>CM061136.1:74144954-74499954 GCA_030789695.1 Scilla litardierei
TAAGCCTCAAACAACTGAAATCATTATTTCTGGGCTTTCGATAGTGTGGCATCATCGTTTACTAGAAAAAACTACAAGAATTTACTCTTGGATTCAAAAATAAAGTAATTTCACCCGTTTATTATTTCTAGGACTCGCACGGATTTCGTGGGAGTTTTAGGGAAATATAAGGACAAATGGAGCATAAACGTTGTTTCTATGTGGAGAGGAGCTTGTTTCCTCTATTCCACAAAATTTCAATTCAAGTTACCCAACGGTTACCCAAAATAGCAGGTTTGAAGCATTTTCAGCTTCTGACTGCCTTAGCTCACTCTAATGGATGAAGTGGGGCATTCTAGGCCTCAAACGATCTAAATCTTCGTCCTGAGCTTCCGATAGTACGCCACCATTGTTTTTTAAGGAATTACTCTTGGGGTCAAAACACAAGCAATTGCAACCCGTATCTATTTGGAGAGGAGGTTGTTTTCTTTATTCCCATGAAATTTCAATTTGAATTACCCAACGATTGCCCAAAATAGCAGGTTTGAAGCATTTTTCGGCTTCTAGCTACCCTAGCTCACTCTAACGGCTGAGGAGGGCATTCTATGCCTCAAACGATCAAAATCTTCGTTCTTGAGCTTTCGATAGTGCATCACCATCATGTTCTAGAGAAAACAAACAGAATTTAATCTTGGAGTCTAAGCACAAACAATTGCACTGGTTTCTGATTTCGTAGACTCGCACGGATTTCATGAGAGTTTTGGAGAAATATAAGGACAAATAGAGAGTAAACGTTGTTTATATGCAGAGAAGAGTTTGTTTCCACTATTCCCACGAAATTTCAATTGGAATTACCCAACGGTTGCCCAAATTAGTAGGTTTGAAGCATTTTCGGCTTCTAGCTGCCCTAGCTCATTCTAATGGATGAAGGAGGGCATTCTAGGCCTCAAACTATCGAAATCTTCGTTCTTGAGCTTTCGATTATGCGTCACCATTGCTTTCTAAAAAAACTATAATAATTTACACTTGGAGTCAATACACAAGCAATTGCATCCGTTTCTAATTTCGGGGACTCACACTGATTTCGAAGGAGTTTGGAGGAAATATATGGACAAATGGAGAGTAAACATTATTTTTATATGGAGAGGTTGTTAATTCCTCTATTCCACGAAATTTCAATTGGAATTACACAACTGTTACCCAAAATAGTATGTTTGAAGCATTTTTGGCTTCTGGCTGCTTCTCGCTCACTCTAATGGATGAAGGAGGGCATTCTAAGCCTCAAACGTTCGAATCTTTGTTCCTAAGCTTTCCATAGTGCTCACCATCATTTTCTAGAGAAAAACTACAAGAATCTACTCTTGGATTCAAAAAACACGCCATTGCACCCGTTTCTGATTTTTGGTACTCGCACGGATTTCCTTAGAGTTTTTGGGGAATAGGAGTAAACATTGTTTCTATGTGGGGAGGAGGTTGTTTCCTCTATTCCCAAGAAAATTCATATGGAGTTACCCTACGGGTGCCCAAAATAGTATATTTAAAGCATTTTCGGCTTCTGGCTGCCATAACTCACTCTAATTGATAAAGGATGGCATTCTAGGCTTCAAACGATTGAAATTTTCATTCCTAAGCTTTCGATAGTGCGGTACCATCGTTTTCTAGAGAAAAACTACAAGAATTTACTCTTAGAGTCCAAATACAAGCAATTGCACCCAATTCTAATTTCTGGAACTCGTACGGATTTCGTGGGAGTTTTGGAGGACTATAAGAACAAATGGAGAGTAAACGTTGTTTCTCTGTGGGAGGTTGTTTCCTCTATTCCCATGAACTTTCAATTGGAATTATCCAACGGTTGCTCAAAATAGTAAGTTTGAAGCATTTTCATCTTCTGGCGGCCCTAGCTCACTCTAAAGGATGAAGAAGGGCATTCTAGGCCTCAAACGATTGAAATCATTATTCTTGCGCTTTTTATAGTTCTTCACCATTGTTTTCTAAAAACCTAGAAGAATTTACTTTAGGATTCAAAACACAAGCAACTGCACCCGTTTGTTATTTCTAGACATGCACAGATTTCTTGGAAATTTTGGTGAAATATAAGGACAAATGGAGAGTAAACATTATTTCTATGTGGAGAGTGGGTTTTCTCTATTCCCATGAAATTTTAATTGGAATTACCCAACGGTTGCTCAAAATAGCAGGTTTGAAGCATGTTCGGCTTCTGGCTACCCTAGCTCACTTTAATGGATAAAGGCGTGCATTCTTGGCCTCAAACGATCGAAATCATTGTTCCTAAGCTTTGATTATACGTCACCATCGATTTCTATAGAAAAACTACATGAATTTACTCTTGGACTCAAAACACAAGCAATTGCAACTGTTTCTGATTTTTGGGGCTCGCACGAATTTCATCGGAGTTTTGGAGGAATATAAGGACAAAGGGAGAGTAAACATTGTTTCTATGTGAGAGGAGTTTGTTTTCTCTATTCCCAAGAAATTTCAATTGGAATTACCCAATGGTTGCCTAAAATAGCAGGTTCGAAGCATTTTCAGTTGCTGGCTGCCCTAGCTCACTCTATGGATGAATGAGGGCATTCTAGGTCTCAAACTATCGAAATTTTTGTTATTGAGCTTCAAATAGTGCGTCACCATTGGTTTGTAAGGAAAAACTACAAGAATTTACACTTGAAGTCAATACATAAGCAATTGCACCCGTTTCTCATTTCGTGGACTCGCACGAATTTCGAGGGTGTTTTGAAGGAATATAGGGACAAATGGAGAGTAAACATTATTTCTATGCAGAGAGGAGGTTGTTTCCTCTATACCCATAAAATTTCAATTGGAATTACCCAACGGTTGCCCAAAATAGTGGGTTTGAAGCATTTTCGGCTTCTAGCTGCCCTAGCTCACTCTAATGGACGAAGGAGGGCTTTGTATGCTTCAAACGATCGAAATCTTCGCTCCTAAGCTTTGATAGTGCGCCACCATCCTTTTCTAGGGAAACACTGTAAGAATTTATTCTTGAATTCAAAAATGCGGAATTACACCCGCTTTTGATTTCTGGGACTCGCACAAATTTCCAGAGAGTTTTGGGGGAATATAATAAAAATGGAGAGTAAACATTATTTCTATGTGGGGAGAAGGTTGTTTTCTCTATTCCCATAAAATTTCAATTGGAATTACCTAACGATTGCCCAAAATAGCATGTTTGAAGCATTTTCAGCTTCTGGCTGACCCAGATGACTCTAATGGATGAGTTTCTGATAGTGCGTCACCATTGTTTTCTAGGTTAAAAACTACAAGAATTTACCCAACGAGTGCCCAAAATAGTAGATTTGAAGCATTTTCGGCTTCTGGCTGCCATAGCTCACTCTAACGGATGAACGAAGGCATTCTAGGCTACAAACAATCGAAATCGTCCCTGAGCTTCTGCTAGTGTGTCACCATTGTTTACTAGAGAAAAATTACAAGAATTTACTCTTGGGTATAAAACATAAGCAATTGCACCCGTTTCTGATTTCTGTGAATCTTTGGAGGAATATAAGGAAAAATGGAGAGTGACCGTTGTTTCTATGTGGTGAGGACATTGTTTCCTCTATTTCCACGAAATTTCAATTCGAATTACCCAAAGGTTGCCCAAAATAGCAGGTTTGAAGCATTTTCGGCTTCTGGCAGCCCTAGCTCACTTTAATGGATGAAGGAGTGCATTCTAGGCCTCAAACGATAGAAATCTTCGTTCCTTAACGTCCGATAGTGTGTCACCATTGTTTTCTAAATAAAACTACAAGAATTTACTCTTGAAGTCAAAACACAAGCCATTGCACCTGTTTCTCATTTCCGGGACTCTCACTGATTTTGTGGGAGTTTAGAGGAATATAAGGACAAATGGAGAGTGGCCGTAGTTTCTATGTGGAGAGAAGGTTTTTTCCTCTAATCCCCAAAAATTGCAATTGCAATTACCCAACGGTTACCCAAAATAGCAGGCCGGAAGCATTTTTCAGCTCTTTGCTACAGTAACCCACTCAATGGATAAAGGAGAGCATTTTAGGCCTCAAACGATCAAAATATTTGTTCCTGAGCTTCTGATAGTGCGTCACCATCGTTTTCTAGAGAAAAACTACAATAATTTACACTTAGATTCAAACACTATCAATTGCCCCTGTTTCTAATTTCCGGGACTCGCACGGATTTCGTGGGAGTTTTGGAGAATATAAGAACAAATGGAGAGTAAAAGTTGTTTCTTTGTGGAGAGGATGTTGCTTCCTCTAATCCCATGAAATTTCAATGGGAATTACCCAACGGTTGCCCAAAATAGCACGTTTGAAGCATTTTCGGCTTCTGGCTACCCTAGCTCACTCTAATGGATGAAGGAGGGCATTCTAGGCCTCAAACGATCGAAATCTTTGTGTTGAGTATTGGACTTCTCCCTACTTGGTGTTAATGATGAGCAAACATAAATACTTGTGACTAATCCCCTATTTTGCAGTTAATCCATTGCCTAAGCTTATTATGAAGATCAACTAGCAATGGATGACTCACAAACGTAATTGAAGGCAAATGGTATGAATTGGATGATCGTAAATTGATGATTGAAGCTCCGTAAAGACTTCAAGCTCATACGATGAAAAGAAGAGATTATTCGTCAATGTAATTTTTGTTTTATCTCTTCTAGTATGGAGCTTAGAAGTAGAACTTTGATGGAGCACTCACACACATCTACATTCTGTCACAGGACATCTCTAGACCTTTGTCCTTTGATCCCAATTCAATTCTCTTTTGTTTGTGATAGGATTGTTCATAACAGCCGACTGCTTAACAGTTTACAGTCACCTGTCTCAAAAACAGTCGACTGTGCTTTGTTCTACAGTCGCCTGTTATGCACAGATTATTACAATGTAGTTTTGGGCCTTCTCTGATTATTTCGCACAGGCTACTGTTGAACGATTCACAGGCGCCTATCCTAGTGACAGTCGACTGTGTATTGTTAATCATTCGCATGTTTCTCCATGCCCAAACTCTGTTTGATCTAATTTCTACGGCCAGTCGACTTATGTTGTATATACAGTTGACTGTCTATTAGATCAGTCGACTGTCTATGCTGCAACAGTCGCCTGTCTGTAAGTCATTTCTTTGACTCAGCTGTTGGATATGGACGACATGTATACACCCATGAAGGGATGTATGAGGGTATACTGACCTCAGATGTTGCGTGCATGAAAGCATGTGCGAAGGGAACCTTTTCATGTGTGAAAAGGACCACTCGATAAGTGGAAAAAGTGACTTTATAAGTGCATAAAGGCACTTGATAAGTGCATAAGGAAGAGGATAAGGAAATGTGCTAATATAGGCTAATAAGCTTATATATGATTATTTCCTATAATAACTACCCCTAAAGCCTATAAATAGGACCCAAGGGTAAGGCTTTTAAGGCTAATCCTTCATGCCATAAGTTTGCATAAGGCAAAACTCTTTCCTCTTCTCCCTTCCATTTCGGTCTTCTTCTAAAGTTAGATTTAGACGGTGGAAACGATGCTTCGATCCTCTGTGACGAAGTACTGACCGTTGTGGCGAATCCGAGGGCAAAGTTCAGAGACTACAACGCTGCGTACTGGTCGCGCCCCGGATACACGTCCCAGAGCGGCGACACTGTAGTCTTACCGCAAGCGCACGGTGTAGCGGCGAGCGGGTATCGAACACAGGGAGGCCTAATAACAGTGTCTTCTTCAATCACCTGGCTATATGAAAAGTCGAGAAATGTTCGCAAATATGCGGTCACAGTCGTTCAAATGTATAAAAGAAATGACAAATTAATAAAGACGCTTAGGGGATAGGAAATCCCCGCTACTTGTCGTATTTCATCATTGTGATTCGTAGGTTTTAACAATTGCTAGATTTGAAATTCGGGTGAACTAGTTGCAACTAAATGTAGAACCAAGCTCACGCTCTCACGCTATTACCGGTCTATAGCCAACCTAGGGTAGGGTCCAATCTCTTGCAAACCCTAACCTAGGCAAACTAGCGTGAAGAACAACATCATCGTTCAATCGTATCTCGAGCCCACTCTCGTGCAAACTCGAGCTACGACCTAGGTTGGGATAGTTCCTATCCGTCCAATCTCTTGCAAACGGGTATTGGTATAGAATTGCAATCGAAAACCCTAGTTTCGGTCCAATCTCTTGCAAATCGATTCCGGAGGAATCCAATTGTAACCCAATTCGAATATCTAGGGCTTCCTATCAAGTTGGGATCCAATCTCTTGCAAATCCCAATCGGTATGAATCCCTAGCTATTCGTATTAAATCAATCCCAAACTAACCCTAATCAACCCTAGCAATAATTCCACCAATTCATCACAAATTTGAAATTGGGCTCGTAGGGTTCATCCATACGCCCTAAGACGATGGAACTACTCATAATTCATAATAGAATGCGATAGAAATTCACAAGTAAAATCAATGGAATTCATAGATATATTCAAATTATCAATAAAAATGGAGTTTTTGAGAGAGAGAGAGAGAGACAAACCAATGAAGAACAAGATAGCATCCAACAAAATATCACTTTTCTCTCCTCCCTAAAAGCTAAATCTAATCCCTAAAAAGTTAATCTAAAAAGGCTGCAAAAAAGTTCTGAAAAGCCTCCTGAACTAGGTTAAAAACTGGGGTTAAATACCCCCCAAAATCGCCCAAAAAATCCTGACGAAAATGCCCATGCGCAGCCTCAAAATCGCAGTTTACGCTACAGGCAGCACGGCTCACTCGGCCGAGTGACAAATGTCACTCGGCCGAGTGATAGACCCTGACAGATTCCAGAGAGTTGGGGGTCTTGGGGGTCGTCTCCTCGGGAGTCGCTCGGCCGAGTGACTTTTCTTCACTCGGCCGAAGGGCGTTCTTCACTCGGGCGGACGGTCGTTCGTCACTCGGCCGAGTCAGTCTTTGGGGCTGACTGACGGATTCCAGAGAGTTGGTCATTCTTGGTTGCCGTCGTCATGGCTCCACTCGGGCGAGGGGTGTCTCAGTGCTCAGCCGAGTGGTCTGGAGATGCTCGGTCGAGTGCACGCTGATATTGGCTCTGTTGCGTGTCTGATCTGGCCAGCCGAGCGGACTGTCTATGCTCGATCGAGTGACTTCTTCACTCGGCCGAGTGGCATGCTGAAAATGCCCATTCTTCATGTTTTTACCTCCTCGTCGCTCCTACGACGTTCTTTCTTCTTCCACTCCTCTCCAATCGCAAAATACCCCTCAAGAGAGTCGTCGGTGACACTCCAGAGTGGGTGTATCTCAGAATCACTCCAAATCGCTCCAAATCTCCTGAAATACGACAAAAACAACAAATCGTGAAAAGCATCGCAATATTGTCGAATAAACGTGAAAAACACGATTTGAGCGATCTAAATGGCATGCAAACATGCAGAAAAAAGGTGTAAAATACGGAGTGATCAAAATCCCCCAAGCTTACCTCTTACTCGTCCTCGAGGAAGATGAGTAAAAAGCGAACCCGGCGGATAAAGATAAAATAAAAACGTTGGAAAGGCGGAAAATGGAAAACGAAAAACAAAATAGAAAACGAAGAGGGAAGTTGCTAGATCATTTTTCTTAGGACGTGGGTTTTGCTTACTCATATAGCATGCATCGAATATAAACCACGTGTCAAAGACTTTTATTTTGATATCATAGTATAATGGTGCATTTGGAATAGAAAACCCAAGAATATCAATATAGCATGAAAAATGGAATAGTTCTAAGATTAACATCGTCTGAAGCATCTAAAGCGGAATACAATATCGTAGATCACACACTTTTCAATTGAATGCTTTCTATAAGGAGTATAAGAGATATCACGCGATAGAGTAGTAAGAATAGAAAAGGTGTGGTTTTCATGAAATGAATGCTAAGCGCAGATTTCTGGATTTCGTAAAACTTTAGCAATCTCACCGAGTATAAAATATTACTTAGCCTAGGTTGTCATGCACCGTCAGGTAGTCACTCTCTCACACATCATTGGATTCTCTCCCACAAGCTTATCTATAAGCGTGGTGGCATACACAAACAATATTTACATCTCCGTTTTTTATGAAGCTCCAAAAGTAAAAGAAAACAAAAAATAAAAGCTAAAGAGGGAAGAAAGAGAGAAAGTGTATGAGATGGGGTCGTTTTCGAACTACTTTTCTCTTTTCTTTTCTTATTCTCAAATCTTTTTCTTTTTCTTTTTCTTTTTTTTTCTTTTTTTTTCATAGCAATATATATACACAATGATCCCAAATCAAAGAGAAGGATATACAAGTATTTTTTTTCTTTGGATTTTGGGGAATTTGGAGCATGAGATATAATAACGGGGGAATGCCAATAATAGAATCGCTAAGGGGAGATTCACCAATGAATTTAAAGTAGAGAAATTACGTTCAAGATATGTGGAGAAAGAAACAAATGTATCTCTCAGTTCACTCTATAGGACGTGCATGACAACTTCAGCAGGGTAATATAATCTACTCAGTTTAATCTCAAAAAGTAAACTAATCCAGATTTATCAAAGCTAGCAAACATTCAATCAACCTGAAGTGAAGCGTATAAATCATGCAATAAGAAGTGATATGAGAAAAGAAAGCAGTACTCCAGATATAAGCATCAATGCGTGAATCTTGGTGTGTTTTCTACGATAGCATACATATGAATCATCAGACATCAGCTAATAATAGAATTTCATCCATTTTCATACAGCAAAAGAGAGTGGGTTACCATTTATAAATGCAAAGCAGAACATAGCATATGATATCAAAAATAAAAAAAACTATGACACGAAAAATATAGCATGCATATAGAGAAAAGCTAACACCACGTCGTCATCATCACAGAAAAGTCATCTCTAGCAAAAGATGAAAGAAATAAAGATAAACGAAAAACAAAGATATTTACAATGCAGCACACAAGGAAAATAAGAAAAAAAACGTGATGCATGGTAAAAAAGAAAAAACGTGATGAAAAATGGGTGCAAAAGTGGAAAAACGTGAAAAAACTAAAAATAAAAGGTGATAAAAGCAAAAAGCGTGAGAACTCACTCCCCCAAGCTAAAGTGCACAGTGTCCTCAATGTGCGAAGTGTGGCACACTGAGAGACGGGTAATGGGTGGGGGGGATGGGTATGCATGCATGATAAAAAAATAAAAATAACAAAATGAAAAATATGATGCGGATGTGATGCATGCAAGGATAAGAGTGATGCAGATATGTGTGTGTCACCAAAAATACTCTCCCTCACTCCCGAAAAAGGATATAGAATGATATGATCATAGGGTGGACAAAAATAGTGATGGGAGGAGGGGGTGGGCTAAAATCATCAGGACCAAGAAGAGAATGGGCATCATAACGACAAAAAATATCGATGGCATCAAGGGTGTGCCTAAGCTGGTGGTGCTGCGCCATCTCCGTCCTGAGGCGGAGGTGGGGGGGGTGGTGGTGGTGGTGGACGTGTCTGCTGGGTGGGTGGTGGTCGTGGCAGTCGCTCGAGAATCTGGGTCAGGCAAAAGTGAATGCCGGGAAGTAGCTCGAGGCGGTGCTGCATGGCAGTGACTGTGGAAGACAGAGCCCTAAAATCACCCCGGAGTCCACTCATCGCCCCCTCAAGAGCACGAATGCTCTGAACTAAGGCCTCAGGGGGTGGTGGAGCGGAGGGACGGACAGGTCTAGGCTGAGCAGGTCGGGGCTGTCTGATACGGGCAGTGTAGGTGATCGGGACAGCAGGCATGGGTGGAAAGGGGGCTGTGCTCACAAGTGGATGCCCAGCCTTAGTGCGAGGCTGGGACGCAGGCTGGTGTGAGGTGGAAGCAGCAGCAGTGGGAGTGGAAGACAAAATCGGTGACGAGGCGGCAAGAGAGGTCAGTGACACAGACGTGGGAACAGACGTCACGACGCTCTCAGATAGGACAGCGACGGTGGAGACCGAAGGGTCGACCGCTGGGGAGGAAGTGTGGGGAACAAAAGGCGAAACCCCAGCGGAGATCAAAGTGGATAGGGTCTCCACGACGGAAGCGAAGGAAGACTCTCCGCTCTCAAGTATGGTGGGTGGACGCTCGGGTAGCAGAGAGGTGAGTGGCTCAACTGACAGGGGCACAGCAGTGGTGGGGGTGGTGGTAGACGTGGTGGGCATGGAGGACGACTCAGCAAGTGTACTCCCGACACCGGCAGAAGTGGGGACAGCGGTGTCGGGAGCGGCAGAAAGTGCAGGCTCAGGCTGAGGGAACACAGGGTCAATAGGTGCAGGGGGTGCCTACTCAGGCTCCTCGGCCTCAAGCACGTAGGCGGCGTGGATCAGGAGATCCATCGCCGGAAGCCAGTCCTCGTGTGATGGTCCTATGTGTGTTTGAGCGGGGCTCGGAAGGATCATGTAGTCAGCACCGAAGGGACAGTGCAACCATACCCAGTGCCGCTGGCCGTGCGGACGAAGCATCTTCATCCGGGCCATGACGTCTATCGAAAGTGAAGTGGGGCCCGAAGGTCGATGCAGGTCAGCCGGAAGGTCCTCGCCGGTCATCAGGGCTAGCAGGGTGATCAGGCCGTCGCAACATATCGGTGAGCGAGTGCCCACCGATACGATGATGCGATCCAAAAACCAGCTAGCGACGTCAATCTCAACGGCGGGGACCATCGTAACACCATCCCTATCCAGAACTCTGGGGCGAGTCATCGCGTAGAGCATATAGAGCTCAGGCATAGACATCGTCCCAGGCTCGTACCTTGCTAGAAAAGTGGTCGACATAAGGCGTTGTGCTATGCGGAGGCAGGGGTGGACTATGGCCCAGGCCTTGGCCCTACTATGGTCAAAGGCATGTGGTAAACCCGTGATCCTGGCCCAAAAGGCGTGTGAATCGAAAGATGGGGGAGGGATGTGTGTGGGGGCGTAGGCTCGGTCGGGCGTGGGGACTGCGGGCCACTGAAAGAACGCTCTAAGCATATCGAGAGTGATCCGACACTCTCGATCCATGAGTCTAAAGGAGCATCCCTCATCGGTCCGGGCGATCGAGCTGAGTACCTCGAGTGCCGGACGGACGTAGGTGTCCGTCGACACAGAAAGAAAATCTCACCAACCCACGTTGTCGTACAACATGAGCATCCCCTCGAGTACCCCCAGGCGGTCTAGCTCGGCTAAATGGGTGAACCTGGAGGGTACTATCGGGCGCTGGACGATACGCTCAAATCAGACGCGATGTGCGTCGTCTCTGGACGTAATCCCCAGCGGCCCGACAACGGGAGTCGGTGGTGGCTGTGCGTGAACGGGATCTGCTGGAAGTGGCTGCGGGTGGATGGGGTCGGCTGGTAATGGCTGTGTGGGGTGGGGTGGTGAAGGTGGAGGGGAGTCCTCCCTAGTGTGGGAGGGGCCGGGCTCATCCGTCCGCTTCCGCTTGGCGGAAGCTCCCCGAGTGTGTGGCCGTGTACGGGGCGGCATATGTACCCCGAGTGCTCACCCAACTAATATAAAATGCGACGTGCTAAAAAATGGAACAAAGGTACCTGGACATGCCACGAGAGCCAAACAGTGGGTACGTGTGAAGATGCCGCCTCCACGAAGCCAATAGCGCGTCCGAAAGCTCCCCTAAGCTCCCCCAAGATAGCCTGCGCATCAAACAATGATATCAGCGTATAAAATTCGAAATACATGGGGGAGATGGGGTATAACAGATAAATAAAGAAATCGATTTGAGTTAGGGGCTCAATGGGTACTCGGATCGTCAAAAATGGGGAGAAAATAGGATTTTACACGAAATAGGGGTTACCGGAGCTTGGCCGGCGGCGAGGAAGGTTGCCGGCGGCGGGGGGTGGTCGCCGGCGGCATGGGGGATTAGGCGAGTGGGAGTCGATCGCGGGCGAGGGAGCTGAAGGGTCACGTGCTCGGGCGAGAGAACTGATTTTGGGCGTTTCAAAAATCGCGCTGAGCCCGTTCGCCTTATATAAGGGAAGTTACGACTCGGCCGAGTGACTAAGTCACTCGACCGAGTGATCGTAATGAAATTTTTTTTTAAATTTTCTCCCTCCGCTTACGACTCGGCCGAGTGGCTTTGCCACCCTCGGCTGAGTGGAAAAAGTCCATTCGGCCGAGTGGCTCAAGCTACTCGGCAATTTTCGCCCTAGGAGTGTATCAGTTTCACTCGGCCGAGTGAAGAAATATACTCGGCCGAGTGGCAGTTTATACTGAAATCACAAAAAAGACAGAGAGTTGGGTACAGCAGACTTCCCTCGTTGGTGCGCCACTCGGGCGGACGGCTTTCTTTGCTCGGCCGGGTGGCTATGGTACTCGGCCGAGTGGGGCTCTGTTTTCTGCTTCGGGGCTCTGTTTTGGCTCTACTCTCTGTTTTTCTTCCTCCAGGTGGTTTCTTCTTCCTCCTAAGCCTCAAGCGCATTCCTGGAGCGCTCTTCTTCGCCTCGGTCATCCTCCATATAATAGATATCCATTTCTCCTCCTCCTGTCAAAGAAAATAGGACCCGTTGTCACATTTTTTCGGGCAAACGACTCAAAAACACTAATAAATTCCAAAACAAAAATAAAAACTAAAATAGAAATAATGTGATAACCGTCGGGTTGCCTCCCGACAAGCGCTCGTTTAAGGTCTTGAGCTCGACCCCTTTAAATTTTCAATTTAGCGCGGGATGTTTGGTGCATATGAGATGCACCCGTCGAATTTGCCGGGAAGACCGCTCGGATTTGGATCATGGTGGGGTGTGGTCTTCCTCAGCGCCCCTTCATCACGGGCAATGTTGGGGGGTGGCTCCCCCAAGCTAGAGCTTGTTCCGGGCTTCGACTTTGCCGGTGACACCGATCGTCGTATCGGTGGAGCTTTCTTCGGAGTCCTCAACTTCGAGAGCTTGCAGAGCTCCCGTATTCTTGCGACATCAGCGTCGCCATCATCAATCGCCATGGAGATATCGGGGGAGTGCTCCAACTTCTCTTCCTCAGCTAAATCTAGGCCTTCTTTGAAGCTATCTTCGTGGGGTGCACCGATGGAGTGGGGGATCGCCTCTTCAATGACCTCATCAAGGAGGTCCATGTAATCTAGCTCCTCGGGATACGGCATGTGCTTCATTGCCTTCGGTATATGGAGCTCCACTTCGATGTTGCCGACATTCAAGGTAAAGGTCCCCTCCCGCACATCGATGATGACACCGGCGGTTGCGAGGAATGGGCGTCCAAGTATGAGTGATGTATCGCCCTCCTCCTTGATGTCCATTATCACGAAATCGCATGGCAAACATATGCCCCGCGAAACTTGGAGTGGGATGTCCTCTGCGATCCCAACCGGCCTTGTAATCCACCCGTCCGCTAGTTGAATCCGCATGTCGGTAGGCTTTAAATCTGTGCCGGTATTCAACTTCCGGAACATGGAGAGAGGCATGAGGTTAACACTAGCCCCCAGATCTACCAATGCTTTTTGTAGGGGGACGTCGCCTAGAGTGCAAGGAATCCGAAAACTCCCTGGATCTTTGAATTTGGCGGGCTCTTTTTCCCTCTTTGTGAACCAAGTCCCTTCCTCTACGAGCATTATCTTCTCCTTCCTCTTCCTTCCCGTGATCAAGTCCTTTAAGAACTTGGCGTAAGATGGGATTTCCACTATAGCGTCGAGGAAGGGGATATTGAGGCTCACCCCTCTCAAATACTCGAGAAACTTGGCTAGCCGTTTCTCTATCTTGGCTCTAGCTAGCCGTTGAGGGAAGGGAACCGGCGGCATAAATCGGCACTCATTAATAAGCTCCTCCATTCTAGATTTTTCTCCTTCTTGCGGCTCCTTCTCCTTTGCCACTTCAATTACCGGCTCGCTTTCTTCTAGATTCTCCACCACGGGCTCCTTGTCTTGAGTCATGGGGGGAGTGGTATCCTTCCCTCCTCTTGTTGTAACCGCAACGACCGCATTGATATGGCCGGTGTTGCCCCGTGGATTCAGCTCGGGTTGAACCGGCAATTGTTGATTGTTTTTATTGAGCAACGCAAGTTGCTCCCCAATTTGAGCGACGACGGTGGCGAGAGAATCTTGTCCTGCCTTCAACGTGGCATTGATCTTTCTTTGTTCCGCCATAAACTCCTCCACCTTAGCTTCAAAATCCGGACGTGGTTGAGCTTGCGGAGGGTTGGGATTTCTCCACTCTTGATTGTACCCGGGTGGCCTATATGGTCCCACTTGTTGCCTCGGTGGGAAGTTTTGTTGCGGTGCCCCCCTTGGTGGATAATTTGGTTGTGGTGGTGGAGCTCGAGCTTGAGGAGGTTGTTGTTGCGGGGGGTTCAATGCACCATCATTATTAGCATATGAGAAACCCGGATGGTTTCTAGCGGCCGGATTGGCCCAATATCCAGAATTCCCCGCGACGTATTGAATTTGCTCCAAAGCTCCTTCTCCTTGCTCTCCTCCTACATACATGGCTTAGGATTGGTCTTACCAATCGCTCATATGATTTATCGGCGTGGATGTAGAAGGGGCTCCTTGAGGCTCCGTAATGAATTTCTCCAATCTCTCCACTACCTTGTGGAGAGAATCAAATTTGTTGGCTAGCTCCGCGACGGCCTTGGCCTCATAAATGCTAGACGGCTTCAAGGAGGACGAAGAGTGTCCTCGCTCGTCGCCCCACTGTTGGTTGTTCGAGGCCATCTCCTCAAGCAAGGCTGTAGCTTCATCGGGAGTCTTCGACAAAATGGCTCCATTTGCGGTGGCATCAATAATCTGCTTCGTGCCCGGTTAGAGTCCATTGTAGAAACTGTGGACAAGCTCCCAATCCTCAATGCTATGATGGGGGCATTGATGTTGCAAGTCCTTGAAGTGCTCCCATGCTTCATAGAGAGTCTCATGTGGTCCTTGCTTGAAGGACATGAGAGCACTTCTTATCTTCACCGTCTTAGAGGGCGGGTAAAATTTGTCGACGAAGGCACTCGCCAATTCATCCCAAGTGGTGAAGATTCCTTTAGCTTGCGTCCTCAACCAATATAAGGCCTTGTCCTTGAGTGTGAAAGGGAAGAGGCGCAGTCTGATAGCATCCACGGAGACGCCCGGCATTTGGAAGGTGGCACACTTTGATAGGAAGAGCTGGATGTGGTAATGAGGGTTTTCATGGGAGTTCCCATGAAAAGGATCTTGTTGCATAAGGACCACCAATCCGGTCTTCAACTCAAAATTTTTGTCGGCCGCCAACTCCGGCATGGCTATGGACGAGGTCGTGGAAGAAGTCTTAGGCCGAAGCCTATCTCTTATGGAAATAATCCTCGCCATTCGCTCTGCCAATTCTTCGGGTGTCTCAGGATGGGTCATAAAATTTCCTTCCGTAACGGGTCTCCTCTCCGCTCGGATCCTCCTCAATGTACGCTCGATCTCCGGATCGTATAATATCTCTTCGGGGTTCATCGAGGATCTCATGTACATGCAAGGGAAAACAGAGTTTCAAAGAAATAGTTAGCACAACGGAAGGGTAAAATAAAAATAGAAATAATAAAACAAAAAAATAGCTAGGTAGGTAGAATCAAACACTATTGCCTCCCCGGCAACGGCGCCAAAAACTTGGTCACGCCTCGGATACACGTCCCGGAGCGGCGACACTGTAGTCTTACCGCAAGCGCACGGTGTAGCGGCGAGCGGGTATCGAACACAGGGAGGCCTAATAACAGTGTCTTCTTCAATCACCTGGCTATATGAAAAGTCGAGCAATGTTCGCAAATATGCGGTCACAGTCGTTCAAATGTATAAAAGAAATGACAAATTAATAAAGACGCTTAGGGGATAGGAAATCCCCGCTACTTGCCGTATTTCATCATTGTGATTCGTAGGTTTTAACAATTGCTAGATTTGAAATTCGGGTGAACTAGTTGCAACTAAATGTAGAAACAAGCTCACGCTCTCGCGCTATTGCTGGTCTATAGCCAACCTAGGGTAGGGTCCAATCTCTTGCAAACCCTAACCTAGGCAAACTAGCGTGAAGAACAACATCATCGTTCAATCGTATCTCGAGCCCACTCTCGTGCAAACTCGAGCTACGACCTAGGTTGGGATAGTTCCTACCCGTCCAATCTCTTGCAAACGGGTATTGGTTAAGAATTGCAATCGAAAACCCTAGTTTCGGTCCAATCTATTGCAAACCGATTCCGGAGGAATCCAATTGTAACCCAATTCGAATATCTAGGGCTTCCTATCGAGTTGGGATCCAATCTCTTGCAAATCCCAATCGGTATGAATCCCTAGCTATTCGTATTAAATCAATCCCAAACTAACCCTAATCAACCCTAGCAATAATTCCACCAATTCATCACAAATTTGAAATTGGGCTCGTATGGTTCATCCCTACGCCGTAAGACGATGGAACTACTCACAATTCATAATAGAATGCAATAGAAATTCACAAGTAAAATCAATGGAATTCATAGCTATATTCAAATTATCAATAAAAATGGAGTTTTTGAGAGAGAGAGAGACAAACAAATGAAGAACAAGATAGCATCCAACAAAATATCACTTTTCTCTCCTCCCTAAAAGCTAAATCTAATCCCTAAAAAGTTAATCTAAAAAGGCTGTAAAAAGTTCTGAAAAGCCTCCTGAACTAGGTTAAAAACTGGGGTTAAATACCCCCCAAAATCGCCCAAAAAATCCTGAGGAAAATGCCCCTGCGCAGCCTCAAAATCGCAGTTTACGCTACAGGCAGCGCGGCTCACTCGGCCGAGTGACAAATGCAGTGTTCTAAAAATCGGCCTGGGCGGCCGCCTAGGCGGCGCCTAGGCGCTAGGCGGCCAGTAAACGCCCCGATTATGGCCTGGGCGGTCAATCTGGGCGTTTTGGGGATTAATCGGCCGCCTAAGCGTTCTGGGCGGTGTCTGGGCGCTCTGGACGGTTCCTGGGCGGTTCCTGGGCGGTTCCTAGGCGGTTTCTGGGCGGTTTCTGGGCGTTTTTGGTAAATGGCTTAATTGCATAAGAGTATCTATTAAATTTTATTTTGTTGCACACAAATACTCTAAAGTATGTAAACTGGATTTGATTTAGTATGTATTAAATATTTGATGTATTTTAAATAATATATATTTATATTTATATATAAACATAAATATATTATATAAAAATAAATAAAATAATTAAAAACTGCAAATCCGCATAGGCCGATTAATCCCCGATTAATCCCCGATTAATGCTCTGGGCGCTAGGCGCTAGCAATCCGAACGCCTAGCGCCTAGCGTTTTTTACAACCTTGGACAAATGTCACTCGGCCGAGTGATAGACCCTGACAGATTCCAGAGAGTTGGGGGTCTTGGGGGTCGTCTCCTCGGGAGTCGCTCGGCCGAGTGACTTTTCTTCACTCGGCCGAAGGGCGTTCTTCACTCGGGTGGACGGTAGTTCGTCACTCGCCCGAGTCAGTCTTTGGGGCTGACTGACAGATTCCGGAGAGTTGGTCATTCTTGGTTACCGTCGTCTTGGCTCCACTCGGGCGAGGGGTGTCTCGGTGCTCGGTCGAGTGGTCTGGCGATGCTCGGCCGAGTGCACGCTGATATTCGCTCTGTTACGTGTCCAATCTGGCCGGCCGAGCGGGCTGTCTATGCTCGGCCGAGTGACTCCTTCAATCGGCCGAGTGGCATGCTGAAAATGCCCATTCTTCATGTTTTTGCCTCCTCGTCGCTCCTACGACGTTCTTTCTTCTTCCACTCCTCTCCAATCACAAAATACCCCTCAAGAGAGTCGTCGGTGACACTCCAGAGTGGGTGCATCTCAGAATCACTCCAAATCGCTCCAAATCTCCTGAAATACGACAAAAACAACAAATCGTGAAAAGCATCGCAATATTGTCGAATAAACGTGAAAAACACGATTTGAGCAATCTAAATGGCATGCAAACATGCAGAAAAAAGGTGTAAAATACGGAGTGATCACGTACGCTAACGTAAGTTCTCTTTTGATCCTCCATCCTCGCGCGACGAGTTCCTACATTGGTATCAGAGCCATACGAGTTCGCTCCGGTCTCACCGATGAACGAGGCGTTGTCTTTTTCATGAATGAGTTTCCTACCATTATGTATGTGGTAGGAGCGCATCGTGACGGAGAAAATCGCTGCAGTTGTTCTTTTCACGTTAGGGTCTTCTGTCATTACGGATATGGAAGGAACTCTCCGTGACGGGAAGAACTGACCGTTCATCTCGCCAAACTCGCACTCTTCATGGATGCTGAGTCTCCATTCAATAGAGAATGTGAACTCTCTTCATGTGGAGCGTGAAGTTTGCGGTCGTGAAGGTATGTTATTTTTTTTGGCACACGGCTATTGAAACATAACTACTTTCTCGATGAACGGGTGTCTCATCGGAGAAGATAGTAGTTATTCTCAACAGAGAAGATGAGCTCTTTGGTGCATGATCGCCATGGCCTTATGGGCCATGGAGGCTATGTACCCCCCTCCCCATGCGGAGGGGGTTGGCTACGGCCAATGACAACTAAGACCCCCCCGGGAGGGGGGTGTGCAAACTGGACCCCAAGGAAGGGGAGGCCGGCCATGGCCAAGGGGCCATGGCCGGCATGCACAAAGGCCGGCCTGGCCTCGGCCAGGGCACCGCCAGGGCCGGTGCCCTAGCCTCAGGCCAGGCCCTGGCCGGCCCTGGCCTCTGCCAGGGCCAGGGCGCCTGGCCGGTGCCCTGGCCTCAGGCCAGGGCCTGGCTGGCCCTGGCCTCTGCCAGGGCCAGGGCCAGGCGCCCTGGCCCCTGCCAGGGCCGGGGGCGGCCCTGGCCGGCCTCGGCCAGAGGCCCTGGCCGGCCTCGGCCAGAGGCCCTGGCCGGCCAGGGCAGAGGCCCTAGCCGACCAGCCAGGAACCCCTGTCCGGCCCTGGCCGGCCTCGGCCAGGGCAGAGGCCCTGGCCAAGGGGACATGGCCACGCCGAGGAGCCCTACGGTGCCGTCAGTTTCGGCCCTGGCCACCTGAATGGCCGGCCCATACGGGACCGGCGGCAGTTGCATACGATAAAACCCCACGAAATGGGGAATTCGGCCTTGGCGCGGCCACAGCTCGACCCCGGCAATGGCCGGTGCAGGCCAACACCTCCCACTGCAAAATACATTTGCAAAATACGTTTTAAAAATACGTTTTCAAAATACGTTTTTCAAAAACGCTTTTCCGCTGCAAGTACTTAAAGAGTATTATTGTTTGATAAGTGATGGGGAAATATTGAAAAGTTGTTCTAGATGGTGATTGGCATCGCAATGTCCTTTCCGATTCTAGGGCAACGCCTTCAATATTTTTCGAAAGTAAATTATCAAATGAAAATTCTTTGCAATGTTTTTTATCGAACTTGTTTTTATGTCTTTTGCAGTATTTTAAAGCTAAAATGTCTTTCGTCGCTAAGAACATCGTCGTTGAGTTGAACAAAGGTGAAAAACTCAACGGCGATAATTACAAACTATGGTCCATGAAGATACAATATGTTCTAGAGGAGCAAGATGTGCTCGAAACTCTGAAGAACATAATGATGGAACCTGAGTTGGGCACTACGGCCCAACACAGAAGAGACAAGGAAGCTTTTGATGCTTGGTCTCGGAAGAACAAGATTGCTCACATTACGTTATTGTCCAGTATGGCCGATGACATAATGCGCATCTTCCGAGAGCATGACCTAGCCATGGACATATGGTCCAAGCTAGAAGAGAAGTTTGGTGGCACCTCGGTGTGCAAACTTCGTTCTTTAACTATAAGATTCGATTAGTACAAGAAACGTCCAGATCATTCCATGGGGAAGCATCTGCGACATATGGCGAATCTCATCTCAGAGTTAAAGGATGCAGGTCATGTGCTCACTGATGAGCAACAAATCCAAGCAGTCATACGTTCCCTACCAAATGGGTGGGACCAAATGAAGATGCATCTCACTCATAATGAGAGCATCAAGAACTTCAGCGATGTTTCTAAGCACCTCGAGTTAGAGGAAGAGCGGCTTGCGGCCGCCAAGCCAAGTGCAGAAGTGCACATGGTTGCTAGTTCCTCACACGGGGGAAAGAAACGGAAAAATCGTTCGAAGTTTACTAATGAACGTAATAAGCAACCAGAGTCTACCAAGAAACCCAAACATAAGGGTGGGCACAAGAAATGGCACAAGAAGGACTTGAAGAAGATCAAGTGTTTCAAGTGCAACAAGTTAGGTCACTATGCTCGTTCATGTACGAGTGGAGGTGACGAGGTAACTTGTAATAATACTAGTTACATATGTGTTTCTAGTTCAATATTTCTTGTAGAATCTAATCCATTTTGGATAATTGATTCAGGTGCCACCGACCACATAGCAAGGGACAGACGGTCCTTCGTGGAGTATCATCGGATACCCCAAGGAACGAAGTGGATATATGTAGGAAACAACACACGTGTTGAAGTGAAAGGCGTTGGGACGTGCAAGCTCGTCTTGGACAACGGCTGCACTATCCTACTTCATGATGTTCTCTTCGCTCCGGATATTCGAAGAATATTATATATGTGGTCGTTTTAATGGGTCTTGGTTATAGTTGGTTCTTTCATAGTTGTAAAGTGGACTTGTCTTGTAATAATTCTTTAATTGGTTCTGGGTATGTTTTCAAAGGATTTGTTGTATTAAATACAATGTATGATTCCTCATTTTATAATGAAAATTTCTTTGTTGCAAATTCATCAAATTATGAGTCAGATGTAATTTGTTGGCATGCAAGGCTTGGTCACATTGGACCAACACGAATGGATAGACTTGCCAAACGTGGCCTTCTATCCAATGTTTCAAAGGTCGAAATGTCGACTTGCGAACATTGCCTTGTAGGGAAATCTTGTCGCAAGCCGTTTGGAACCGGCACAAGGGACGAGGTTCCATTACAGCTCATCCATTCGGACATATGTGGTCCGATGAATGTCAAGACAAGACGTGGGAAGTCCTATTTCATCACTTTTATTGATGACTTCACCCGATTCGGTCATATCTATTTGATATCCCACAAAAGTGAAGCATTAACCTGCTTTAAAAACTATATGAGTTTGGTGGAAAATCAATTAGATCGCAAGATTAAGGTCTTACAAACCGATAGAGGCGGTGAATATCAATCAGCAAGTTTTAAGGAACTTTGTGATGAAAAGGGTATAGTTCATCAGGTAACTATGCCTTATACTCCTCAACAAAATGGTGTTGCAGAAAGGAGGAATATGACTTTAATGGAAATGGTCCGTTCAATGATGGCGCAAGCCAACTTGCCAATCACCTTTTGGGGTGATGCATTATTGACGGCCGCTTTCATTTTGAATCGCGTACCCTCGAAATCAGTTAGCTCCACTCCTTATGAATTGTGGAACCAAAGGTCTCCTGACTTAAGCATATTAAAACCTTGGGGGTGTGCATCCTACGCACATATTTCCTCCCATAAGTATGGCAAACTTGGGCCAAGGGGGAGGAAATGTATTTTTATACGATACGCAGAAAACTCCAAAGGTTATGTTTTCATTGGTCAGGAAAACAATGGAGGACTAATTGAATTTGAGTCGAGGGATGTCACTTTCTTGGAAAACAAGTTTCCAAGACAGGGCGAGATAAGTCAAGACTTATCTCTATTTGAGATTTATGATCAAGAAGGATTACCTCATTCGAGTGTGAGAATTCTTGGTGAAGATGAAAATACGTTTCAACCTTCACCAATGGATGATATGAATGATGCGAATCCTATTTCATACGGGAATAATGATCCAAGTGGGAGCATTTCTAACGACATTCCAAGTGGGAGTGATATTAGAATTGATCTAAATTCGAGTCAACAAGGACTTGAAGAATCTCAAATACGACGTAGTAGTCGTACAAGGTTAGCTCCTCTAAGATTTGAGGATGAATTCCCACAAACCTTTATGACTTTACTACAAGAAGATGACGAGCCTGCTACTTTCAAACAGGCAGTATCATGCCCTGCAAAAGACAAATGGATAGAAGCGATGAAGGAGGAATTAGAATCCATGAAAGTTAACCAAGTCTGGGACTTGGTTGACTTACCCAGAGGACGTAGAGCTATTGGGAACAAATGGGTTCTTAAGATCAAGCATAAGGCTGATGGCTCTATAGACAGATATAAAGCTCGCCTTATCGCGAAAGGTTTTACACAACAGAAAGAGATAGACTACGAAGAGACCTTCTCACCTGTTGTTCGTTTTACCTCGATTCGCTTGATTCTGGCTTTGGTAGCTTGCTTAGACCTCGAATTACATCAAATGGATGTAAAGACTGTCTTTCTCAATGGAGAATTGGACGAGGAGATCTATATGGAACAACCAACAGGGTTTGTAAAAGAAGGAAACGAACATAAGGTTTGTAAACTTCGTAAGTCCATATATGGTCTTAAACAATCCTCGAGGCAATGGTATATACGATTTCAAGAAGTTGTCTTATCAAATGGTTTTACCATGCTTGATGAAGATAATTGTGTATATATCAAGAGGATCAAAAGCAAGTATGTTATTATGTCTCTATATGTAGATGCCATTTTAATAGCCGGAAATGACAAGGGCTTTGTGATGGATATCAAGGCTTGGCTTTCATCAGTATTTGAGATGAAAGACATGGAAGAAGCCGCATATATCCTTGGAGTTAAGATTTCAAAGGAATCGTTCGAAGAAACTTCTCTCTTTCACAAGAGACTTATATAAAGAAGGTTCTAGAACGTTTTAATATGCAGGACTGTAAGTCCATTGATACTCCAATAAGCAAATGCGATAATTTATGTCTGAAGATGTGCCCTAAGAACCAAAAGGAAAAGGAAATTATGGAAAAAGTTCCATATTCCAGTGCAGTTGGTAGTCTTATGTACGCTATGATGTGTACAAGACCGGACATCTGTTTTGCCGTTGGAATGGTAAGTCGTTACCAATCCAATCCACGGCAAGCACAATGGAAAGCGGTTAAAAGGATAATGCGGTATCTTAAAGGGACGGCGGACTATGCTTTATGCTATCAAGAAAATGCCTTGAGGCTCGAAGGCTACACTGATGCTGATTGGGCGGGTGATCTCGATGAGCGACGATCAACCTCAGGACATGTTTTTCTACTCGGATCTGGTGCAATATCCTGGAGTAGCAAGAAACAATCATGCATCGCACTTTCAACTATGGAAGCCGAGTTTGTAGCATTTAGCATGGTAGTCCAATAAGCTGTTTGGCTTAGGAAGTTCTTAGACAAGCTAATTAATGCAAGTGACTCAGATGCTGTACCAATATACAGTGACAGTCAAGCATCTATATCCTATGTCAAAGATCCAAAGTTCCATTATAAGACCAAACACATTGATATCCGCTACAAATTTGCAAAAGACTATGATAAGAACAAGAAGGTAGACATTAGATACATATCTACGCATGAGATGATAGCAGATCCGCTTACGAAGGCGATCCCCAGAGATGTATTTTACAAACACTTATCTTCTCAAGGATTGTGTAAGAGCTGAGTTGTATCAATGTATATTCCCATGTCTATGAAAGATCAAATTTAATAAAAGAATAAGTTCTTTTTGACATTGCATATGAGTTTCTTGAAAATGTTTGTGTGCATTTTCTTTTAAATCTCAGCTATGTTTTTCTAGTATGTCGGACAGATTGAGGTTGGCTCTCTCACATGAGCAACCGCCTTTATTCTATCAGACGGATAAGATAAAGATGAGACCTGTTTAAAGTCAAAATCGTCAGACGGATGATTTAGAGTCATGACTTGAACAAAATGGTCGTATGAAAGATCTACATCATATGGATGCTTACAAAAGATCTAAGAAGATTTTTGAAATCTTATCTGTCTTATGTGGGATGTGGGTCCAGGAGATCAATGAGTAGTAAAAGGGACTCAAAGTCAGACATTGTGGTGTCTGACCATCATCCTTACAACATCATTAAGACATACGCTCCCTGGGAAAGGAGTGATGTTGTAATACGTATTCATACTACGTATGCATTTGACCATTGGGTTAGAATAGTAATTGTGTTTACTATTTTGTGAGACTCAAAAACCACATGGGTCTTTACTTCTTACCCTTATGGACTCTAATTGGTTCCTTTAGATTTGACTGGGTGATCGCTATCTTAGCATGTTGCTTATGGACTATGGTAAATTCGGTCCGGCGGGGCATGTTAGAAAAGCGAGTCAAGTCAAGATCGAAAGGATCGCAAGAAGAGGAAGATTAATTTCATATTCACATTTGGACTTTAGAGATTCAAAGCTGGCGAGCCAATTGTAATCCAGATGGGATTCAATTGTTGAATATAAAGTATAAGAAATGTGAAGAAATAATCTAGGGTAAAACATGCGTTGATCTACTCAACTTTGCACCCCCAAAGAGTGTTGTGTATCTCTAACAAGTGCACAACAGCGGACTCTATGTGCATGACGGTCACACGGTCTATTTCTCGGTATGATAGATTGAAGAACTGAAGGAAAAGATGTTTCCTTACAATCCCCTCAAGTGTGAGTGGGAGATGTTGGATATGGACGACATGTATACACCCATGAGGGGATGTATGAGGGTATACGGACCTCAGATGTCACGTGTATGAAAGCATGTGCGAAGGGAACCTTTTCATGTGTGAAAAGGACCACTCGATAAGTGGAAAAAGTCACTTTATAAGTGCATAAAGGCACTTGATAAGTGCATAAGGAAGAGGATAAGGAAATGTGCTAATATAGGCTAATAAGCTTATATATGGTTATTTCCTACAATAACTACCCCTAAATCCTATAAATAGGACCCAAGGGTAAGGCTTTTAAGGCTAATCCTTCATGCCATAAGTTTGCATAAGGCAAAACTCTTTCCTCTTCTCCCTTCCATTTCGTTCTTCTTCTAAAGTTAGATTTAGACGGTGGAAACGCTGCTTCGATCCTCTGTGACGAAGTACTGACCGTTGTGGCGAATCTGAAGGCAAAGTTCAGAGACTACAGTGTTGTGTACGCTAATGTAAGTTCTCTTTCGATCCTCCATCCTCGCGCGACGAGTTCCTACATTAGCTCTCTGGAAATTTCTCTTGATTTTGACAGTCGTCTGTTTAAGGTTATACAGTCGCCTGTTCTCATTCACAGTCGACTGTGTTCCTTGCATCAGTCGTCTGTCATGTATCTTGTGGGATTTCCAGTATTTTCTAACTTACTCTTCTCTCGGCCAGTCGCCTGTCGAAGAAGTTACAGTCGCCTGTTGGTTTAACAGACGACTGTCTTTGCTTCATCAGTCGACTGTCCACGTGGTAAGTTACCGTTATGAATTCTCACCTACCCTTGCTGACTGTGCAACAGTCGACTGTGTATTGTTTAACAGTCGACTGTCGCGAGTTCAGATTATATCCGTTGAGATTTTTCTCACGGATTTCGATTGGGTTTTTGCCTAAACTGTTTCGTGGATTTGAGAAAGCTATAAATAGAGCTTCTACTGTTTCATTGGAAGGATACTCATTCATTGCAAAATCCTTCAAGCTTTCATTTCAAAAGATCAAAGCTTTCAAATCCAAAGCCCTAAGTATTTCCAAATCTTGTTCTCTTGCTCTCCAACCTAGAACCAAAGATTGATCTTCTAGGCAATTGGTGCAGTCAAGAGAAAGGGCTTTCTCCTCTCTTCCAAGAGAGTTCTTCAACACACATCACACTTCACCTTCAAGTTCTACTTCAAGGCATAGGTGATTGTAAGTGTTGCTTTCAGATTTCAAAACTTCTTTATTTGATTTGTGCTCTCGGTTGTGAGAGTGTTTTTGCTTGCTACCTGGTTGTGGGAGTCAAGGACATCGATTGTATTCGATTGCACTTGTAGGATTGCTACAAGTGGGCTTTAAGGAAACCTCAAGTTAGGGTTCTAACTTGAGTATCCGGTGGTATCCGGGTGGTAGGGACGTAGGATTACCGGGAACAAGTCGGGAGTTGACTTGGGTAATCCGAACCCTTGAAACATATCTGCGTTTGCGTGTGTTTCTCTTAGGGTCGTTTTTCTATTCCGCACTATTTGTTGGATTGCATTTTATTTGGCGTAAATTCCTTTTAAATTTGCATAAACACTATTCAACCCCCCCTTCTAGTGTTTTCCCCATAGACAGGGTCCTTACAATTGGTATCAGAGCGCAAGGTTTTATCTATGGCATCCAACAACAACAACGTTCCTCCGCCGGCTTCGTACAACAATCACGACCGTGATGGAGCGTCCACACTTTTCGAAGGTCAATCTACGGTACGTCCTCCACGTTTCAATGGTACTAATTTTGGCTATTGGAAGTGTAGGATAGAGACATTCCTTTGGAGTGCTTCTCTTTGGAGAACTCTCCACAAGGAGTACGTTGAGCCCGCCGAAGAGGACTTCGAGAAATGGACGACTTTCGAGAAGTCCGCCGAAGTCAACAACGCTAAAGCAATGAACGCTCTTCATTGTGCGTTGGACCCGAATGAGTTCAACAAGATATGCACATGTAAGAGTGCATATCAAATTTGGAACCATCTCATCGTTACCCACGAGGGAACGAATAAGGGAAAGCTTTCAAAGTTATATGTTGCCGTGCAAAACTTCGACTTGTTTCACATGCAGGAAAATGAGAGCATTGCGTCGATGTACGGACGCTTTACCGACATCACAAATGAATTGGAAGCCCTTGGCCAAATCTACACCGAACCTGAAAAGGTAAGGAAGATCATCATGGGGATGACCTCCAAATGGGAAAGAAGAGCAATCGCCATTGAGGAGGTCAATGACTTGAAGAACTACACCGGGGTGAATCTCATCAGGACTCTTATGTCTTACGAAGTAAGACGGGATAACCGATTGAAGATTCGAGCCATGATGAATCCCTCGGAGGCCAAGAAGAAAGCTTTGGCGTTCAACGCCAATTCATCATCCTCCAAAAGTGGTGAATCCGAGAACGAGATGGATTTGGGTGAAATGGCCCAAATGGCGAAGAAGTTCCAACGCTTCTTCCGCAAAGGTAAATTTTCCTCCAACAAACGCTTTGAGTCTACTAATGCTACTTCCTCTCTTTGTTATAAGTGTAATAAGCCAGGGCACATCAAGAGGGATTGCCCAATGCTAAACAACAAAGAAAAATGGAAGGCACCAAAGTACCACAAATCCGACAAGAACAAGAAAGACGAGAAGAAAGGACTCGTCGGTACCTTTGATGACTCATCAAGCGATTCCGATGATGAGAAGGGTGAGAGCGCCCACATGTGCTTCATGGCACTTGAAGACCCACTCTCGGATGAGAGTGATTCCGATACAGATAACACCGAGGTAACAATGGATGAACTTCGTATAGCTAATGAGGAACTATTTGCTAAATACCAATCTTTAATGCTTAGATACACTAGCTTAAAGAAATCAAAAGTTAGCAAGTCATCCATTCCATGCATTATCAACAATGACACCATTGTTGATACTTTAACCCTTGAGAAAGCAAACTTAGCTTCTCAAAATGTCACATTGAGAGATGAGGTGAACTCCCTCAAATCTCAACTAGATCAAACACATCCAATGGATAATAGTGATCTAGTTACACGCCACACACAATTGGGTTTAGAGAATGATTGTCACGCCCCGCTTCCCTAAAATGGAGGCGAGACGTGAAAAGGTCCGCACGAGAGTGGAGCTGTGAAGCACCAAACCCGATAAGCGTCAATAAAACATAAGCAGGTCCCTGTAACCACAAACGGAACAACAATAATAGCACAAGGAGAGACAGAAATAAAATCTCAAATCTCAGAATTTGTCCAACATTAAAATTAAGTTCAACATCCAGAAAAGCCACCAGGCTAAAAGAAAGAGTCTAAAGGCCCAGAACAAGGCCAACAAAAGGGACAACATAACAAAGTATTGGTGCCACGCACCGACAACAAAACAGTCTAATCAACAACACGAACAGTCTCTACGACTGATCGCCCGTGTCCACGAAGTCCTCGTCAAACACAGGCTCGGGCTCGGCGTCTGCAAACACCTCGTCCTCAACAATGAACTCAGGCTCAGGATCTAACATGTGTCACCCAAAAGAGTAAAGGGGCACATGTCAGCAAGTCTAAAAGACTTGGGCAAGGAAACTGAAAATGAAGGTAAACTAACAACCTAGCAGTTATAGTATGCATGACATGGCAGTTATGTTATGAGGGCACAAGTAAGACATGGTGAAACAATAAGTGCAAGAGAACAATTTATCAGGGCATGTCAAGAGTAGCCAAGCTACTAACAATCTCAATCTTTTCGCTAGTCACGTTTCAAGTTGTTTGTAGATGTTTACGCCTTACAGCTGAACTGTTGGACATTCACACTGATTGGCCGCTTAACACTACCCCAGAACCCAGAGTTTACGCCTTACAACTGAAGTTGCTGATCGGGCATACTCCCAGTTGAATGGCCGCTTAACCCTTACCCCATCCCACACGTAAACAAGCCAGGGTCCCTGTACACGATGCTCAGTAAATGAGCCAGGGTTTCCCTGCACAAGAGCTTGTTATTAGGTTCACAATTTGGCGTAGGGTTGTGCCCGCTAAAAGCAGGTGCCTAGCCTCAATCATTTCACAAGGTGTAGCGGAGCTACGCAATCACGGGAACACTTAAAGAATGCAATGACATGACAATTAATTCGCGTACCGTTAATTGAAATTAAACATGACATGGTAGTTGTGCAACATGATAAATGTCGGATCTAGCTTCGTTGTCAAGCTAGTTCCTGAAATTTGCGCCTAGGCGAGTATCATTTCATCGCCTAGTCTCTTTTATGCCTACAACAAGCAAATGGCCTAAGACATGGCCTAAAACCCTATGTGGAAAGTTTCACTTGCCTAGCACCGAGGATGACGATCAACGAGGCCGTCACACAAATGCTAACTACGGAGATGAGATCGCTGCCATGGCAAAACAATATTAGAACAACATCCAACCTAGTTTTTATTAGGGTTTTACAAAAACACAAATGGGTTAAGAGATCTCTATAGGGTCGAGTTATTACCGAATCGTTAGCGGAAGAACGATGTCGAGCAAGCACGGCGACGGAAGAAACGATCCGGGGAACCTACGGTTCAGATCTGGAAAAGGGGAGAAAATCTGGAGAAATGGGGTTTTGGGGATTTTTGGGGGTTTTCCGGCGACCTAGAGGTGGTGGCCGGCCAAAATGGAGAGGGAGAGGGGCTCTTGATGAAGGAGGAAGGCTAGGGGAAGATGGATGATGGTTTGGGGAAGAAGGAGGCTCAGGAGAAAATGAAAGAAGAAAAGAAAACGTTTGGGGGGTTTAAATAGGCACAGCCGGCGGCTGCCCAAAAATTAGGGTTTCGACACTGATTAGTCGGTCGAAGAAGGTTGGCTGACCGACTAGTTTGAGAACTAGTCGGTCGGTCGGATAACTGTGACCGACTAAAACCAAACAGCGAAAGTAGGGAAAAATCTGGGTAATGAATTAGTCGGTCTGTGAAGGCCCGTCGACCGACTAGTTTGTAACCTAGTCGGTCGATGAGTGTTCATGGACCGACTAACGATAAACAGTAACTTAGGTGAAATTTACTGACAGAAACTAGTCGGTCTGAGAGCAAGTTCTGACCGACTAGTTGCGCATCTAGTCGGTCGGTGGTTGTTCTTAGACCGACTAAAAGTAAACAGTAACTCCTGTACAATTGATTCAATGAACTAGTCTGTTTGAGAAGAGTTCCTGACCGACTAGATCTCAATCTAGTCGGCTGGTCCCCCTTCTTGAACCAACTAAAGTGCACTAAAAGTGCCGAATCGAAGTGCGAAGCTTCGGGAAGATTCCTACGGCTTCTAGGATCAACCTATCTCTAAGATATGAGCGATATGAAGCTCGTCACGAGTGACTTACTCCAAAACTCAACGGTTCTAAGGAAGAAGCTAGAAAATCACGACGAAACGATCGAAAAACGAAATCTACGGAGACGAAAACCACACATGAGGAGAAAATCCACCAAAACATATATATATGATATAGATAATCCAAATACATGAAAACCAGTCGTTACATCCTCCCAACTTAAGAAAAATTCCGTCCTCGGAATTTCCCAACACTCACGTGTCCGGGAACAAAAGTGGGAAACGCTCTCGCATCTCATCCTCATTCTCCCAAGTAGACTCTCCTGGCGAGCCGTGTCGCCACATCACCCTCACAAGATTGACAACCTTGTTCCGGAGTGACTTCTGACGCCTGTCCAGAATCTGCACTGGCTGCTGGTCATACGTCATATCAGGGCGAACGGTAATCTCCGAGAAATCCACAGTATGAGATGGATCGCTAATGTATCGACGAAGCTACGACACATGGAAAACATTGTGAACTCCTTCCAAAGATGGCGGCAAGGCTAAGCGGTAGGCTACCTCGCCAACTTTCTCCAGAATGTCAAACGGTCCAATGTATCGCGTGCTCAACTTCCCTCGCTTCCCAAAGCGAATCACACCACGATTCGGGGAAATCTTCAAGAACACATGATCCCCAGGCTGAAACTCCAAAGGACGACGTTTAGAATTTGCCCAATGCTTAAAACGGTCCTGAGCAATCCTCAACCTCTCCCGAATGTTCCTGACAACATCCACGGCCTCCACAATCATCTCAGGTCCCAACAGCTCCCGATCACCAACGTCATCCCAACTCAACGGCGATCGACATTTCCTCCCATACAATACGGCGAAAGGCGGCATGTCAATGGACGCCTGGAAGCTGTTGTTGTAAGAGAACTCCACCAAATGCAAATGGTCCTCCCACGAACCCTTGAAATCCAACATGCACGCCCTCAGCATGTCCTCCAAGATCTGAATCGTCCTCTCGGACTGGCCATCCGTCTGCGGATGGTACGCCGTGCTGAAACTCAAACGCGTACCCAAACTCTTCTGCAAACTCTGCCAGAACTGAGATGTGAACCTCGTGTCTCTGTCCGACATGATACTCACGGGGACTCCGTGAATTCGTACAATCTCCTGCACGATTCACGTCACATCACTATCAAAACTAGGAAAAGGAAATAAAAATGGAGAGTAAAAGAATTTACCTCCATATATCTCCTCGCTAGCGCCTCAGTGGACTGTCCTACTTGGAATGGAATAAAGTGCACGGATTTGGTCAATCGATCTACGATCACCCAAATCGCGTCATTCTGCTTCGGACTCCGAGGTAGTCCAGTCACGAAATCCATAGTGATGTGTTGCCACTTCCACTCCGGAATCAGAAGCGGTTGTAGCAACCCTGTCGTACGCTGATGCTCCACCTTCACCTGCTGGCAAACCAAGCACTTGGCTACACTCCGAGCCACGCTCCTCTTCATATCATGCCACCAAAAGTTCAGACGAAGATCCTTGTACATCTTGGTGCCACCAGGATGCACAGAATACGGCAAACTGTGTGCCTCAACCAGCAACTCCTCTCTGATATCCCCAGCTGGCACACACAACCTGGCTCCAAACCTCAACGAGCCATCCTCATGAATCAAAAAGTCAGTCCGTAGACCGGCTTCTACCTGCTCCCGAATCTTCACCAGCTTCGGATCCCCGGCCTGGCCAGCCTTGATCCGATCCACAATCGATGACTGAATCTGCATACTCATCAACGAAGAAGCCTCCCCAGGAAGAACAATCTCCACACCAGACTCGCAAAAATCCTGCTGCAATCTCCACTGCGAGATCAGAATCATCACCGCTGGAAGCCTACTCAGAGCATCAGGAACCACATTCACCTTGTCAGGGTGATACTGCAAATCAATCTCATAATCCGCCATGAGCTCCAACCATCGATGCGGTCGCATGTTGAGCTCCTTCTGAGTGAAAATATACTTCAAGCTTTTGTGATCGGTGAAGATCTTCACTTTCTCACTCAGCAAGAAGTGCCTCCAAATCTTGAGCGCAAACACGACGGCAGCCAACTCCAAGTCGTGTGTCGGGTAATTCTTCTCATGAACCTTGAGCTGACGAGATGCATAAGCCACTACATGCCCGTGCTGATGCAACACACAACCGAGACCCTTGCCAGAAGCATCGCAAAAGATCTCAAATCCACCGCTGCGATCAGGCACAACAAGAATAGGGGCAGTCGTCAATCTCTCCCTCAGAACACCAAAAGCATTCTCACAATCACCCGACCAAACAAAAGGTACATCCTTCCGCGTCAATCTGGTCATCGGCTCAGCAATACAGGAAAATTCCTTAATGAAACGCCGATAATAACCAGCAAGCCCAAGGAAACTCCGGATCTCAGATGCTGACTGCGGAACAGGCCACTCTCTGATAGCCCTGATCTTCTCGGGATCCACTGAAATACCATCTCCAGTCACCACATGCCCGAGAAAAGCAACTCTGTCCAACCAAAACTCGCACTTCAAAAACTTAGCATACAACCGATGCTTCCTCAAAATTTCCAACACCGTCCTCAAGTGCGAGGCATGCTCCTCCTCCGACTTAGAATAGATCAGAATGTCGTCAATAAAGATAACGACAAACTTATCTAAAAAGTCGTAGAAAATCAGATTCATCAGATTCATGAAAACTGCGGGTGCATTGGTTACACCGAAAGGCATAACCACAAACTCGTAGTGTCCATACTTCGTCCTGAATGCTGTCTTCGGAACATCTTCCTTCTTCACTTTCAGCTGATGATAACCACTCCTCATATCCAACTTCGAAAACACCCTCGAACCTCTAAGCTGATCAAAAATATCATCGATGCGAGGCAACGGGTATTTATTCTTGATGGTCACCGCATTCAGCTCCCGATAGTCTATGCACATGCGACGCGAACCATCCTTCTTTTTCACCAGCTGCACCGGTGGTCCCCACGGAGACACACTAGGATTGATATAACCCTCTGCAAAAGCTCATCCAGCTGCTTCCGCAACTCCTCCAACTCTGCGGGTGCCATACGATAGGGCGCCTTCGAAATGGGCTGCGCTCCTGGAATAAGATCAATAGAAAATTCCAGAGCTCGATCAGGTGGCAATCCAGACATCTCCTCGGGGAAGACGTCATCAAAGTCCCGCACTACCGCTGGCCTCTCCAGCTCCATCCGCATAGCCACAACCTCCACCGGCCTGGCCCGAAACCTGACCGGACCAAGCGAACTGCTTCCACGACTGAACTCAAATACTGGATGTCCGGGAATCTCGAACACCACCTTCTTCCTCCGACAGTCGATCGTAGCATAGAAGCTCGCAAGCCAATCCATCCCAAGGACCGCATCATAGTTGATGATGTCGTGGACAATGAAATCAGCGTAAAGCTCATGTCCACAGACCACCAACGGGAAAGAATTGCAACCACAATGCACCGAGACCACGCCATTTCCCGTGACGATATTCCAACTCTTGGAAAGAGGGGACGTCGACAAGGAATGCCTCTCCACGAAGCTCCGAGAAATAATACACATCGATGCACCAGAGTCAAAGAGAACTCGTGCAGGAAATGTGCACACCAAAATCACACCTAACAAGCAAGTTAACAATCAAGCCCTAGCCTAGCAAACAATCATGTTCAAGCAAACAACATAACCTAACAATCAAAACTAGCTAGGAAAGTAACAGCTAGATTGAGGATTACCTGCGATAACCTCATCCACAGCCCCATTCTCCACAGCGGCCATCAGAAAATCCTACCTCCTCGGTGGAAAAGCATGCTGAAAATCCTGTCTCTGAGGGACAAGAGCTGCCCCACGTCCAGTAGGAACAGGCGCTCTCTGCTGCAACGGCTGAGCTGCAACAGGTGCCCTCCGCAACTGGTTCGCATGCCGACAATCCTTCACGACATGAGAAGCATCACCACAAACCAAACACTGGCCCAGAAACGTCCTACACTGATCCTTGATGTGGTCAGGCTTGCCGCAGAAATGGCAAGTCTTCTGATTAGGCCCTCATGGCCTCTTGAACTGAGCTGACTGATTAGGCTTGAAACCAGGCCTAACCACCGCTCTGGCCTGCTCCATAGGCCTCTTCCCAGCACCAGAAACATGTCCTCTCCTCTGACTCAGGTTCAGCTCCTGCCTCCTCGCAGCGACCAGAACCTTCTGATAAGAGTCCAGATCAGAGGAAGACACAAAACTCTGAAGCTCCAAAGCAAGCCCCTGCAGGAACCTCTGAGCCCTCTCATCGGCATCATGCACCATCTTCGGTGCGAACCGACTCAGCCTAGTGAACTCTTGGTGGTACTGGTCCACCGACGAGCTCCCTTGCTTCAGCTCAATAAAACGCTGCAGCATCTCCTTCCTAGCAGCCTTCGGAAAGAACTCCTCATCAAACATGGACTTAAAGGTAGCCCAAGCTATCGGCTCCACCAGCATCTTCTCTTCCGCATCCCACCAGTTCCGAGCATTATCCTTGAGTTGCCTCTTTACCAAATCAACCCATCCAGTCGGGCCGATCTTCGCCATCTTCAAGTTATCCTCAATGTTCCGAATCCACTCATCGGCAGCTAGAGGACCCTCAGACCCATCAAAATAAGCGGGATCCAGCTCCTGAAATTGCTTCGCTCCCAGCTCGGAGCGAGGGGCATCCTGGATTGCCCGAGCAGCTCGAGCAAGTGGAGCATTCTGGACTTGTAGGAGCACGCCCTGCTGCACTTGCATCATCTGAAGCATCATCTGCATCATCTCTCCATTGGTGGGTTCCCGCTCAGGCTCCTCGTCATGAGGGGGCGCACCACTACCACTACCACGGGTGAATCGCCTTCCTGCCATCTAATGACACAGAAAACGAAGCAGATTAGACTCATAGCTTATGACTCGGATGTCGAACTTAGTTTATTGGACATTCTAATGTTATTATCGTTATTCCGACAATCGTAGTTACAAAATGGACCTGCATGGGCCACCAACAAAACCTGTCACTCCCCGCTTCCCTAAAATGGAGGCGAGACGTGAAAAGATCCGCACGAGAGTGGAGCTGTGAAGCCCCAAACCTGATAAGCGTCAATAAAACATAAGCAGGTCTATGTAACCACAAACGGAACAACAATAATAGCACAAGGAGAGACAGAAATAAAATCTCAAATCTCAGAATTTGTCCAACATTAAAATTAAGTTCAACATCCAGAAAAGCCACCAGGCTAAAAGAAAGAGTCTAAAGGCCCAGAACAAGGCCAACAAAAGGGACAACATAACAAAGTATTGGTGCCACGCACCGACAACAAAACAGTCTAATCAACAACACGAACAGTCTCTACGACTGATCGCCCGTGTCCACGAAGTCCTCGTCAAACACAGGCTCGGGCTCGGCGTCTGCAAACACCTCGTCCTCAACAATGAACTCAGGCTCAGGATCTAACATGTGTCACCCAAAAGAGTAAAGGGGCACATGTCAGCAAGTCTAAAAGACTTGGGCAAGGAAACTGAAAATGAAGGTAAACTAACAACCTAGCAGTTATAGTATGCATGACATGGCAGTTATGTTATGAGGGTAAACTAAATCTGGGTAATGAATTAGTCGGTCTGTGAAGGCCCGTCGACCGACTAGTTTGTAACCTAGTCGGTCGATGAGTGTTCATGGACCGACTAACGATAAACAGTAACTTAGGTGAAATTTACTGACAGAAACTAGTCGGTCTGAGAGCAAGTTCTGACCGACTAGTTGCGCATCTAGTCGGTCGGTGGTTGTTCTTAGACCGACTAAAAGTAAACAGTAACTCCTGTACAATTGATTCAATGAACTAGTCGGTTTGAGAAGAGTTCCTGACCGACTAGATCTCAATCTAGTCGGTTGGTCCCCCTTCTTGAACCAACTAAAGTGCACTAAAAGTGCCGAATCGAAGTGCGAAGCTTCGGGAAGATTCCTACGGCTTCTAGGATCAACCTATCTTTAAGATATGAGCGATATGAAGCTCGTCACGAGTGACTTACTCCAAAACTCAAAGGTTCTAAGGAAGAAGCTAGAAAATCACGATGAAACGATCGAAAAACGAAAGCTACGGAGACGAAAACCACACATGAGGAGAAAATCTACCAAAACATATATATATGATATAGATAATCCAAATACATGAAAACCAGTCGTTACAATGATTCTCTTAAAACCCAAGTGCACGAGCTCAAAGTACGGGTGTCCACCTTGGATACCAATATTTCTTCTTTAAAAGAGAAATATGAGCTCATGTCCTCCCGTATTGTGAGATTCAATAAGGGACAAGGACAATTGGATGATTTGCTTGCAAACCAATTTCCGGCCACACATCGTGTTGGCCTTGGATTTGTAAAAGAAAATGCATCTAATGCTCACACCTCCTATAGTGGTGTCACTATAGATTTTATGAGGCCTTCCTCCAGTGCATCCACAAGTGGTGTCAAAGACACTATAGGTAGCAATCCTACCAAGAATGTCACCACATCACATTCTCTTCCTTTTGGCAAGAAACCCACTAAGGGTGGAAACCAAAAGCAAGGCCATGCTTATATGTACACTAACACTCATCCACGTAGGAAACATCTTACTTCACAAGTGGATAATCATGACACATTTTATGCTCCACACCCACGGACACGTACACAACCACACATGAGAAATACTCATGTACGTGCTCCTACACACCCATATGCTCATTCGCATCATTCTTTCATGTATGCTAATCCTCCACATGTCATGCATGATCCTTATGCTTCATATAATATGCATGTTCCTAAGCATACATATCATCCTAGAATGTACAATGCATATCCTCCACCACATCTCTATGCTAGAAATCATGTTCCTAAGAAGCATGCACCACATAGAAATCCAACACATATGCATGCAACTAGGAATAGGACTCCCAAGATGTACACTATTTGGGGTCCTAAGAACACTAGTCTAAATGTTAGGAATGCTTATGTTGATTCCTACTTTCATGATGTAATTAGAAATAGTAACTATGTTGGGAAGCGGAAGTCCACTTGGACTTGGCTTCCAAAGGGCTAATCCCCTTGGACCCAACAAACATTGGGTACCATAAGCTTATGGTATATTATATAGGTACCCAAGAGAAAGAAGAAGAGCAATAAATGTCTTATTAGCTCTAAAGGGAAAGGATGGATTCTTGATAGCGGTTGCTCTAAACACATGACGGGAGATCCCTCATTGCTCTCCAAAATGATTAGCATCAAGGATGGTGCAACGGTCACTTTTGGAGGTAATCAAAAGGGAACCATCATTGGAGTAGGTATCGTTGGTAATCCTTCCAAACCTCTAATTACTAATGTTTATCTTGTTAGTGGTTTATGTCACAATCTCATTTCCACTAGTCAAATTTGTGACAAAGGTTACAAGGTTAACTTTGGAGAAGGATTGTGTACTATTGTTGATTGTGATTCAAATGTTTTATTTTCCGGTATTAGGCATAAAAATATTTATTATTTGAGCTTGCCTAAAACCGTAGAACATTGCTTAGTTGCTAACACAAGTGAACAACTATTATGGCATCGCCGTTTTGGTCATGTTCACTTCAAGCACTTATATAAGTTAGCTAAGCATGATCTAGTCATTTTCCTAAGATTGCTTTTAATAAGAAAAACTTTTGTGATTCATGTCAAAGAGGTAAACTAAGTAAATCTTCATTTAAGCTTAAAGAAGGGATTACTTCTAAGAGGCCCCTAGAACTTCTACATCTAGATTTATTTGGGCCAACTAGAACCGCTTCTTTAGGTAATGCTCATTATGGACTAGTTGTCGTTGAAGACTTTTCTAGATTTACTTGGGTTTCATTCTTAACTAATAAGAATGAAGCTCATGAAGAGTTTACCAAATTTGCAAAGAAGATTCAGAATCTTTTAGGATCCACCATTATCACTATTCGTAGTGATCATGGAGGAGAATTTGAGAATGAATCTTTTACTAAGTTTTGTGATGACTCCGGGATAACTCATAACTTTTCCTTTCCTCGTGCTCCACCACAAAATGGTGTAGTAGAAAGAAAGAATAGGACTCTTATTGAGTGTGCTTGCAATATGCTCCATGATAGTCATTTGGGACTACAATTTTGGGCAGAAGCGATGCACACGGCATGTTATGTGCTCAATAGGATCCTAGTGAGACCCCGAACAAACTAAACTTGTTTTGAGTTGTTTTATGATAAAAAGCCTCAAGTGAAATATTTTCGTGTTTTTGGTTCAAAATGTTTTATAAAGAACACTTTTGGTAATTTAGACAAATTTGAGCCAAGATCCGATGAAGGAATTTTTGTTGGATATTCCACACGTAGCAAAGCCTACCGGATATACAACAAAACTTCTTCAACGATTGAGGAATCACTTCATGTATCCTTTTATGAAGATTTTGATTTTCCTCATGTTGATGATGATAATGTAGATATCCTTTGTGATTCTCTTAATAATGTTAAGATTAATGATACTATTGTTGAGACTAACACTTCTAACGAAGTTGTTGAAGTTGTTCCTAGTGATCCAGGTATACCCAAAGCTTACACGACCGTTCGCAACCATCCCCATAACCAAATTATTGGAGATATTGGTATGGGTGTTCGAACGAGATCAAGAATTGAAGAATTCTCTCATTGCGCATTCGTCTCTACCATTGAGCCAAAGAACAACTAAGAAGCTTGTGAGGATAGCTCTTGGATAGTGGCAATGGAAGAAGAACTAATGCAATTCGAGAGAAACGAAGTTTGGGAACTTGTACCTCTTCCAAGTGGTCACCAATTGATTGGGACCAAATGGATCTTCAAGAACAAGACGGATGAAAACGAGGTAATCACACGGAACAAAGCAAGGTTAGTAGCTCAAGGCTACCGGCAAGAGGAAGGTATTGATTTCGAAGAATCCTTTGCCCCCGTAGCTAGATTAGAAGCTATTAGGTTGCTTTTATCTTTTGCATCCCATAAGAATTTTAAATTATTTCAAATGGATGTTAAAAGTGCATTTTTAAATGGGTTTGTAATCAGACAAAGTACACAGGGGAGCTTATTAAGCGATTCGGGATGGAATCGTCTTCGAGCAAAAGGACTCCCATGAGTACTACTACTCATCTACACACGGATGAAAGCGGAAAAGATGTAGACGTTCGTCTGTATCGAGGTATGATCGGTAGCTTACTTTACTTAACCGCTAGTAGGCCCGATATAATGTTTTCTGTATGTCTTTGTGCTAGATATCAAGCAAGACCTAAGGAGTCACACTTGATTGCGGTTAAACGAATATTTCGTTATCTCAATCAATCTTTAGATTATGGGTTACTTTACCCTAAGTCTAGCACATATGAGTTAATCTCATATAGTGATGCTGACTTTGCCAGATGCAAGTCCGACAGGAAAAGTACTAGTGGCACATGCCATTTCTTAGGAAATTCCTTAGTTTCTTGGTTTTCTAAGAAACAGAATTCGGTGTCATTGTCCACGACTGAAGCGGAATATATTGTCGCGGGTCTTGCATGTGCAAAAGTTCTTTGGATGCGACACACTCTTAGTGACTATGGTGTCAATTGTGATACTTGCCCTATCATGGTTGATAATCAGAGTGCTATTTGTCTTTCCAAGAATCCAGTACACTACTCCTGTACCAAACATATGGACGTGAGACACCATTTAATAAATGATCATGTAGCTAAGAAGGACATCATCTTAGAGTACACTGAAACCCAAAAACAAATTGTCGATATCTTCACTAAACCTCTTAAAGAAGATTCATTTGTGAGGTTGCGTGGAGAATTGGGAATTATGGGTGAATCTGAAATCTAGAAGCTCAATCCTTCTTGTTATAACTCCTTATTGAGCTCATATCTTTTTGATTGTCTTTCTTCATGTGCTTTATGGTTTTATGTGTTTAAGAAAGGCAATTGTGACTTATTTGTAACGACTGGTTTTCATGTATTTGGATTAGCTATATTATATTACATGTTTTGGTGGATTTTCTCCTCATGTGTGGTTTTCGTCTCCGTAGCTTTCATTTCGATCGTTTCGTCGTGACTTTCTAGCTTCTTCCTTAGAATCGTCGATTTCGGAGTAAGTCATTCATGATGGGCTTCATATCGGTCATATCTTATTGTTAGATCAAGCCTAGGAGTCTTAGGAATCGATCCCGGAGCTCCGCGCTCCATTTCGGAACTTTCGGTGCACGTTAGCCGGTACAAGAAGGGGAACCGACAGACTAGATGACGATTTAGTCGGTCGGTAAACCTTCATGGACCGACTAGTGGGCTTTGTAAATTATTCAGGAGTTACTGTTTCTCGTTAGTCGGTCTAAGAACATTTGTCGACCGACTAGGTTGCAAACTAGTCGGTCAGCAATCATTCTTTAACCGACTAACTCTATGTTCATTTTGATTCCAAGTACTATTCATTCTTAGTCGGTCTAAGAACGTTCATCGACCGACTAGATGACAAACTAGTCGGTCAGTAGTTGTTCTTTGACCGACTAAATCTAGATCCTATTTTTGTACAGGAGTTACTGTTTAGACTTAGTCGGTCTGCGTTGGTCAACCGACCGACTAGTTCCCAAACTAGTCGGTCAGTGGTTGTTCTTTGACCGACTAAATAGTGTCGAAACCCTAATTTTTGGGCAGCCGCCGGCTGTGCCTATTTAAACCCCCCAAACGTTTTTCTTTTCTTCTTTCACTTCTCCTGAGCCTCCTTCTTCCCCAAATCACTCTCCAACATTTCCCCAAGCCATTCCTTCCTCCCTTGGAGCTTCCCTCTCCATTTTGGACGGCCACCTCCTCTAGGTCGCCGAAAACCCCCCAAAAATCCCCAAAACCCCATTTCTCCATATTTTCTCCCCATTTCCAGATCTGAACTGTAGGTTCCCCGGATCGTTTCTTCCGTCGCCGTGCTTGCTCGGCATCGTTCTTCCGCTAACGATTCGGTAATAAATCGATCTCTTAATATTCTCATAACCCATTTGTGTTTTTGTGAAACCCTAATAAAACTAGGTTGGATGTTGTTCTAATATTGTTTTGCCATGGCAGCGATCTCATCTCCGTAGTTATCACTTGTGTGACGAACCTTCGTGATCGTCATCCTCGGAGCTAGGCAAGTGAAACTTGCCACTTAGGGTTTTAGGCCATGTCTTAGGCCATTTGCTTGTAGTAGCGTAAAAGAGACTAGACGGTGAAATGATAGCCGCCTAGACGCCTATTTGATCTAGTTTGACAACGAAACTAGATCCGTCACCTCAATTGATCTAGCTTGACAACGAAGCTAGATCCAACCCTTTTAACTTGTTGTTCCTGCATATTAAACTGCCATGTTTAATTCCTTATCTGTACGCCTTACTGCATGCCATGCTATCCGTGTTGAATGTCGCATTCGTAGCACACGCTACAATACTTGTGTTTCCTGGCCCGTGTTCCAGAAGCGGGCCACGTGTGTTGGTTGATAGCCAACGCCCGATCTACTTGTTTCCGGCTAGGCACCCACTTTTCGTGGGCACAACCCTATGCCAAATACACTTCCTGGCTTGTGATCCAGAAGCGAGCATTCTGTGTTCGAGGGTAATGCCCTGGCTCGATACACGTGGAGGGGTAGGGATAAGCGGTCACCTGAGCTTACGAGTTGGCCCGATCAGCCACTCTAGCCAGCAGACGAAATCTCTGTGCACAACTTGTATACTTGACTTGTTACTTGACGGGTTCACTCGACGTGAAATACTTGTACTTCCCTTACTAGTCACTTCCATACTATACTTGCCATGCCATGCATCATACTATAACTGCTAGGTTGATAGTTTACCTTACCTTCAGTTTCATTGCCCAAGTCTTTTAGACTTGCTGACATGTGCCCCTTTACTCTTTTGGGTGACACATGTTAGATCCCAAGCCTGAGTCCGTTGTTGAGGACGAGGTGTTTGCAGACGCCGTGACCGAGTCTGTGTTTGGCGAGGAGTACGTGGAGACTGGGGACCAGTCCTAGTGTCTTCGTTGAGCTTTCCCCTTTTTCTTTTAGACTGCGGTAGTTGTCGGTGCGTAGCACCTATACTCTGTTTATATTTGTCTTTGTTTGGCCTTGTTCTGGGCCTTTAGACTCTTTTTTTAGCCTGGTGGCTTTTCTGGATGTTGAACTTAATTTTAATGTTGGACATTTTCTTAGATTGAGATTTTGTTTCTGTCTCTCCTTATGTTATTATTGTTGTTCCGTTTGTGGTTACAGGGACCTGCTTACGTTTTATTGACGCTTATCGGGTTTGGGGCTTCACAGCTCCACTCTCGTGCGGACCTTTTCGCGTCTCGCCTCCATTTTAGGGAAGCGGGGCGTGACAGGTTTTGTTGGTGGCCCATGCAGGTCCTTCTGTACCTGCGAATTGTCGGAATAGCGATAATAATATTAGAATTTCTAATAAACTAAGTTCGATGTCCGAGTCATAAGCTATGAGTCTAATTGTTTCATTTTCTGTGTCATTAGATGGCAGGAAGGCGAATCACCCGTGGTGGTGGTAGTGGTGCGCCCCCTCATGACGAGGAGCCTGAGCGGGAACCCACCAATGGGGAGATGATGCGGATGATGCTTCAGATGATGCAGGTGCAGCAAGGCGTGCTCCTGCAAGTCCAGAATGCTCCGGCTGGTCGAGCTCCTCGGGCGGCTCCGGAGGCCCTTCGCTCCGAGCCGGGAGCGAAGCAATTTCGGGAGCTGGGTCCCGCATATTTTGATGGGTCTGAGGGTCCTCTGGCTGCCGATGAGTGGATTCGGAACATTGAGGATAACTTGAAGATGGCCAAGATCACCCCGACTGGATGGGTTGATTTGGCGAAGCGGCAACTCAAGGATAACGCTCGGAACTGGTGGGATGCCGAAGAGAAGATGTTGGTGGAGCCGATAGCTTGGGCTACCTTTAACTCCAGGTTTGATGAGGAGTTCTTTCCGAAGGCTACTAAGAAGGAGATGCTGCAGCGTTTCATTGATCTAAAGCAAGGGAGCTTGACGGTGGACCAGTACCACCAAGAGTTCACTAGGCTTAGTCGGTTCGCGTCGAAGATGGTGCAGGATGCTGATGAGAGGGCTCAGAGGTTCCTGCAGGGACTTGCTTTGGAGCTCCAGAGTTTTGTGTCTTCCTCTGATCTGGACTCTTATCAGAAGGTTCTGGTCGCTGCAAGGAGGCAGGAGCTGAACCTGAGTCAGAGGAGAGGACATGTTTCTGGTGCTGGGAAGAGGCCTATGGAGCAGGCCAGAGCGGTGGTTAGGCCTGGTTTCAAGCCTAATCAGCCAGCTCAGTTCAACAGGCCAGGAGGGCCTATTCTGAAGACTTGCCATTTCTGCGGCAGGACCGGGCATGTCAAGGATCAGTGTAGGAGATTCCTGGGCCAGTGTGTCGTCTGTGGGGATCCTACCCAAGCCATGAAGGATTGTCCGAGGTCGAAGCAGCCTTGGAGGGCACCTGTTGCAGCACCGCCGTTGCAGCAGAGGGCGTCTGTTCCTGCTAGACGTGGAGCAGCTCTTGTTCCACAGAGGCAGGCTTTTCGGCAGGCTTTTCCGCCGAGGAGGCAGGCTTTTCTGATGACCGCTGTGGAGAACGGATCTGTGGATGAGGTTATCGCAGGTAATCCTTAATCTAGCTGTTGCTTTCCTAGTTAGTTGATTGTTAGATTATGTTGGTTGCTTGAATATGATTGTATGCTAGACTAGGGTTTGATTGTTAGACTGTTTGTAGGTGTGATTCTAGTTTGCACATTTCCTGCACGAGTCCTCTTTGACTCTGGTGCATCGATGTGCATTATTTCTCGGAGCTTCGTGGAGAAGCATTCCTTGTCGACGTCCCCTCTTTCCAAGAGTTGGAATATCGTCACGGGAAATGGCATGGTCACGGTGCATCTTGGTTGCAATTCTTGCTCGTTGGTGGACATGAGCTTTACGCTGATTTCATTGTCCACGACACCATCAACTATGATGCGGTCCTTGGGATGGATTGGCTTGCGAGCTTCTATGCTACGATCGACTGTCGGAGGAAGAAGGTGGTGTTCGAGATTCTCGGACATCCAGTATTTGAGTTCAGCCGAGGTAGTAGTTCGCTTGGTCCTGTCAGATTTCGGGCCAGGCCGATGGAGATTGTGGCTATGCAGATGGAGCTGGAGAGGCCAGCGGTTGTGCGGGATTTTGATGACGTCTTCCCCGAGGAGATGTCTGGTTTGCCACCTGATCGAGCTTTAGAATTTTCTATTGATCTGGTTCCGGGAGCGCAGCCAATCTCGAAGGCGCCATATCGTATGGCACCCGCCGAGTTGGAGGAATTGCGGAAGCAGCTGGATGAGCTTTTGCAGAAGGGTTATATCAATCCTAGTGTGTCTCCGTGGGGAGCACCGGTGCTGCTGGTAAAGAAGAAGGATGGTTCGCGTCGCATGTGCGTGGACTATCGGGAGTTGAATGCGGTGACCATCAAGAATAAATACCCGTTGCCTCGCATCGATGATATTTTTGATCAGCTTGGAGGTTCGAGGGTGTTTTCGAAGTTGGATTTGAGGAGTGGTTACCATCAGTTGAAGGTGAAGAAGGATGATGTTCCGAAGACAGCATTCAGGACGAAGTATGGACACTACGAGTTTGTGGTTATGCCTTTCGGTGTAACCAATGCACCCACAGTTTTCATGAATCTGATGAACCTAATTTTCTACGACTTTTTGGATAAGTTTGTCGTTATCTTTATTGACGACATTCTGATCTATTCAAAGTCAGAGGAGGTGCATGCCTCGCACTTGAGGACGGTATTGGAGATTTTGAGGAAGCATCGTTTGTATGCCAAGTTTTCGAAGTGCGAGTGTTGGCTGGGCAGGGTTGCTTTTCTCGGGCATGTGGTGACTGGAGATGGTATTTCAGTGGATCCCGAGAAGATCAGGGCCATCAGAGAGTGGCCTGTTCCGCAGTCAGCGTCTGAGATTCGGAGTTTCCTTGGGCTTGCTGGTTACTATCGGCATTTCATTAAGGACTTTTCCCGTATTGCTGAGCCGATGACCAGGTTGACGTGGAAGGATGTACCTTTTGTTTGGTCGGGTGATTGTGAGAATGCCTTTGGTGTTCTGAGGGAGAGATTGACGACTGCCCCCATTCTTGTTGTGCCTGATCGCAGCGGTGGATTTGAGATCTTTTGCGATGCTTCTGGCAAGGATCTCGGTTGTGTGTTGCATCAGCACGGGCATGTTGTGGCGTATGCTTCGCGTCAGCTTAAGACTCATGAGAAGAATTACCCGACGCATGATTTGGAGTTGGCTGCTGTTGTGTTTGCGCTCAAGATTTGGAGGCACTTCCTGCTGAGTGAGAAAGTAAAGATCTTCACCGATCACAAAAGCTTGAAGTATATTTTTACTCAGAAGGAGCTCAACATGCGACAGCGTCGATGGTTGGAGCTCATGGCGGATTATGAGATTGATTTGCAGTATCACCCTGGCAAGGTGAATGTGGTTCCGGATGTGCTGAGTAGGCTTCCAGCGGTGATGTTGTTGACCTCGCAGTGGAGACTGCAGCAGGATTTTTGCGAGTCTGGGATTGAGGTTGTTCTTCCTGTGGAGGTTTCTTCATTGATGTGTATGCATATACAGTCGACGATCATGGATCGGATTAAGGCTGGCCAGGTTGGAGATCCGAAGTTGGTTAAGATTCGGGAGCAGGTGGAAGCCGGTCTGCGGACTGAATTTTTGATTCATGAGGATGGCTCGCTGAGGTTTGGAGCCAGGTTGTGTGTGCCAGCTGGGGATATTAGAGAGGAGTTGATGGTGGAGGCACACAGTTCGCAGTATTCTGTGCATCCTGGTGGGACCAAGATGTACAAGGATCTTCGTCTGAACTATTGGTGGCATGGTATGAAGAGGAGTGTGGCTCGGAGTGTAGACAAGTGTTTGGTTTGCCAACAAGTGAAGGCAGAGCATCAGCGTACGGCAGGGTTGCTACAACCGCTTCCGATTCCGGAGTGGAAGTGGCAACACATCACTATGGATTTCGTGACTGGACTACCTCGGAGCTCGAAGCAGAATGACGCGATTTGGGTGATCGTAGACCGATTGACCAAATCCGCGCACTTTATTCCTTTTCGAGTTGGACAGTCCACTGAGGCGCTAGCGAGGAGATATATGGAGGTAAATTCTTTTACTCTCCGTTTTTATTTCCTTTTCCTAGTTTAGATAGTGATGTAACGTGAATCGTACCGGAGGTCGTACGACTTCACGGAGTCCCTGTGAGTATCGTGACGGACAGAGACACGAGATTCACATCTCAGTTCTGGCAGAGTTTGCAGAAGAGTTTGGGTACGCGTCTGAGTTTCAGCACAGCGTACCATCCGCAGACGGATGGTCAGTCCGAGAGGACGATTCAGATCTTGGAGGACATGCTGAGGGCGTGCATGTTGGATTTCAAGGGTTCGTGGGAGGACCATCTACATCTGGTAGAGTTCTCTTACAACAACAGCTTCCAGGCGAGTATTGGCATGGCGCCTTTCACCGCTCTTTATGGGAGGAAATGTCGATCGCCATTGAGTTGGGATGACATTGGTGATCGGGAGCTGTTGGGACCTGAGATGATTATGGAGGCCGTGGATGTTGTCAGGAACATTCGGGAGAGGTTGAGGATTGCTCAGGACCGTTTTAAGCATTGGGCGGATGATAAACGTCGTCCTTTGGAGTTTCAGCCGGGCGACCATGTGTTCTTGAGGATTTCCCTGAATCGTGGTGTGATTCGCTTTGGGAAGCGAGGGAAGTTGAGCCCGGGATACATTGGACCGTTTGACATTCTGGAGAGAGTCGGCGAGGTAGCTTACCGCTTGGCCTTGCCGCCATCTTTGGAGGGAGTTCACGATGTTTTCCATGTGTCGCAGCTTCGTCGATACATTAGCGATCCATCTCATGCTGTGGATTTCTCGGAGATTACCGTTCGCCCTGATATGACGTATGACCAGCAGACAGTGCAGATTCTGGACAGGCGTCAGAAGTCACTTCGGAACAAGGTTGTCAATCTTGTGAGGGTGATGTGGTGACACGGCTCGCCAGGAGAGTCTACTTGAGAGAATGAGGATGAGATGCGAGAGCGTTTCCCACTTTTGTTTCCGGACACGTGAGTGTTAGGAAATTCCGAGGACGGAATTTTTCTTAAGTTGGGGAGGATGTAACGACGGGTTTTCATGTATTTGGATTAGCTATATTATATTACATGTTTTGGTGGATTTTCTCCTCATGTGTGGTTTTCGTCTCCGTAGCTTTCATTTCGATCGTTTCGTCGTGACTTTCTAGCTTCTTCCTTAGAATCGTCGATTTCGGAGTAAGTCATTCGCGACGGGCTTCATATCGGTCATATCTTATTGTTAGATCAAGCCTAGGAGTCTTAGGAATCGATCCCGGAGCTCCGCGCTCCATTTCGGAACTTTCGGTGCACGTTAGCCGGTACAAGAAGGGGAACCGACCGACTAGATGACGATTTAGTCGGTCGGTAAACCTTCATGGACCGACTAGTGGGCTTTGTAAATTATTCAGGAGTTACTATTTCTCGTTAGTCGGTCTAAGAACATTTGTCGACCGACTAGGTTGCAAACTAGTCAGTCAGCAATCGTTCTTTAACCGACTAACTCTATGTTCATTTTGATGCCAAGTACTATTCATTCTTAGTCGGTCTAAGAACGTTCATCGACCGACTAGATGACAAACTAGTCGGTCAGTAGTTGTTCTTTGACTGACTAAATCTAGATCATATTTTTGTACAGGAGTTACTGTTTAGACTTAGTCGGTCTGCGTTGGTCAACCGACCGACTAGTTCCCAAACTAGTCGGTCAGTGGTTGTGCTTTGACCGACTAAATAGTGTCGAAACCCTAATTTTTGGGCAGCCGCTGGCTGTGCCTATTTAAACCCCCCAAACGTTTTTCTTTTCTTCTTTCACTTCTCCTGAGCCTCCTTCTTCCCCAAATCACTCTCCAACATTTCCCCAAGCCATTCCTTCCTCCCTTGGAGCTTCCCTCTCCATTTTGGACGGCCACCTCCTCTAGGTCGCCGAAAACCCCCCAAAAATCCCCAAAACCCCATTTCTCCAGATTTTCTCCCCATTTCTAGATCTGAACTGTAGGTTCCCCGGATCGTTTCTTCCGTCGCCGTGCTTATTCGGCATCGTTCTTCCGCTAACGATTCGGTAATAAATCGATCTCTTAATATTCTCATAACCCATTTGTGTTTTTGTGAAACCCTAATAAAACTAGGTTGGATGTTGTTCTAATATTGTTTTGCCATGGCAGCGATCTCATCTCCGTAGTTATCACTTGTGTGACGAACCTTCGTGATCGTCATCCTCGGAGCTAGGCAAGTGAAACTTGCCACTTAGGGTTTTAGGCCATGTCTTAGGCCATTTGCTTGTAGTAGCGTAAAAGAGACTAGACGGTGAAATGATAGCCGCCTAGACGCCTATTTGATCTAGTTTGACAACGAAACTAGATCCGTCACCTCAATTGATCTAGCTTGACAACGAAGCTAGATCCAACCCTTTTAACTTGTTGTTCCTGCATATTAAACTGCCATGTTTAATTCCTTATCTGTATGCCTTACTGCATGCCATGCTATCCGTGTTGAATGTCACATTCGTAGCACACGCTACAATACTTGTGTTTCCTGGCCCGTGTTCCAGAAGCGGGCCACGTGTGTTGGTTGATAGCCAATGCCCGATCTACTTGTTTCCGGCTAGGCACCCACTTTTCGTGGGCACAACCCTATGCCAAATACACTTCCTGGCTTGTGATCCAGAAGCGAGCATTCTGTGTTCGAGGGTAATGCCCTGGCTCGATACACGTGGAGGGGTAGGGATAAGCGGTCACCTGAGCTTACGAGTTGGCCCGATCAGCCACTCTAGCCGGCAGACGAAATCTCTGTGCACAACTTGTATACTTGACTTGTTACTTGACGGGTTCACTCGACGTGAAATACTTGTACTTCCCTTACTAGTCACTTCCATACTATACTTGCCATGCCATGCATCATACTATAACTGCTAGGTTGATAGTTTACCTTATCTTCAGTTTCCTTGCCCAAGTCTTTTAGACTTGCTGACATGTGCCCCTTTACTCTTTTGGGTGACACATGTTAGATCCCGAGCCTGAGTCCGTTGTTGAGGACGAGGTGTTTGCGGACGCCGTGATCGAGTCTGTGTTTGGCGAGGAGTACGTGGACACTGGGGACCAGTCCTAGTGTCTTCGTTGAGCTTTCCCCTTTTTCTTTTAGACTGTGGTAGTTGTCGGTGCGCAGCACCTATACTCTGTTTACGTTTGTCTTTGTTTAGCCTTGTTCTGGGCCTTTAGACTCTTTCTTTTAGCCTGGTGGCTTTTCTGGATGTTGAACTTAATTTTAATGTTGGACATTTTCTGAGATTGAGATTTTGTTTCTGTCTCTCCTTGTGTTATTATTGTTGTTCCGTTTGTGGTTACAGGGACCTGCTTACGTTTTATTGACGCTTATCGGGTTTGGGGCTTTACAGCTCCACTCTCGTGCGGACCTTTTCACGTTTCGCCTCCATTTTAGGGAAGCGGGGCGTGACATTATTTGATTTCGTGAGTTTTGAGTTTGTTTGAAGTAATTTGTGGTTCAATGGATTTATTGTTTTCATAATGATTTTACGATGTATTTGTGATTAGAGTATAGGTCCTATGGTGAGTGTTCTTATTCTCTGGAATTCTATCTCACTGTGCTCTTTTGGACCAGGACAGACGACTGTATTTCCTTCGACAGTCGACTGCCCTACTCTATCTCCTCAGTCTGAGAATTGGTATCTTTCGCACAGCCGACTGATGACTGTTTTACAGTCGACTGTTAGTTTAACAGGCGACTGCAGTTTAGTTATCAGGCGACTGTCCTCTCTGTTGGTCGCTCCAAAATGCAACCCAAGAGCACAACCTAGTATGGCGCAAATGCACGGAGATAATTCCCCGGCAACGGCGCCAAAAACTTGATCGACCCCGGTTATACACCCAGAGAACGATTGTAGTTTTACCACAAGCGCACGGTGTAGTGGCGAGCGGGTATCGAACACGAGGAGGTGGTGTTGGCTCCAATCTATCCTAGGTTGGTTTGACTACGAATGTTTTATTGGTGGAGATGGATATGGTATGATGTAATGGCAATGGTAATGGATGTCGGTGTCGGAGATAGAAAAGTCAGATAAGTATCGATTCAAATACAATATAATAAAAGTGTCTAGGGCAAGGGAATCCCCACTACGGATCATCATTCATCATTGTAAATAGTGAATCTCAATATTACTAGGCTTGTGTTGGGGTGAACTAGTCGTAACTGAATAGAGAACCAAGCTCACGCTCTCGCGCTATTGCCGGTCTATAGCAACCTAGGATAGGGCTCAATCTATTGCAAACCCTAGCCTAAGCCGCTAGCATTAGGATCGACATCATCGTTCAATCGCCCCTCGAGCCCACTGGCGTGAACAAAAGATTGCACGTGCTAACTCCCAAGTGTAGGAGGTCGCCAAGTAGTAAATAACCTAGTGAGCCTAGGGTCGAACACGAGGACAACTTGCTTACAATCAACAGTGATCACAATTAGCCTAAACGGTGTGAGAAATACCACCCTTTTGGGGTGAGGATTGGTTGACGAGATTTTAGAACACCCTACCGTTAAGCATGCAAACAATGAAATATGTAGGATAGCAGACAAAGATGAGAAATGTGAGTGTTCATGGTTTCATGGTGTAGTCGGGCTTCAAACTTCATTTCAAATCACTACGATCCCTCATCCGGCTAAGGAGAGAGTGATCGGATAGTTTGGCATTTCATCGAACACGTTGGGTGCGAAAAGATAGTGAATTAAATATTGAGAAAATTTTACAATAAACACAATAGAGAGGGTCCACTAGGATGAACCTCTCTTTGGATTTCCCACTAGGGTTCCAATTGAACAAGACTAACTCAACATTTCATTCACATGTGAGAGTTAAAATTCAAGCTAGAAATGAAATTTGTAAGCCCAACATACAACCATCCACCATAAACACACACAATAAGACTAGCCACTCATGGTAAACAAAATCACCATTTTTGATTTCAAAGTTAACATCCAAATGTTTTTACAATGAACAAAATTCAACAAGAGAAATTGAGAAATAAAAGCTAAAGCACAAGAAAACCCCCTTTTGATCTTCTCCTTTGATCTTCTCTCTTGATCTTTTCTCCTTCTCCAAGATTTTCCAAGCCCTAGAAATTTCTCCTTCAAAAAGAATCTCCCAAGGCAAACCCTAAAAAAAACTGCTCCAAAAAAACTAAGTCCCAAAAAAACGTGTTCAGCCCAAGAAAAAAACAGAACACAATTTCATTACAGGCCCAAGCTCAATTCTGTGTTTTTTGTTCGTCCAGGCAAATTCCGGGCTTAAAAATAATGTTTTTGCAAACTGGGGGGCGGGATTAAATTTTCCGCCCCCCCCCCCCCCCCCACATACGCAACGCAGCATTGCTGCGTAAAAAAAATAAATTGCGGGGGCACGTGGCCCCCCGCGATGTCGCCCGAAATGGGGGGGCGCTGGGCCCCCCCTGCTTCCGTTCCCCCGCTGCTCGGGGGAAAATAATTCGGCCCGCCTTGCGGGCCGGCCCGCTGGGCGGGTAAAGTGCTGTTCGTTTTTTTTTTAATTATCTCCACTGCAGCGGCCCGCTCAGAAGCGGGCCGCGGGCCTCTGGGCCCAGTAAGACTTTTTTTCTTTGCTTTTCCTCTTAATAATTCCCAGAAAATCCCAGAAAATCCATTTTAGCTCCAAAAATTCCCGAAAAATATCCAGAAGTTCCAAAAAATTCTGGAAAAATTCCAAAAAATCCTGAGAAATAAGATGAGCTAAAATTAGTCCATAGAAATCGTATTTTATGTATAAAATATATTAGGCGTTAATAATCCACAAAATCACGAAAACGCACGTATCAACGCCAAAATTAATACGATATACACATAAAATACCCAGAAATGGGGGGAGAAATAAGCAATTTATACCCCGAATCACACCCCCCAACTAGCTATTTGCTAGTCCCTAGCAAATCAAGCGATACATCAGGATTAAAATGGAGACGTGCATCAAACTCACAAAATTCTCATGGCATATTCCAAAAGTTATTTCCAAGTGATCTCAAAGTCAATATAACCAATGTATGAAAGTAAATAATAAGTGACACTCTCTTCAATCCAACTCAAAGAAAAATGAGGCAATAAGCCCGTATCACATGTGTCGGGATATCACGATGTCAAAAATGCTCATCTTCAAGGAAAATGGCCAATACAAAAGTAATTTTTCTCTAAGTTGTGGGGGAATGAGATTTGCAAAATTCATGTAGGTTATTCACTCAATTAATCATACCTTTTTTTCATCATTTTTCTCTTTTTTTTCTTTGTTTATGTTTTTGTGCACTCCCCTAAATCTTCTCTTTCGTGTCCTCCCCAATGTTTCGTGCGACACCGACTACTTGACAAGACTAGAAGAACGATGCACCTTTTCTTTTCTATTTTTTTTTATTTTTTTATTTTTTATTATTTGCATACACGCGATAACGCAATATAGGCAAAAAGGTGAAATGATTTCTAAATCTCGTTTTTTGGCGTCCTCCCCAATGTTTCGTGGGGCACCGGCTACTAAACTTGATTAGAAAGGCAATTCACTTATATTACTCTCATTCTCCTTCACGAATTAGCAATTCATCCACCCACTCCTAAGAGGAAAACAATGCATAACAAATTGGCCATCTCCTATCCAATCAAAACTACATCGCTCATCCCAACATGAAATTTCTTACACCACACTTTTCCCAAATTGTTTCAAATAGAGCATCACGACATGTGAAATAGTCTCATTCATGGTATATTAGCATTTGAAATCAACTTGGAAAAGAAATTAAAGCACGCCAATCAAAAATTCATGAGTTGACACCAAAATAGGATTTAAATCCAAATGTATGCATTAAGATGTAGCATGTAAGGGATCAAGCACAAAGCTAGCAAATGAGCAAGGATAGTCGATGTTAAGCTCGCAAGATATTGGAGATGATAAAAGGGATGTCTCCAAAAAAAATTTGTTATTTTGAATTTTTTGAATTTTTTTTTAACAAAACAACTAACTAAACATCCTAAACATCCTAAAACAACCTACAACCCTCCCCCCAACTAAAAATATGCATTGTCCTCAATGGATGAAAGGGTAGTAGAAGCAAAAGTTGGAACAAACACACCTATTTAGTCGCCGCCCGAAAGCGGGTCCGCAAGCTCCTCGGTGTTTCGCTCCTTAGCCAATGAATCAAAGTAAGGCTTCAAACGTTGTCCATTGACCTTGAACTCGCTCCCATCTTTGTTGTTCACCAAGGTCACCGCTCCATGGTTGTAGACATGTTTCACCACAAACGGCCCGGACCATCTAGATCTCAATTTTCCCGGAAAGAGATGGAGCCGAGAGTTGTATAATAGCACGCTTTGGTCCGGAAAAAATTCCCTCCTCAAAATCATTTTGTCATGCTCAAATTTCATGCGCTCCTTGGCCAATTTGGCATTGTCATATGCATCCCGCCGCAACTCTTCCAATTCACAAATCTGCAATTTACGAAAATTATTGGATGAGTCACAAATAGAATTAAATTGTTTAATTGCCCACAATGATTTGTGCTCTAACTCCACGGGCAAATGGCAATGTTTTCCATAAACAATCCTATACGGCGACATCCCTAAAATTGTTTTGTAAGCGGTCCGATATGCCCAAAGTGTTTCCGGCAATCGGACACTCCAATCCTTCCGTGTAGGATTCACCATCTTTTGTAGGATGTTTTTTATTTCTCTATTAGCCAATTCCGCTTGGCCATTGGTTTGGGGGTGGTAAGGTGTGGAAATTTTGTGTGTGACCCCAAACCTCTTCATCAAGTTAGAGAATGGTTTATTGCAAAAATGAGATCCACCATCGCTAATAATAGCTTTAGGAATTCCAAAACGTGCAAAAATATTTTCTTTGAGAAATTTGAGCACGGTGGCACCCTCATTATTCCTACATGCAATGGCCTCCACCCATTTGGATACATAATCAACGGCCACTAAAATATATGTGTACCCAAATGAAATGGGGAATGGCCCCATAAAATCTATGCCCCAACAATCAAAAATTTCAATTTCTAAGATCGGATTTAAGGGCATCATGTTTCTTTTTGTTATTCCTCCTAACTTTTGACATGGCACACAAGATTTACAATATGTGTATGTGTCCTTAAACATGGTGGGCCAATAAAATCCGCATTGCAAAATTTTGGCCACCGTTTTATGTGCGGAAAAATGTCCCCCACATGCACCATAATGACAAAAATGTAATACACTAGCAAACTCGTCATTTGGCACACACTTCCTAACAATTTGGTCGGAACAATATTTATACAAGTATGGATCATCGAAAAAGAATGATTTTACCTCGTGTTTAAATCTTCTTATATCTCGAATCGACCAAAAGTGAGGAACCTTACCGGAAACCAAGTAGTTTGCAATATCGGCGTACCACGGCAAGGAAGACACGGCGAAAAGTTGTTCATCCGGAAATGCATCATGAATTGGTGCGGTGGCGGGCTCGTTCCCGAAAGTAAGGCATGACAAATGATCCGCCACCAAGTTTTCCACGCCCTTCTTATCCTTAATCACGACGTGGAATTCCTGCAAAAGTAAGATCCATCTAATAAGCCTTGGTTTTGCATCTTTCTTTGAAAGCAAATATTTTAGGGCCGCATGATCCGTAAAAATGAGAATAGGTGACCCTAAGATGTAACTCCTAAATTTCTCCAAAGCAAACACTACGGCGAGCAATTCCTTCTCCGTTGTTGTGTAGTTCTTTTGGGCTTCATTGAGAGTTTTGCTCGCGTAGTAAATCACACATGGTACTTTCTCCCTCTTTTGACCAAGCACCGCTCCCACGGCAAAATCACTTGCATCACACATAATCTCGAATGGGAGGCTCCAATCCGGCACCTGCAAAATGGGAGAAGTAGTCAATGCGCATTTTAATAATTCAAATGAAGATTGACACTCACGTGTCCAAATAAATTCTGCATCAAGGGTTAGCAAATGGCAAAGGGGTCGGGAGATGGCACTAAAATCCTTGATGAAACGACGATAGAACCCCGCATGCCCAAGAAAAGATCGCACATCCCTCACGGTTTTTGGAGCCGGTAGCTTTTCAATTATCTCAACTTTGGCTCGGTCTACCTCCATTCCTTGCTTTGAGACTTTATGGCCAAGAACCATCCCCTCCGTAGCCATGAAGTGGCATTTCTCCCAATTTAGGAGGAGGTTCTTCTCAATGCATCTACTCAAAACCAAAGAAAGGTTAGACAAACAACTTTCAAATGAAAATCCAAAAACCGAAAAGTCATCCATAAAAATCTCCACAATTTCAACCATATCACTAAAAATGCTTAAAACGCATCGTTGAAATGTGGCGGGTGCATTACACAACCCGAAGGGCATCCTATGAAAAGCAAATGTGCCGAAGGGACAAGTGAAAGTGGTTTTCTCTTGGTCCTCCGGGGCAATTTCTATTTGATAATAGCCCGAATACCCGTCCAAAAAGCAATAAAATTCATGGCCCGCAACCCTTTCTACAATTTGGTCAAGGAATGGCAAAGGAAAATGGTACTTGCGGGTCATGGCATTAAGTTTCCGGTAATCTACACACATACGCCAACCGGTGGTGGTTCGCGTAGGAATCAATTCATCATTCTTGTCCCTAATGACGGTGATTCCGGACTTTTTGGGCACGATTTGGATGGGACTCACACACCTACTATCCGAAATCGGGTAAATGATACCCGCATCCAACAATTTTAAAAGTTCATTTTTTACAACCTCCTTCAACGTCGGGTTAAGCCGACGTTGCAACTCTCTCGAGGGTTTTGAATCCTCTTCCAAATATATGTGATGTGATCACACTAAAGGGTTAATTCCCATGATATCCGCTAGTGTCCAACCTATAGCCTTTTTGTGTGTTCTCAACACATCCAACAAATCGTGTTCTTGCTTAGGTGTGAGGTTAGAATTTATTACCACCGGGAATGTCTCACCCTCTCCAAGGTATGCGTACTTCAAATATTCCGGAAGCGGCTTTAGATCCAATTTGGGATGCTCCGAAGATGATGGCATTTGAGGTGGGGAGTCTGTAGGCAATGTATCAAATCTCGGAACCCAATTGGTGCTTGGTCCCGCATGTATCTCCTGCACAAGAAAAGATTCATCAATATGCTCACAAAAAGAGTCAAGAAAATCTAAAGCATTATCAAATTCGGAACCGAAATGATCTTCAACACATGAGTCTATAGGTTCCGAAGCCAAAAAGTCAACCATGTTAACTTCATCGTATTCCCCTTCTCGGGGTGGCAATTTGCATGCATTGAATATATTGTGTTCAAGAGTCATGTTGCCAAAAGAAATTTTTAATTGGCCACTCCTACAATTTATCAAGGCGTTGCAAGTGGCCAAAAATGGTCTTCCTAGGATTATCGGGGTGGGATTCCCCGATGTGGGTCCTGGAATGTCAAGAACAATGAAGTCAACGGGGTAATAAAATTTGTCCACTTGGACAAGCACATCTTCCACACAACCCCGTGGAATCTTCACACTCCTATCCGCTAGTTGTAGAACAACCGGCGTGCTTTTTAATTCACCCAATCCTAGTTGAAGAAAGACCGGGTAAGGCAATATGTTAACACTCGACCCCAAATCCAAAAGTGCTTGACCTATCCTCTTTGTGCCTATGGTGCATTCAATTGTAGGGGATCCTGGATCTCTACATTTTTGGGGAGTGTTGTGTTGCACAATGGAGCTCACTTGCTCCGTTAAGAAAGCCTTTTTTTTCACATTCAAATTCCTCTTTACCATGCACAAATCTTTAAGGAACTTAGCATACGTTGGAATTTGATTAATAGCGTCAAGTAAAGGGATATTAATTTGACATCGTTGAAAAATCTCCCTGATTTCCGCTTGATACTTGTCCTTGGATGGCGGGGCGAGCCTTTGAGGGAAAGGTACCGGAGTGGAATAAGGCGCTGGCTCCTTAGATGGATTCTTCATTGTTGGGCCTTCACCTTGCTCCTCCTCTAGCACCAAATCCGGTATGTGTTCCTTCTCTCCCACTTCCTCCACTTGTGGATCTTTAGGTGGCTCCACATTTTCAAAAGTTTTTCCACTTCTCAATGTCGTCACCGCTTGGCATTGCTTCATTGAACCCCCCGATGACGAAGAAGAGTTCATATTGGGGTTGGGCAATGGTTGGGATGGAAGCTTCCCCTTCTCTAGACTTGCGGTCAACTTCACCAAGTGCTCCGCCATTTGTTGATTTTGAGTTTGTTGGAGTTGTTGGAATTGTTGGAATTGTTGGCTTTGAGCTTGTTGCACTTGGATGAGTTGTTGCAAAGTCTCATTCATGGAGTTCATTTGGGTCTCACTCCCTTCCTCTCTCTTTCTTTGGAAACCGCCTCCTTGGTAATTGTTGTTGAAAGGAGGAGCCTTGTACGGTTGATGAGGTTGTTGTGGTGGCCCTTGATGTTGCGGTTGTTGAGGCCTCCAACTCAAGTTGGGATGATTCTTCCAACTTTGATTATATGTGTTGGAGTTGAAGTTTTGTCCAAACACTTGATTTGCCTCCGCATTAGGCTCTCTCAAAACCTCCTTCAATGTGGGAATGGTGGGGCAATTTGATGTATCGTGCCCCGTAGTCTCGCAAATAGCACAACTCTTCTCCATGGCTACACTCTTCACCGCCCTCAACTCCATGGCTTGGATCTTCTTTTGCATAGCTTCTAACCAGGCTTCCATAGCATCATCGGTCTTCAAAGTGTGTAAGCCCCCACGAGTTGGTTGTGATGAAGAGGAGTCACCTCTATCAAACTCCAAAGTTGTGTCCCATGTTTGTGCATTCTCCGCCACCATCTCCAAATATTCCCACGCTTCATCCGGTTCCTTATCAAAAAACTCCCCGTTGCACATTGTTTCCAAAAATTGCTTTGATGTCGGTAAGATTCCTTCGTAGAAGAACCCGATGACACGGCATTTCTCGAATCCGTGGTGAGGACACGAGAGTAGAAGTTCCTTTAGCCTTTCCCAAGTTTGGTAGAATGTCTCATTGTTGCGTTGGGCAAAGCTCATGATTTGCTTCTTCAATCCCTGTGTCCTGTGCAAGGGAAAAAAATTCTTTAGAAACTCGGCTTGAAATTGCAACCATGAAGTAATTGAGCGGGGTGGTAAAGCATTAAGCCAATTCTTGGCTTTATCTTTGAGAGAAAACGGAAATAATTTCAAGTATATCGTGTCGGCGCTCGTTTTCCCATCAAAGCATGTGGAACATACATCTTCAAACTCCTTTATGTGAAGGTATGGGTTTTCCCTCTCCAACCCATGAAAAGTGGGTAGGAGTTGAATTACCCCGGGTTTAAAATTAAAGAAGTTCGCATCTGTAGGTAACACAAAGCATGAAGCCGAACTAGACCTGGTGGGTCTCAGAAGATCCCTCAAAGACCTAGGGACATCGACTTGAGAATTGGTATCATGGTTACTAGTATTATCATTGTTCAAGTTTTCTTCCTCCATGATGTGTGTGCGCGTTAGTTTATGTGTTCCAGGTGTTCGAAGCCACATAAACTAACCAAGCAAGCGATGTTATGTAAAACGAAAACAAACAAAGTGAAATTTATATACGATTATGTACGAAAAGATGATATAGTCACAAAGCAAAGCTAAAAGTAATGTAATTGTCGATGGTAAAACCGTTGTCCCCGGCAACGGCGCCAAAAACTTGGCGTGAACAAAAGATTGCACGTGCTAACTCCCAAGTGTAGGAGGTCGCCAAGTAGTAAATAACCTAGTGAGCCTAGGGTCGAACACGGGGACAACTTGCTTACAATCAACAGTGATCACAATTAGCCTAAACGGTGTGAGAAATACCACCCTTTTGGGGTGAGGATTGGTTGACGAGATTTTAGAACACCCTACCGTTAAGCATGCAAACAACGAAATATGTAGGATAGCAGACAAAGATGAGAAATGTGAGTGTTCATGGTTTCATGGTGTAGTCGGGCTTCAAACTTCATTTCAAATCACTACGATCCCTCATCCGGCTAAGGAGAGAGTGATCGGATAGTTTGGCATTTCATCGAACACGTTGGGTGCGAAAAGATAGTGAATGAAATATTGAGAAAATTTTACAATAAACACAATAGAGAGGGTCCACTAGGATGAACCTCTCTTTGGATTTCCCACTAGGGTTCCAATTGAACAAGACTAACTCAACATTTCATTCACATGTGAGAGTTAAAATTCAAGCTAGAAATGAAATTTGTAAGCCCAATATACAACCATCCACCATAAACACACACAATAAGACTAGCCACTCATGGTAAACAAAATCACCATTTTTGATTTCAAAGTTAACATCCAAATGTTTTTACAATGAGCAAAATTCAACAAGAGAAATTGAGAAATAAAAGCTAAAGCACAAGAAAACCCCCTTTTGATCTTCTCCTTTGATCTTCTCTCTTGATCTTTTCTCCTTCTCCAAGATTTTCCAAGCCCTAGAAATTTCTCCTTCAAAAAGAATCTCCCAAGGCAAACCCTAAAAAAACTGCTCCAAAAAAACTAAGTCCCAAAAAAACGTGTTCAGCCCAAGAAAAAAACAGAACACAATTTCATTACAGGCCCAAGCTCAATTCTGTGTTTTTTGTTCGTCCAAGCAAATTCCGGGCTTAAAATAATGTTTTTGCAAACTGGGGGCGGGATTAAATTTTCCGCCCCCCCCCCCCCCATACGCAACGCAGCACTGCTGCGTAAAAAAAAATAAATTGCGGGGGCACGTGGCCCCCCGCGATGTCGCCCGAAATGGGGGGGCGCTGGGCCCCCCTGCTTCCGTTCCCCCGCTGCTCGGGGGAAAATAATTCGGCCCGCCTTGCGGGCCGGCCAGGCGGGCCGGCCCGCTGGGCGGGTAAAGTGCTGTTCGTTTTTTTTTTAATTATCTCCACTGCAGCGGCCCGCTCAGAAGCGGGCCGCGGGCCTCTGGGCCCAGTAAGACTTTTTTTCTTTGCTTTTCCTCTTAATAATTCCCAGAAAATCCCAGAAAATCCATTTTAGCTCCAAAAATTCCCGAAAAATATCCAGAAGTTCCAAAAAATTCTGGAAAAATTCCAGAAAATCCTGAGAAATAAGATGAGCTAAAATTAGTCCATAGAAATCGTATTTTATGTATAAAAATATATTAGGCGTTAATAATCCACAAAATCACGAAAACACGCGTATCAACGCCAAAATTAATACGATATACACATAAAATACCCAGAAATGGGGGGAGAAATGAGCAATTTATACCCCGAATCACCCACTCTCGTGCAAACTCGAGTTACGATCTAGGTTGTGATAGTTCGTATTCGTCCAATCTCTTGCAAACGAATATGTGTATAGATTTATAAAAAAAATCCTAGCTTTGGTCCAATCTCTTGCAAACCAAGTCTAGAGAATCTCGATTATAAACCTAAATCGAATATCTAGGCCTTCCCATCGATTAGAATCCAATCTCTTGCAAACCCCAATCGATGCAAATCCCTAGCTATCCGTAATAAATCGATCACAACCTAACCTCCTAGCAATTCTAGCAATTTAGAAATTCATTCATCACAAATCTGAAATTAGATCCATAGGGTTCATCCACATGCCCTAGAACATCAAATCTACTCAAGCATAGCAATAACGATATGAGAATCAATAAAAATCATTGCTTGCATACAAAAAGATAGAAAAACAAAGATTCAAATAATAAGAACAAAATACTTAGCTTTGATGAAGATCTTCAAGCCAAATACAAGCTTTTTAATCCAAGAGGGGGCCTAGGGCATGGCCTAACCTCTAAAATAATCCCTAAGAAAACATAATGGGAACCCCCCTCTAATGGTGGCTACAAAACCCTTATATAGTCTCCCAAAACCCTAGCAAATAACCCTAGAAAACCCCTCAAATTCATGCCCAAAAATAGCCCAAACCGCAACTTAAAATCTGGGCCCAGTCCGCACTCGGCCGAGTGGAACATGTGACCCGGCCGAGTGGAAATTCCAGCACTGCAGCATCAACTTACAGAAATTCCCCAGATTTCATCCGACCTCCGATTTGCGCATTCTTGGCGGCGTTGGAATCTTTATGAAGTCTAATATCCATAAAAAATATGAGAAAAATACTTTGATTGCTGGAATGATAGAAGATTTCAAAAGAGTGGGAGGCTGTCTGAAAATTTGGGCGCTGCGTGTCCTCGGCATCACTCGGCCGAGCGAAAAATGTCACTCGGCCAAGGGGCTTTTGGTACTCGGCCGAGTCGGAGCTCGTAGTCGATTGACGGATTACAGTAGTCTGGTCTTTTGGATGCCGTCGTTCGTGTGCCACTCGGGCGAGTGGGATGTCATTACTCGGCCGAGTGCACGCTAATCTTCAAGTAATTGCGTGTTCGATCTGGCTGGCCGAGCGGGCTTCTTTGCTCGGCCGAGTGACTCCTTCACTCGGCCGAGTGACTCCTTCACTCGGCCGAGTGGCATGCTGAAAATGCCCAATCTTCGTCATTTCGCTTCATCGTCGCTCCTACGACGTTCTTTCTTCTTCCACTCGTCTTCTATCGCTGATAGGTCCTCAATAAGTCCATGAGCGATGCTCCGTTACGCGTGCAAGTCCTTTAAGCTCATTTTTGCTCCCAATTGCTCATATTTCCTGAAATCCGACAAAAACAAGAAATAGTGAAAAGTAACACAATATCATCGAATAATCGTGAAAATCGAAATATGAGCAACCGAAATGGCATGCAAATATGCAGAAAAAAGGTGTAAAATATGGACCGATCAAAATCCCCCAAGCTTGCCTCTTACTCGTCCTCGAGGAAGATAAGTAAAGAGACGAACTCGGGACATGAAAACAAAGGAAATGAAATGAAAGAAAGAACACGAGGTGGAAGTGGTTGCTAGATTATTCTCTCAGATCTCAAGCCATAAGCTATACATCACGATAACTTGGAAAATACGAGTCACATGCTATAAGGATTTCAAATCTTACTTAGACATCGTACTTGCAAGATTTTAAGAACAATAAGAGGGACTCTCTAGATTCATACAATCAATTCATATCTACATCATGCATTTCATAGAATTTAATATACAAATGTTGGCGATGCACTTTTCAATCAAAAGTTATAAATGAAGCATATAAGATACACACCAAGCATGCAATAGAGAATAGAATAAGAGTCATGGCATTCACACATTTATTTCAAATCATGAAAAATCTCCATATCTAATATATTTTGCTAAGTTTCAGCATTATCAAACTTTCCCATTTGTGCATCTCTCCACTCTAATGTCGTACTCACTCATATGGTCAAATGAATTCACCCACCAAGCTTAGCTTGAGGCGTCGCATCCAAAGGAATATAATAGTGGAAATGGATTTTTGCCTTGGTTTTCCCAAGTATTTTATTGCTCCAATAATGAGATAGAGAAATATATATTTTTTCTTTTGGACTTTGTTTCCCATTTTTCTTTTTGGATTTTTGTAGGAGCTATATGATTTGTATTTTTGGATTTTGGCTCCTTTTTGGCTTTTTGGACTTTTTGGAGCTAACCTTTTCTTTTGTGGGGATTTTGGGAAATAGATGCGATATAAGTAGCTTTAGGAGGTGAACTCAAGTGACATGTAGAGAATAAAAAGATATATGTGGAGAAAGAAATAATGTAACACTCGGTTCACTATAAGATGTGCACGAACGGTTCAATAAAATAATACTTCAGCTAAAGCTCATATGTAAGCATGGATATTCTCAATCATTTCAATAAATAGTGAAGTCAAGCAGTAAAGTTTACAACCATATTAGGCATGCAACAGAAGGTGAATAAGACAATAAAACTGATGCGTGAATCTTGGTGCATTTCCAACAAAAGCATAATAAACACTAATCAATACATTCAGCTTCAATTAATATCATGCATTCACTTAGGGGAGTCATCAAGAGAAATAGATTTGCAAGCACGTTTGAATAGCAAGACTATGGAATACTCAAAGTAGCATGGCAAGGAATAATAAGCATCATGATGGTTGGTAAAGCAATAAGAGATATCATCATTCAAAACTCATCTAGCGGAAGAAGAGAAAGGAAAATAAAGAAATAAAAAAATAAAAGAGAGGAAAGAAAAGAAAAACAAGCACATAACATGATGCATGAACACACATAAAGGAAAATAAGATGGAAAATTCAAAAAAGATGATGCAAAATTTTGAAAAAATTTTAAAAACCCTAAAATAAAGTAAAAATGCAACTAATACATCTAAATGGCATGGAAATGCACTCCCCCAAGCTTAAACTTCACATTGTCCTCAATGTGATCATAATGAAAGAATATGAGGAACAACGATAATAATAAGGGGGTTAATGAAAAATGATGAAATGAATGACATGAAATCCTAATGCAACTACATGCACATACAATGATGCATGAGAGCGCTTTCCCCTAAGCTTATACCAAACAATCCTATTCAAATGACTCAATCAAAAATGTCATGGCTTTGCAAAGCGTGATCAAGTCAAATGAATAAGAAAGTGAGTATTCACTTGAAAGAAATGCTCGATGGTGGTGAGCAAAAGGATGTGACACATCAAATAATGGAGAGGGCAATTAATATATATAATGGGTTTGGGGTGTAAAAGATTTTTGTGGCCGTCATATGAGGTGATATTTATTCAAGCAAATCTATACGGTCCTCTCGCTGTCGAGAGAATTTGTGTTTATTTAAAGCATAAAAATTTCTACACTACTGGATTGATATCACCTATAGCAAAAGGCGGATCCAGTATCTTTGCCGGTGCAGGCAACTGCTCCAACTTCTCCTTCCGTGGCTCTGTCAGATGCGTGTGTCCACAGACTCCATCAGACTCCAGCAATGCGGCTCCCAGCACCTCTCCAAGGACTCCACCAGTACCCTGCAAGAGATAAGCCGCAGCAATCTGATGTGGATAATTCTTCCCCAAAATAAATGTATTCCAAAGAGGGTTATCAACATAAGTATTTAAAATTAAAGACGGGTGACAACACTTCCCTGGAAATAAATCTCCACTCTCGTATACCACGTCGATCAACTCCTCATTGTTCGCCTCAGGTTGTTCAGTTAGCTTGGGCATATAAGCGTAGGTCTCATCAGGCAGCTCCTCATCATCGTCAGACTTATCCCATCGCACCTCCTGATCATATTCAATAGCGTCCATGGGTGCTAACTCCTCGCTCTCCTCCTCGTATACGTCCCATCATTCCTCTTGATCGTATGTACATGAATCCTGCAAAAGGCACGATGAGTCGCCAAAATCTGAATCATAAAAAACATCATACACGGGAGGAGAATCAAATGTAGGAGATGAGGGAGTAAAGAGATCTCCCTGAAGGGGAGCCATAAGCTCTGTGGGATTGTCCTCAGCATCAGTGGAAGCGTGTTCCTCTGAGGGATGCTCAGCCTCTGTAGAAGGTGGGGATGGCTGCGGTAGCTCGAAAGGAGGGGGCACAAGTCGGGCTCCATCTGTGTGCAGATGTCATTGTCCAAAGTCATGTCCTCCTCAATGGTCTGCTCCACTACTGTATGCATGACCTCCATAATAATATCCTTTGATGGTATAGGCTGCTCTGACTCAGGTGGGTGGTATGGGGAGGCGACGACGGCATAAGGTGGCTCTATAGGCGCATGTATCTCGACCATGGTGTAAAAATGGGTCTTGTGCCCCTTAATTAGAGCGTAGACTCCATCATCAATTGTGCCTGTGGAAGAGATACAATGAGTAATAAAGTTTTGAAATTCAAGCTCAAAAGGATCACCTGCCGTTATAGTCAATGGACCGGAATTTCGAACTATGTCGACAATGTTTCTCAATAGGTCCATGTACGTGTCCTCCTTTGGCAACTCAGATGTCTCTATTTGTGGAGTGTTGATGGTATAAAGGTGGATATGATCACCTTCAAGTGAAGCATACACTCCATCTATGATAGTACCTGCACTAGAGACATTAGCCATAACAAAATCGATGAATACTTGGTCGTATGGTTTACTTACCGTAACGGTTAGTGAACCGGTAGATCGAGCATCATCTATCATTTGCTCCAAGGCTGCTGCCAACTGCAAATCACTGAACTCCCCAACTTGCATCCTCTTCAAAAACTCACGTGAGGGTCCCTCTAGCCTTCTAGTGAAGATATGAAATAGCGTGGAGTCATTCCACTCATGGTCGGACTCCGTCTGGAACATTTCTAACATTCCTTCAAACCTAGACAAGGCTTCCCCGAAGGATTCTCCATCAGCCTGATAGAATGCAGCGAGATATATGTAGGATTGTATAGAGCCCGCTCGCATTTTCTTTGGAAGCACCATCGCTGCAACAACTGTACCTGATCAATCAAAGTAAACAACCTGGAAAAGACGTCAGTGGTAAAAAGAGAGATAAAGATAATAATAGCAGGTGGTGGGAAAAAATCTCTCTCAATGTTTTTTTTTATTTTTTTTGTTTTTTTAATGTAATCTAATCAACCTAATCGTGACAAATTGGCACCCAACGGGAAACACCTCCCCGGCAACGGCGCCAAAAACTTGGTCGCTCCAAAATGCAACCCAAGAGCACAACCTAGTATGGCGCAAAATGCACGGAGATAAATCCCCGGCAACGGCGCCAATAACTTGATCGGCCCCGGATATACACCCGGAGAACGATTGTAGTTTTACCGCAAGCACACGGTGTAGTGGCGAGCGGGTATCGAACACAAGGAGGTGGTGTTGGCTCCAATCAATCCTAGGTTGGTTTGACTACGAATGTTTTATTGGTGGAGATGGGTATGGTATGATGTAATGGCAATGGTAATGGATGTCGGTGTCGGAGATAGAAAAGTCAGATAAGTATCGATTCAAATACAATATAATAAAAGTGTCTAGGGCAAGGGAATCCCCACTACGGATCGTCATTCATCATTGTAAATAGTGAATCTCAATATTACTAGGCTTGTGTTGGGGTGAACTAGTCGTAACTGAATAGAGTACCAAGCTCACGTTCTCGCGCTATTGTCGGTCTATAGCAACCTAGGATAGGGCCCAATCTCTTGCAAACCCTATCCTAAGCCGCTAGCATTAGGATCGACATCATCGTTCAATCGCCCCTCGAGCCCACTCTCGTGCAAACTCGAGTTACGATCTAGGTTGTGATAGTTCGTATTCGTCCAATCTCTTGCAAACGAATATGTGTATAGATTTATAATAAAAATCCTAGCTTTGGTCCAATCTCTTGCAAACCAAGTCTAGAGAATCTCGATTATAAACCTAAATCGAATATCTAGGCATTCCCATCGATTAGAATCCAATCTCTTACAAACCCCAATCGATGGAAATCCCTAGCTATCCGTAATAAATCGATCACAACCTAACCTCCTAGCAATTCTAGCAATTTAGAAATTCATTCATCACAAATCTGAAATTAGATCCATAGGGTTCATCCCCATGCCCTAGAACATCAAATCTACTCAAGCATAGCAATAACGATATGAGAATCAATAAAAATCATTGCTTGCATACAAAAAGATAGAAAAACAAAGATTCAAATAATAAGAACAAAATACTTAGCATTGATGAAGATCCTCAATCCAAATAAAAGCTTTTTGATCCAAGAGGGGGCCTAGGGCATGGCCTAACCTCTAAAATAATCCCTAAGAAAACATAATGGGAACCCCCCTCTAATGGTGGCTACAAAACCCTTATATAGTCTCTCAAAACCCTAGCAAATAACCCTAGAAAACCCCTCAAATTCGTGCCCAAAAACAGCCCAACCCGCAACTTAAAATCTGGGCCCAGGCCGCACTCGGCCGAGTGGAACATGTGACCCGGCCGAGTGGAAATTCCAGCACTGCAGCATCAACTTGCAGAAATTCCCCAGATTTCATCCGACCTCCAATTTGCACGTTCTTGGTAGCGTTGGAATCGTCATGAAGTCTATTATCCATAAAAAATATGAGAAAAATAATTTGATTTCTGGAATGATAGCAGATTTCAAAAGAGTGGGAGGCTGTCTGAAAATCTGGGCGCTGCGTGTCCTCGGCATCACTCGGCCGAGCGGAAAATGTCACTCGGCCGAGGGGCTTTTGGTTTTCAGCTGAGTTGGAGCTCGTAGTCGACTGACGGATTACAGTAAGTCTGGTCTTTTGGATGCCGTCGTTCGTGTGCCACTCGGGCGAGTGGTGTCTCCATACTCGGACGAGTGGGATGTCATTACTCAGCTGAGTGCACGCTAATCTTCAAGTAATTGCGTGTCCGATCTGGCCGGCCGAGCAGGCTTCTTTGCTCAGCCGAGTGACTCCTTCACTCGGCCGAGTAGCATGCTGAAAATGCCCAATCTTCATCATTTCGCTTCATCGTCGCTCCTACGACGTTCTTTCTTCTTCCACTCGTCTTCTATCGCTGATAGGTCCTCAATAAGTCCATGAGCGATGCTCCGTTACACGTGCAAGTCCTTTAAGCTCATTTTTGCTCCCAATTGCTCATATTTCCTGAAATCCGACAAAAACAAGAAATAGTGAAAAGTAACACAATATCATCGAAAAATCGTGAAAATCGCAATATGAGCAACCGAAATGGCATGCAAATATGCAAAAAAAGGTGTAAAATATGGACCGATCATCTATCGAATTTATACAGTACTCTCTGTTCTTTTTGATGAACTGTATTAATTTTCGGTCAGCCGACTGTTGAGTATATGTCAGTTGATTGTCCAATGGACAGTCGACTGCATGTTATTTGCCAGTCGACTGCCCATCTCTCTGAGCTTTATTTTTGTCACTTCATCCAGTTGACTGACATTTGTGCATCAGTCGACTGTCTTATGCTGTGTCGGTTCATGTGATTTGATCCGAGCCGTCGATTCCTTGATCCAACGGCTCAGAGTCATTCCCCTAATTTTATATTCGAGTTTACGTGATCACTTCCCCACGTCGACTCTCTCTCCTCCGATTCGATCGTTCGTCTTCCCGCTCGATTGATCTACCAAATCCGTCGATCTCGCTCCCTTCGTGCGTCAATTTCGAGTGTCGTTGCCTTCGTTCTGTCGCTGGACTAGGTTTGATCTCTTTATCTCGTGATAACTCCTGTTAGGGTTCGTTCACTTTTGTGTCTTGCCCTAGCTTCGCGTTTGACCATGGCTCTTTTCGATCATTTCTTCCCTAATGTCTCTCTTGATTTCCTCAATGAGCATGTCCCTTCACCGAAGCCTGATCTGACTCCCTCCTCGCCTCAATCTTTTGGTGAACCTCTTCCTGTCTCTGTCAGTGATCCCATCCCCTCTTCTCAGCCTGCTGTGCATCCTTCTAGGTCCACTGAGTTCCTTCTTCGTCAGTTGTACGCTCATGTCTCTGCTCTTGAAATTCTTTCCGTTTCTTTGGATGAGAAGCTCTCGCTTTTGCTTAAGCTTCAGCTAATCTCTTTAAGCACCATGGTTGTCCCATTCCTCCCGAGCTTCAGGCTTTGTTTGCTTCGTCTGAGGACACTTCTCATGCTTGTGTTTCTCCTCCTCCTGGCTTCACGCCAAAACCCTCTGTGTTTCAGACCTCCGATGCCCAGACTCCACTTCATGTTCCTGCTGTATCATCTGCTGATCGTGCTTCGTCTTCTAAGAGGAAGACTCCAACTTTTCCTACTCGTCGCTCTGCTCGGCTTTTGTTCCGATCTTCTGGTCGCCCGTCGGACCCCTCCGTCATTCATATTGACTGAGGCTGTTGTTGATGCTGATCTGTTCACTCCCCTGAAGACCTTGTTTTATTTTGTGTGGTCTGCTTTTGTTTAGGTTGAGTGATTCTGATATGTTTTTTTATATGATGGATGATGTTGTAAGTGTCTCTTTTATATATGTATGGTGATATACTTCGATGTCGTCATGATGATGTATTTTTTTGTCTTGATCATGATGTATCTTGTTGGGATGGCCATGTAGATGACCATCCGTTGATGTATTCTGTTTCTATATATATATATATATATATATATATATATATATATGATGTTGCACCCTCTCTTGTGTCACACTATGCTATATTGTATATCTTATCTGTGTGATGAAATGATATGTTGTCTCCTTGTATGCTTCACTCTCCTTGATCTGCTTTTGAGACAATATATGGATTTGATATTGGTTAATTCATGCTCTTTCTTTGATGTGATGAATTTGTGAAAATTATTTTCATTTCGTATATCTAAAATGTTGATATTGGATTTCAATTCCATTACTCACATGTGTATATGATGAGATTTTATGAGTTTTTGATTCGTTATATCTTTATACTCCTTGATTGTTGTTAGTTCTTATTTAGCACTATTATAGTTATTGTTATTTGCTCCCACCTTTTTGGATAATGCCATAGGGGAGAGAAATAAACATACAAGATTCATAATGGATGTGCTAAGTATGTTCTAACGCTTGAATCTAAGATTTAGTTGCCTTAGATTCAGGGGGAGTAAGATTACAATGAATAGGGATTTTATTTCCAAGATTTCTTGTATTGAATTCATTCATATCTCACTGATTTGCCTCAATTGTTATGTAGATGCTCTAATATTTGTTGACTAACTGGATTGGCATCTATGTAGGGGGAGTAAGTTTTTATTACGCACAATTATTTATCTTTTTGTTTATGTTTGTTTGTCATCATCAAAAAGGGGGAGAATGTTGAGTATTGGACTTCTCCCTACTTGGTGTTAATGATGAGCAAACATAAATACTTGTGACTAATCCCCTATTTTGCAGTTAATCCATTGCCTAAGCTTATTATGAAGATCAACTAGCAATGGATGACTCACAAACGTAATTGAAGGCAAATGATATGAATTGGATGATCGTAGTTTGATGATTGAAGCTCCGTAAAGACTTCAAGCTCATACGATGGAAAGAAGAGATTATTCGTCAATGTAATTTTTCTTTTATCTCTTCTAGTATGTAGCTTAGAAGTAGAACTTTGATGGAGCACTCACACACATCTACATTCTGTCACAGGACATCTCTAGACCTTTGTCCTTTGATCCCAATTCAATTCTCTTTTGTTTGTGCTAGGATTGTTCATAACAGCCGACTGCTTAACAGTTTACAGTCGCCTGTCTCAAAAACAGTCGACTGTGTTTTGTTCTACAGTCGCCTGTTATGCACAGACTATTACAATGTAGTTTTGGGCCTTCTCTGATTATTTCGCACAGGCTACTGTTGAACGATTCACAGGCGCCTGTCCTACTGACAGTCGACTGTGTATTGTTAATCAGTCGCCTGTCTCTCCATGCCCAAACTCTGTTTGATCTGATTTCTACGGCCAGTCAACTTATGATGTATATACAGTTGATTGTCTATTAGATCAGTCGACTGTCTATGCTGCAACAGTCATCTGTCTGTAAGTCATTTCTTTGACTCAGCTCTCTGGAAATTTCTCTTGATTTTGACAGTCGTCTGTTTATGGTTATACAGTCGCCTGTTCTCATTCACAGTCGACTGTGTTCCTTGCATCAGTCGTCTGTCATGTATCTTGTGGGATTTCCAGTATTTGTCTAACTTACTCTTCTCTCGGCCAGTCGCCTGTCGAAGAAGTTACAGTCGCCTGTTGGTTTAACAGACGACTGTCTTTGCTTCATCAGTCGACTGTCCACGTGGTAAGTTACCATTATGAATTCTCACCTACCCTTGCTGACTGTGCAACAGTCGACTATGTATTGTTCAACAGTCGATTGTTGCGAGTTCAGATTATATCCGTTGAGATTTTTCTCACGGATTTCGATTGGGTTTTTGCCTAAACTATTTCGTGGATTTGAGAAAGCTATAAATAGAGCTTCTACTGTTTCATTGGAAGGTTACTCATTCATTGCAAAATCCTTCAAGCTTTCATTTCCAAAGATCAAAGCTTTCAAATCCAAAGCCCTAAGTATTTCCAAATCTTGTTCTCTTGCTCTCCAACCTAGAACCAAAGATTGATCTTCTAGGCAATTGGTGCAGTCAAGAGAAATGGCTTTCTCCTCTCTTCCAAGAGAGTTCTTCAACACACGTCACACTTCTCCTTCAAGTTCTACTTCAAGGCATAGGTGATTGTAAGTGTTGCTTTCAGATTTCATAACTTCTTTATTTGATTTGTGCTCTCGGTTGTGAAGTGGTTTTTTCTTGCTCCCTGGTTGTGGGAGTCAAGGACATCGATTGTATTCGATTGCACTTGTAGGGTTGCTACAAGTGGGCATTAAGGAAACCTCAAGTTAGGGTTCTAACTTGAGTATCCGGTGGTATCCGGGTGGTAGGGACGTAGGATTACCGGGAACAAGTCGGGAGTTGACTTGGGTAATCCGATCCCTTGAAACATATCTGCGTTTGCGTGTGTTTCTCTTTGGGTCGTTTTTCTATTCCGCACTATTTGTTGGATTGCATTTTATTTGGCGTAAATTCCTTTTAAATTTGCATAAACACTATTCAACCCCCCTTCTAGTGTTTTTCCCATAGACATGATCCTTACAATTGGTATCAGAGCGCAAGGTTTTATCTATGGCATCCAACAACAACAACGTTCCTCCGCCGGCTTCGTACAACAATCACGACCGTGATGGAGCGTCCACACTTTTCGAAGGTCAATCTACGGTACGTCATCCACGTTTCAATGGTACTAATTTTGGCTATTGGAAGTGTAGGATGGAGACATTCCTTAGGAGTGCTTCTCTTTGGAGAACTCTCCATAAGGAGTACGTTGAGCCCGCCGAAGAGGACTTCGAGAAATGGACGACTTCCGAGAAGTCCGCCGAAGTCAATAACGCTAAAGCAATGAACGCTCTTTATTGTGTGTTGGACCCGAATGAGTTCAACAAGATATGCACATGTAAGAGTCCATATCAAATTTGGAACCATCTCATCGTTACCCACGAGGGAACGAATAAGGTAAAGCTTTCAAAGTTATATGTTGCGGTGCAAAACTTCGACTTGTTTCACATGCAGGAAAATGAGAGCATTGCGTCGATGTACGGACGCTTTACCGACATCACAAATGAATTGGAAGCCCTTGGCCAAATCTACACCGAACCTGAAAAGGTAAGGAAGATCATCATGGGGATGACCTCCAAATGGGAAAGAAGAGCAATCGCCATTGAGGAGGTCAATGACTTGAAGAACTACACCGGGGTGAATCTCATCGGGACTCTTATGTCTTACGAAGTAAGACGGGATAACCGATTGAAGATTCGAGCCATGATGAATCCCTCGGAGGCCAAGAAGAAATCTTTGGCGTTCAACGCCAATTCATCATCCTCCGAAAGTGATGAATCCGAGAACGAGATGGATTTGGGTGAAATGGCCCAAATGGCGAAGAAGTTCCAACGCTTCTTCCGCAAAGGTAAATTTTCCTCCAACAAACGCTTTGAGTCTACTAATGCTACTTCCTCTCTTTGTTATAAGTGTAATAAGCCAGGGCACATCAAGAGGGATTGCCCAATTCTAAACAACAAAGAAAAATGGAAGGCACCAAAGTACCACAAGTCCGACAAGAACATGAAAGACAAGAAGAAAGGACTCGTCGGTACCTTTGATGACTCAAGTGATGACTCATCAAGCTAAACTAACTTTTTATTTTATTTTTTTATACTAAGTAAAGGAAGGAATACACCTTAGCAAAAAGGCAGATCCCGAATATGTAATGGTGGAGGCAGCTGCTCTATCATATCCTTTCGATCCTCAGCCAGCTACTTTGGAAACGAAGCGCCTCCAGCTTCCTTGGATCCTAGCAACACAGCTCACATCGTCTCCATCGAATATGCTCATGTGTCTTGCGAGAGACAAGTTGTGTCAATCCAAGAAAAATAAGTAAGACTTTCAACAAAAGAAGTCCAAATAGGGCCGTCATAATAAAAATAAGGATATGAATATGTATGATGACGATCTGAATCTAAGATAATTGGAAGTGAAACTCGAGATTAAGAAATGAAGGGAAAAGTGTGATGAGAACTTCCCTGAATGGCGATGCTATCGCTTGGCTGATGCGACTCCTCAAGAGGAGTGTAAAATGGCTGCAGGGGTAAGTCTAGTGGAGAAGGTAGTGTAGGCTCAATGTAGATCATCTCGCAGTCACTGTCGCTTGCCGCATCCTCACTGATTCGGAGTGAAAAGTGTATATTTATACCCCCTAACTTCCCCTATTTTGTGCTAAGAATTATACTTAATCTTGCTCTTCTTGGGTATATTTTTACTTCATGTCATTTTTAGAGCTTATCCTCATTCTTGGCATAAAACATGGATTTTATCGTCTTTATTGGCTTCCTGATATTTTTCATATGCTCCTGGTATTATTGTGATCATATTGTCCATTTTTAAGAATTATTTGAGCAATGGATTATTTTATATGAATTTTGGGAGGTCAATATTAATTTATAATAGTCATTATATTAATTTTCTCATCATTTGGACTAATTTCTCCTTCTCCTATTTTTCAGGTACTCCTAGGAGTCTTGGGGATTTTCCAAAATTTTCTGGAATTTTTCTGGGATTTCTGGGTATTTTTGGAGAATTATTGGAGTGAGAATTATTGGAGCAAGAGAAGCATTTCTGGGATTTCTGGAATTTAGAAAGAAAAAACAAAACAAAAAAATATATTAACAGCCCACGTATGCGGGCCGGCCTGCTGGCCGGCCCGCTTCCAAATTTTCGCGGGCCGCTATGTTCTATTAATAAAAAAACGCAGACAGCCCAACTCCCAGCGCGCACGCTCAGCGTGCATGCTCGCAGCCCCATTTGCGGGCGCTGTAGGGCCCGCGGGTTCTGGGCGCGGTTTTGGGGGGCTGTTTTACGGATTCTGGGCGCGGTTTTTGACCCAGTTCGCTCCTTTTGCAGACCCGTTTGGCTGTAACTCGTTTTTATGGGTTTGGGGGCTGTTTTTAGGCCTAGTTCTTATTTTTGCTAAAATTTGGAGGGGGAGGAGGCCATGGGAGGATGATGAAAGCTTGGAGGAGGTGCTAAAGTGGAAGGAAAGCTTCATTTGGAGAGATCTTGGGTGAACCCCTTCTTTTCCCCTTTTGTATTTTGCATCTCTCATTTGTATGAAACTTGAGAAGAATTTGTAGAATTTCCATCCTGTTTAGTATGATTGAGTAGTGTAAATTGCTTGGGTTGTGATTCATTGTGATTGGTTGTTAATTTTGGTTCCAATTGCCTCTTGCCTATTATCAATGTTGATGTTGGATGAGTTATTATGGCACAATTTCATTGGTAAAGACCCGAAAGGGCACAATTCGAGATGAATCCATGTTCCTAATTTGATTAGTGCCATGATGATGCATACATCCTTATTGCAAAACTATTGTATGCTTGAATGTTAAATTTTCCGATTGGGATTCCTTAGCCGGATGATCGATTGAGTTATTTGTAGGTGATTTGGGCTTGATTGACACCGATCTTGGTGAACCCACAACCCATGCTCCTTACCTAGCTATCCTACCTCTCATTTGTTTCTCTAACCCTACTTATTTTAGATATGATTGTAGATTCACCTCACATTTTCACACATTTTTCCACCGTTAGTTGAGGTGGTTGTTTCATGATATTTCCTTTCTTTATCGATCAATTTTGTAAAAGTAGAACGACTTGTCCCTGTGATCCGACCCGGTACTCACCGGTTATTATTTTATTGCATGGACGCTCCTACGCTTGGGAGTGGAAGGCGTGCTCCTTGCGCGTTTTCTGGTTCAATCAATTGGCGTCGTTGCCAGGGACAACGGTTTCTATTATTTGCATTTTTTGATTGATTTTGAAAGTTTTAGTGTGATACTTCTATCTCTTAGTGGTGTGTCTTTACATTTTATTTATTTTCCACCTATTGAGTCTCTTGGTTGTTTATTCTCATTTTCTTGAGAAAATTTTTTACAACAAAATGGCCTTATCTTCAGATTTTTCGGACATTGATTTGGAGGATATCCCACTCCCGCCATACTTTCATGGCTCGGAGTGGGAGAACCCTCATTTACATATAAAAAATTTGAATAGTGGATGTATTCTTGTCTTGATGGAAACATTTATGATGATTGCATATACTTTAGATTTTTTTCCTCTTCTTTACAAGATGATGCTAGACTTTGGTTTGCTTCATTGTCTCTCGACTTACATTTTACTTGGTTGTCATTTCAGGGTGAATTTCTCCGAGTGTTTTTGCCTACTTTCTTGGAGCAGGTACATGGGCGGCAGGCCATGGAGCAGTACATAGCGAGCTTTACCCAAGCTGATAGAGAGGCCTACCATCAGGCTTGGCAGAGGTTCACTGATTTGGTGCTTGCGTGCCCACACCATTGTTTCCACGAGGATCATCTCCTGCATATATTTTATACTGGATTATCTCCATCTGGGCGTGACTTCGTGCAGATGAGCTGTGTTGGGGAGTTCTTTAATTATTCGACCGAGGATTCATGGTGTTACCTGAGGGACCTGGCAGAGTATGACGACGCGGTCCAACAGGTTCAGGTCCAGCCTGAGGAGCCAGCTGAGGGCTCATTCCAATGCGACCCTATGGAATACCAAGAGAAACCTGTGAAGAGGGTGCATTGGTGCCAAGTAGAGGAATTTGAGCATATACATTTGTAGGATCCTGCCAAAACAGAGTTAGGATCGATAAATAAAGTTGAGACTTATGCTTGCGTATGCGGCACGGTAGTCTCGGAACTTTGCCTTCGGATTCGCCACGACGGATCGAGTCTTCTCACGAACGGAGTAAGGCTACTAAATCCACAATCTAAATCTCTACTTTAGATTAAGAACTTGGATAGAGGGAGAGGAAGGATTTCGGCAGAGCTTCGCTAGAATGAAATGCATGCAAGAAATGCCATGCAAAAGTGTTAGGAAATGGCTAACCCTTGGGTCTTATTTATAGCCTCCAAGGTAGTTATTTTAGGGTAAATCGTTCCTTTGGAACAATTTAACTAAAGCGTACCATCATACATGGCACATTATAAGCTTAAGTTGTACCATATGCATGGTACAACATAAGCTTAAGATATTTCCCCTTTATTAGCCATATGTCGCATGCACTTATGCATATATAATGCGACTTTCCCACTCATCCAGAGATCCTCTCCGCAAGGGAACAGATTCCCTTTGCACACGACTTCGTGTACGCGACGTTCGAGGTCCGTATTCCCTCGTACATCCCCCAGAAGGGTGTACAAACGTCTTCCATATCCAACATCTCCCACTCACACTTGAGGGGATTGTAAGAGAACGTCTTTCTCTTAGTTCTTTCATCTATCATACCGAGAAATAGACTGTGCGACCGTCATGCGCGTAGAGTCTGTTGTTGTGCACTTGTTAGAGATACACAATGACCTCGAAGGTGCAAAGTTGAGTAGTTCAACGCATGCTTTACCCTAGATTATTTCTTCACATTTCTTATACTTTATATTCAACAATTGAATCCCATCTGGATTACAATTGGCTGGCCAGCTTTGAATCATTAAAGTCCAAATGCGAATATGAAATCAATCTTCCTCTTCTTGCGAACCTTCTGATCTTGACTTGATTCGATTTTCTAACGTGCCCCGCCGAGCCGAATTATCATAGCCCATTAGCAACACGCTAAGATAGCGATCATCTCGTCAAATCTAAAGGAACCAATTGGAGTCCTTGAGGGTAAGAGTTAAGACCCGTATGGCCTTTGAGTCTCACATAATAGCAAACACTATTGCTACTAACTCGGTGGTCGAAATGCATACGTGGTATGAACACGTAGTACAACATCACTCCTTTCCTAGGGAGAGTATGTCTTAATGATGTTGTACGGATGAAAGATCAGATACCACAGTGCCTATCTTTTGAGTCCCCTTACTACTCATGAAATATTCCCGGACTCTCATCCTGCATAAGACAGATAGGATTTAAAAAATCCTATGAGATCTCTTTCAAATATCCTTGTGATATAGATCTCAGATCTTTTGTAAGCATCCATATGATACAGATCTTTTATTCGACTATCTTGTTTAAGTCACGAATCTAAATCATTTAATGATTTTGACTTTAAACTAGTCTCATCTCTATCTTATCCATCTGATAAGATAAGGCGGTTGCTCATGTGAGAGAGCCAACCTTAATCTGTCCGACATACACACAATAAAATAGCTGAGACTTAAACACAAATGTACATAAAATCATTTGTAAGAAACTTGTATGCAAATTAAACTTTGGTCTTCTATAGACATGGGAAATATTATATGATACAGCTCAGCACCTACGCATTCCCATAGATGATAAGTGTTTGAAAAAACACATCTCTAGGGATCGCCTTAGTAAGGGGATCCGCTATCATCTTATGCGTGGATATGTATCCTATGTATACTTCCTTCTGTTTGTCATAGTTCTTCGCAAACTTGAATCGAATATCAATGTGTTTGGTCTTATAATGAAATTTTAGGATCTTTGACATAGGCAATCGAAGCTTGACTATCACTGTATATAGGAACAGTGCTTGAGTCAGTGGCATCCGTCAGCCTGTCTAAGAATTTCCTAAGCCAAACAGCTTCTTGGACTGCCATGCCGAATGCTACAAATAGCATAATGCATAGTCCGCAGTCCCTTTGAGGTACCTTAATATCCTCTTCACCGCTTTCCAGTGTGCCTGTCCTGGGTTGGATTGGTAACGGCTTACCATACCAACAGCATAGCAAATGTCCGGTCTGGTACACATCATGGCGTACATCAGACTCCTGACAGCACTGGAGTATGGAACCTTTTCCATAGCTTTCTTTTGGATCTTTGGGACACATTTCCAAACATAGACCCTCGCCTTTGGAGGTAAAACGCACGACAGGAGAGAAAAATCTCTTCGTAGTTTATTCCTTCCTATTGCGTGAAACCTTTCGCAACAAGGCGAGCTTTATATTTCTCGATGAAGCCATCAGCCTTATGCTTGATTTTGAGAACCCACTTGTTCCCAATGGCTCTACGTCCCTTAGGTAAATCAACCAAGTCCCAGACTTGGTTTGTTTTCATGGATTGAAGTTCTTCTTCCATCGCCGCTATCCATTTATCTTTAGCAGGGCATGTGACGGCCTGTTTGAAATTTGCAGGTTCGTCATCATCTTGTAGTAATGTCATGAATGTTTGAGGAAATTCATCCTCAAATCTCAGAGGTGTTAGCCTCGTTCGATTACTACGTCTTGCTTGAGTTTGATCACTCCCACTTGGAATGATATCACTCCCACTTGGAATAACATCACTCCCACTCGGAATAGGATTGGTATCGTTCGTATCATTCATAGGTGAAGTTTGAAACGTATTTTCTTTTTCACCAAGAATTCTCCCACTCGAACGTTCTGATCCTTCTTGATCCCAAGTCTCAAACAAGGATAAGTCTTGACTTATCTCACCCTGTCTTGGAAACTCGTTTTCCAAGAAGACAACATCCCTCGATTCGAATTCTATAAGACCCCCATTGTCCTCTTGACCGACGAAAACATATCCTTTGGAGTTTTCAGCATATCGGATGAAGATACACTTCCTCCCACGTGGCCCAAGTTTGCCATATTTGTGAGAGGATAAATGTGCATAAGAGGCACAACCCCAAGGTTTTAGAATGCTTAAGTCTGGAGTTTTATTGTTCCACAACTCATAAGGAGTAGAACTTACCGACTTCGAGGGTACACGGTTTAAGATGAATGCTGCCGTCAATAATGCATCACCCCCAAAGGTGATAGGCACATTTGCCTGAGACATCATTGATCGGATCATTTCCATCAATGTCCTATTTCTTCTTTCCACAACACCGTTTTGTTGCGGAGTATAAGGCATAGTTATTTGATGAACTATGCCTTTTTCATCACAGAGTTCCTTAAAACTCGTTGATTGATATTCTCCACCCCGATCGGTTCGCAAGACCTTTATCTTGCGATTTAGTTGATTTTCCACTAAACTCATATAGTTTTTGAAGCAAGTTAAAGCTTCATGTTTGTGGGAAATCAAATAAATGTGACCGAAACGGGTGAAGTCATCAATGAAATAGGACTTCACGTGTCTTGTCTTAACATTCATTGGACCGCAAATGTCCGAATGGATAAGTTGTAATGGAACTTCGGCCCTTGTGCCAGTTCCAAATGGCTTGCGACAAGTTTTCCCTACAAGACAATGTTCGCAAGTTGACATTTCAACTTGGCAAGTCTATCCATTCTAGTTGGTCCAATGTGACCAAGTCTTGCATGCCAACAAATGATCTCAGATTCAGAGTTAGAAGCATTTGTCAAATGGAAACTTTCATTAATAGAAGAAGAATCATCACACATAGTGTTTAATACAATCAATCCATTACAAACATTACCCGACCCAACTAAAGAACTATTACAAACAAGGTCAACATTTTGTTTATAGAACCTCCATTCATAACTTAAAGACTTTAACATGACCACGGATACGAATTCCTTCGAATATCTGGAGCAAAGAGGAAGTCGTGCAATAATAGAGTCCGGCCGTTGTCGAGAACAAGCTTGCATGTTTCGACGCCCTTGACTTCAACACGAGTGTTGTTGCCGACGTATATCCACTTTGTTCCTTGAGTTATCCTTTGATACTCTACGAAGAACCTTCTGTCCTTCGCTACGTGGTCTGTGGCCCCTGAATCAATCAACAAAAATAGTTAGATTCAGTAAGAAACATGGAACTAGAAACACATATGTAACTAGCCCTACAAGTTACCTTATCACTTTCCCGTACACGTACGGGCGAAGTGACCGTACTTGTTGCACTTAAAGCACTTGATCTTCTTCAAGTTTTTCTTCTTTGAGTGCACATTCTTTTGCCACTTTGTCTTCTTTGAGGTTTCCGGTTCTTGCTTTCGTTCGTTCACAAACCTTAAGCGTTTATTCTTACGCTTATTTCCTCCATGGGAGGAACTAGCGGCCACGTGCACTTCTGCACTAGGTTTTGCGGCTTGAATCCGCTCTTCCTCGAGTTCGAGGTGTTTTGATACATCGCTTAAAGTTTTAATGCACTCATTATGAGTGAGGTGCATTTTCATGTTATCCCAGCTATCTGGGAGTGAACGAATGACTGCTTGGATCTGCTGTTCGTTAGACAGCGTAAGACCCGCATCCTTCAATTCAGCTATGAGATTCGCCATGTGGCGGAGATGCTTTTTCATAGAATGATCTCGCCGCATCTTGTACGAAGCAAATTGAATATTTAAGGAGCGGAGTTTGGTAACAGAAGTTCCACCAAACTTTATTTCTAGCTCAGACCATATGTCTTTAGCTAGGTCGAATTCCCGAAATAGACGCATTATATCATTGTCCATTGCGGACAGTAACGTAATACGTGCTATTTTGTTCTTTCGAGTCCAAGTCTCATAAGCTTCCCGGTCCCTCTTGTGTTGGGCCGTATTGCCCAACTCAGGTTCTTCCATTATGTTTTGGAGTGTTTCAAGCACATCTTGCTCCTCCAAAACATATTGGATTTTTATTGACCAAAGTTTATAATTGTCGTCGTTGAGCTTTTCACCTTTGTTAAGCTCTGTGACAATGTTCTTAGAAGCGGTAGACATATTCGATTCAAAAAACTGCAAAGAAGATGATAAACATGATCAAAATTCTATGCATAAAGTTTCGATTCTTTAAACACTTGATAAGTTCCTTGGATGCGTTGAAATGTTACTCTAGAATCGAGAAGTTCACTACGTTCCCAACTACCATCTAGAAGTAACTTTCAAAGTATCCCTCTTACTTATCTCAAGTAAAAAGAAATCAGAAATGATACCCGTATGGTACCGGCAGCGGAAAAATACTTTTGAAAAACATATCTTTCAAAATGGAATAGGTGAGAGTTTGCGCAAAGAATTTTAGCGCAACAATTGCCAAGCCACGAGACCTGTTCTACACACCCATGGGTTAGATAACCATGGCCGGATCGTGGTAGGACTTGAAATTCTAAATTGCGCTATCCCGATTAAGGACGGGACATAACCTATTTGAAAATACCTTTTTCAAAAATTTGAAAACACATTGGCTAATCTCCGTAGAGTAGAGCACAACGTTATAAGTTCATTGGCTAATCTCCGTAGAGTAGAGCACAATGACATGGCTAATCTCGCATGAAGTAGAGCATTACGGCTAATCTTCAAGAAGTAGAGCACTACGGCTAATCTCGCATGAAGTAGAGCACTATGGCTAATCTTCAAGGAGTAGAGCACTATGGCTAATCTCGCATGAAGTAGAGCACTACGGCTAGTCTTCAAGGAGTAGAGCCTTTAGACACCCCGTATGGGCTAGTCGACACGTTCAAATTCGACCAAGGCCTTCTGCAGGATTGGTCGACCAAAACAACAAAATTGGTCGACCAATAATTTGGTCTTCAACTTCTCTCGGCCAGGGCCTCTGCCCTGGCCGAGGCATGGCCAAGGGCCGGCCAGGGCCTCTGCCCTGGCCGAGGCCATGGCATTGGCCCTGGCCTCTGCCAGGGCTGGCCAGCCCGGCCCTGGCCTCTGCCAGGGCCGGCCAGGCCGGCAGGCCTTGGCCGAGGCCGGCCATTGCCGGCCTGGCCTTGGCCGGCCACTGCCGGCCTGGCCATGGCCGGTCATGGCCAAGGCCATTTGGCATTAGCCGGCCATGGCCCCTTTGGCCATGGCCGGCCACCCCCTTTGAATGGGGTTGCCGCACACACTCCTCCCCCTTGATGGGGTGGTCGCCGGTGGTTATTGGCCGTAGCCAACCCCCTCCGCTTGGGGAGGGGGGTGCATGGCCTTCATAGCCCATTTGGCCATGGTGCACATGCACCAAATTTCATCTTCCCCGATGGAAATAACTACCACATTCTTCCTCGATGAAGCACCCGTTCGTCGATGAAGCACCCGTTCGTCGAGAAATTAGTTATTTCCTAATGGCCGTGTGCCAAAAATGAATAACATACTACGTGAACGGTCGGTTCTTCCCGTCACGGAGAGTTCCTACCATATCCGTAATGATAGGAGACCCTAACGTGAAAAGAACAACCGCTGCGTTCTCTCCATCACGAAGCGTTCCTACCATATCCGTAATGGTAGGAGACCCATTCGTGAAAAAGACAACGACTCGTTCATAGTTTCGACGGGGCGGCGGTTTGACCGGGGCGAACCCGTATGGCTCTAATACCAATGTAGGATCCTGCCAAAACAGAGTTAGGATCGATAAATAAAGTTGAGACTTACGCTTGCGTATGCGGCACGGTAGTCTCGGAACTTTGCCTTCGGATTCGCCACGACGGATCGAGTCTTCTCACGAACGGAGTAAGGCTACTAAATCCACAATCTAAATCTCTACTTTAGATTAAGAACTTGGATAGAGGGAGAGGAAGGATTTCGGCAGAGCTTCGCTAGAATGAAATGCATGCAAGAAATGCCATGCAAAAGTGTTAGGAAATGGCTAACCCTTGGGTCTTATTTATAGCCCCCAAGGTAGTTATTTTAGGGTAAATCGTTCCTTTGGAACGATTTAACTAAAGCGTACCATCATACATGGCACATTATAAGCTTAAGTTGTACCATATGCATGGTACAACATAAGCTTAAGATATTCCCCCTTTATTAGCCATATGTCGCATGCACTTATGCATATATAATGCGACTTTCCCACTCATCCAGAGATCCTCTCCGCAAGGGAACAGATTCCCTTTGCACACGACTTCGTGTACGCGACGTTCGAGGTCCGTATTCCCTCGTACATCCCCCACAAGGGTGTACAAACGTCTTCCATATCCAACAACATTTGGATGAGCCGGAGGAGATGGATGATGGTGTGCGTGTCGACCATGTTGAGGACACGATGCATTTTTATGTTGGTGGTGATGTTATGGTGGATGCATGTGAAGGCACGAGCGATATGGATAATATTGGAGAGCTTGAGTTTTGTTTTCCATCTACTACATCCGCCCATTTTGAGGTGTACGAGTGCATGGGACAGACTGCTGAGATGGCTTTTTTGATGAGGATGAGGATGATTTGGGCGAGTGAGTGAGTTTACAAGCCATGACGGAGCCCTGGCCAGACTTTCCTCCTACTTCAGTGTAGCAGGTCATATACCATTCACCTCAGGATACACACCATGCCATCATTCATGGAGATTTTCAGAATACATTTCATAGTCTGGGGAGGTCTGCAGAGCCTACACTTTCTGATAGCAAGGACGATTGCAAGGTGGTCTACAGTGAGCCTGAGCCGTCGTCTCCTCCAGATTCCTTTCTGCAGTCAATTTCTCCTCCTCCTGAGGCAGAGTATCATGCTACACCTAGCACCATTATTCTGGGGGAAGTTCCCACCATCTCATACCTTCCATTTCTAAACCCAAATTTTCATTTACATATACATTTGCTTCAGGTTATCATCAATTGCATTTACATTCTTTTATTTGTTTTGACGACCCGTTTTGGAATGCTTTTGCAGGGCAAGAGGACATGGCTTGGATTGATGCAGCTCGTCTCCCACATGACACATATTACCCAAAGGGGACGCTGGGAGTTGCATTGCTGGAATCCAAGGAGTCCGGTGGAGGCCTAGCTCCAATGCAGCTCGCGGATGAGCGTAAGGATATGATCGAGCAGTTGCCACCGCTGTTATACATTCGAGATCCGCCTTTTGCCACCATGTGTTCTTTCCAATAATGTAAATAAATAAATGTTTTATTTTAGTGCTTTCGTATGCTTTCTTTTCTTTTCTATGATCTTTTGCCGAGATCTAACACTCTCCCAACATTGAGGGCAATGTATATTTTAAGTTGGGGGAGAGTGTTAGAATCTTTAGGATTGTTAGGATTTTTAGGTAGCTTAAATTTTTTTTTTGAGATACCTCCATTTCGCCATCACCCATTGCTCTTTATTGCATATCATATTTGTCCTCCTTTTCCCTATGCCGCTAGCTTTATGCGTAGTCCCTACATGCTTTAATGCCATGCAATTTTTTCAGATTATTATTTTGGTATCAACTTCTTCGATGTTTGATTGGCACGTTTTAATTTCTTTTCCACTTTGGAGTCAAATGTTAATATGTCATGTATGAAACTATTTTAGATGTTGTGATACTCTCTTTGAGATAATTTTGGAAAAGTTTGGTGTAAGTGATTGCATGAGTTGGGATGAATGGTGTAGTTTTTGATTGGATTGGGTGTGGCTAATGATGCATATTTTGTTTTCCTCCTAAGGAGTGGGTAGATGAGTTGATAATTCATGTTTAGAATGAAAAAGAGAGTTATATAAGTGAATGGTTTTCCTAATCAAATTGAGTAGCCGGTGCCCCATGAAACATTGGGGAGAACGCCAAAAATGAGATTTAGGGGATCATTCCATCCCTTTGCCAATATAGTGTTATCGCGTGTAGGCAAAAGGTGGCCGTGTATGCATTTCATAGCGTTATCGCGGAATGCAAAACATAAACATATAAAAAGGAAATAAAATAAAAGAAAAAGAAAAAGTGAATGAACAAATGAGTGAATAAGCAACATGAATGATGCAATCTCATCTCCCACAACTTAGGGGAAATTTCTTTTGTTTTGGCCACTTCCTTGAAAATTGGAAACTTTGACATCGTTATATTTCCCAACGAATGTGATACGGTGCTTGCTACTTCACTTTTCTTTGAATTGGATTGAGGGGAGTGTCATTTGTTGTGTATTTTCATACATTGTGTATATTGGCTTTGGAATCAATTGGAAATACCATTTTGTGTATGCCATGAGGATATCTTGAGTTTGGTGCATGTTTTTCACTTTAATCCGAATTTATCGCATATTTTGCTAGGGACTAGCAAAAAGCTAGTTGGGGGGTGTGATTCGGAGTGAAAGTGTATATTTATACCCCCTAGCTACCCCTATTTTGTGCTAAGAATTATACTTAATCTTGCTCTTTTTGGGTATATTTTCACTTCATGTCATTTTAGAGCTTATCCTCATTCTTGGCACAAAACATGGATTTTATCGTCTTTATTGGCTTCCTGATATTTTTCATATGCTCCTGGAATTATTGTGATCATATTTTCAATTTTTGAGAATTATTTGAGCAATGGATTATTTTATATGAATTTTGGGAGGTCAATATTAATTTATAATAGTCATTATATTAATTTTCGCATCATATGGACTAATTTCTCCTTCTCCTATTTTTCAGGTACTCCTAGGAGTCTTGGAGATTTTTCAGAATTTTCTGGGAATTTTCTGGGATTTTTGGAGAATTATTGGAGCAAGAGAAGCATTTCTGGGATTTCTGGAATTTAGAAAGAAAAAACAAAACAAAAAAATATATTAACAGCCCACTATGCGGGCCGGCCCGCTTCCAAATTTTCGCGGGTCGCTGCGTTCTATTAATAAAAGCGCAGACAGCCCAACGCCCAGCGGTCACGCGTGCTGCGCGTGCCCGCAGCCCCATTTGTGGGCACTGGAGCGCCCGCAGGTCGGGCGCTGGGGCGCCGGACCCGCAATGTTTAAAGCGGCTTGGGGGGGCTATTTTGCGGATTCTGGGCGCGGTTTTTGACCCAGTTCGCTCCTTTTGTAGACTCGTTTGACTGTAACTGGTTTTTATGGGTTTGGGGGCTGTTTTTCGGCCCTAGTTCTTATTTTTGCCGAAATTTGGAGAGGGAGGAGGCCATGGGAGGATGATGAAAGCTTGGAGGAGGTGCTAAAGTGAAAGGGAGGCTTCATTTGGAGAGATCTTGGGTGAAATCCTTCTTTTCCCCTTTTGTATTTTGCATCTCTCATTTGTTTGAAACTTGAGAAGAATTTGTATGAATTTCTATCTTGTTTAGTATGATTGAGTAGTGTAAATTGCTTGGGTTGTGATTCATTGTGATTGGTTGTTAATTTTGGTTTCAATTGCCTCTTGCCTATTATCATTGTTGATATTGGATGAATTATTAGGGCACAATTTCATTGGTAAAGACCCGAAAGGGCACAATTCGAGATGAATCCATGTTCCTAATTTGATTAGTGCCATGATGATGCATCCATCCTTGTTGCAAAACTATTGTATGCTTGAATGTTAAATTTTCCGATTGGGATTCCTTAGCCGGATGACCCATTGAGTTATTTGTGGGTGATTTGGGATTGATTGACACCGATCTTGGTGAACCCACAACCCATGCTCCTTACCTAGCTATCCTACCTCTCATTTGTTTCTCTAACCCTACTTATTTTAGATAGGATTGTAGATTCACCTCACATTTTCACACATTTTTCCATCGTTAGTTGAGGTGATTGTTTCACGCTATTTCCTTTCTTTATCGATCAATTTTGTGAAAGTAGAACGACTTGTCCATGTGATCCGACCCGGTACTCACCGGTTATTATTTTATTGCATTGACGCTCCTACGCCTGGGAGTGGAAGGCGTGCTCCTTGTGCGTTTTTCGGTTCAATCACTCACCGTCAAAGGTAATGGACTCTGTAGTCATCCTCGGACTCTGTGGTCCACCCTGATATCGTTGTCCTGGATGATGGACCGATGCGTGTCTTGAGGTGTCAAAAGTGATGGCTACTGAATTGAATCTATAAGTAGGAAGGGCTTGGGCTCCAATATGGTCTGTAGGCTGTCTCCAGTCATTCATCCTTCTAAATACCAGCATAGTAAACCATCTCAGCAGTCCACCCAAGATGCTCGCACACCTCCAGCTGTGGTAATGGATCGAATAGGCAATGTGACTCAAGCACTCCGATGTCATCTATCTCACTCTCGCCTGGACACATCTCCATCTCATCATCACCACCAACCCAACGAAACTGCATCGTGTCTCCAACATGGGTGACACGCACTCCATCATCGATCTCCTCCTGATCCTCAACATATAATCTCGCATCATCCTCTACCTGGCTCTCACGCAACCCAACATCCTGCTCTGCTCGGTATCCCGTGGGGTCGCAAGAAAAAGAGCCCAAAGGTGGCTCCTCAGACTGACACTAGACCTGCTGCTCTGCATCCTGAAGTGGAAGTGGGTACTGGCCACCCTCCTCATATCCAAGTGATGGCTCTCCAGATGGCGCAGTCTGCTTCCACTTTGCAAGGTCCCTCGGGTACAACTATACATCATCTATCGTGTATGCAAAGAAATCTCCACTGCTGCTCATCAGCACAAAGTCTCGCGTCGACGGCTGCATCCCTGTGTAGAAAATCCGAAGTAGATCCTCTGCGCTGAAAGCATGGCATGGACACCCAAACACTAAACCATCGAACCTCTCCAAAACATGACAGTAGGTCCCACCGTCAAACTGGATAAAGCTCGCCATTTGTTGCTCAAATGCTTGGCATATGTGTACTCAAATCCTGTAATAAATAGGAAAGAAAGCTCGAAGGAAATCAGTCAGAAAAGAAAGCCAAGTAGAAAAAGAATCTCGAAGAAAAGCATCAAACCAAATTTTAGCATCATCTCTCAATGTATGGGTGAATACTTTAAAATAAATAAAATCTGCACAAATGTTCTCATCAAACATATCCCCAAATTCTTTTCATCGACATCTTTCAAAATTTTGAATAATGGACCAGGATTTTCCAACCCCATACCATGAAAGAACGGTGGGAGTTGGGAGTTCTCCACATCAGCATGGCTAAAGTTTGAAAATGGATCCATAAGAAAAAAATTTATTTACAAAAGATTTTTAAAATAAAAGAAAGAAAGAAAGAAAAAATGACTCAAAAAGTATAAAATAAACAACAAAAAAGACTCAACACTGAGCTGGAAGTACTACTCCCAAAGTATCCAAAACCAACCAAAAATGTGAATGCAAAAACCGTTGTCCCCGGCAGCGGCGCCAAATGATTGACTTCGAGGGCGTGCAAAATCCAAGTAGGATGCACATTCTCTCCTCCCAATAGAAGGAGTGTCAAATACAATATAAACCCGTGAGTATGGGGTCAAATCCACAGGGACAAGTCGTTTCACAATCACAATCTCAATCGGCTAAGAAAGGCTAAAAGTATTGGTACAACCAACTAAACTAACAAGTGTAGTGTGAGGAAGTGTGGGGTGACACGGTCGAGCCAAAACCAAGGTGGGTAGGGTGGAGACCAAAGTGTGGAGCTAGTCAAGCAAGGAAGAGTGTCTGGAATAGGATGTCATTAGGGTTGTGAGTTGATTCGCAATAGGTTCATTCCAAATGAATCAACCCTCGCATCCATTTCAAGGTATGCAAGGGTTATGCACATAGGTAATGCCCTTAAGGCACACCGCCGTTCTACGGCTCCACCAAGGGTAATGCACGATTCGTTGATGTGTTGATTAGTGGGTTGAAATCCCTAACATAAACATGTGAATCGATCCTTGCGTCCGTGTCAATAGAATGCAAGGATCGTGCACGTAGGTGTGACCCTTAAGGTACACCACTGTTCTATGGCCCCACCAAGAATAGTGCACGACTCAATGAAACATTGGGCACAACCCATCAATCAATACTACTAGCATCCATTTCAAAGAATGCTAGACCACTTTAATACTAGATATGAACAATCACTAATCAACCACACAAGCCCTAATTAATCCCAATCTACACACAAATGGCTCTAGGTCTTCATAATGAAAACAAGATGATAATCATGCAAAATGAACACATAAATCTTCATTACAAGCTATTAATCAAAAGATTATCAAATGGGTCTCACTCTCATTCAACAATCATTCAATAATATTCATACAAAACAATAGAGCTAAATGTTACAAGAGAGGAGAAGAGATCACCAAATAGAAGCCCTAAAAGGCAAGATTTCCCTCTCTTGCACCTCCTCCAAGCTTCACCAAGCTCCAATGGCCTCCAAACCCTAGCCCTACCATTTGGGAAAGAAGATGGGGCTCTCTTAGCCCTAATGGAACAGTAAAATACCAATCAACCGCCGGGAATCGCAGTCCAATGCAAAAAAATGGCAGTTTTGGGCTTATCGGGCTTGAGTTGAGCCATCGGATGCGGGCTACACCCGTAACTCTGCATCGCACGCTGCTGTGCACGTGCATCAAGTCAGGCGGGCCGGGTCGGAACTCGGCCCGGGTTGCTGTCGCCCGCCTTAGCGGGCGGTGCCTGCTACACTTGCAAGGCACGTGGAGGAGCGTGCCTCGCAACTGTTTCCCCACCCTACCGTAGGGCAGGGTGTAGATGCACGCCGCGTGGCGCAGCATGATTGCGCTATGCGGCTTCCCCAATGAATTTCCCTTCCCCCTTTTTAATCGCATTTTCCCTCTAGATAATTCACCAAAAATACCCAAAACTCCCAGAAAAATTCCAGAAAAATCTGAAAAATCCCCATGACTCCCAGGAGTACTTGAAAAATATGAGAATGATAAATTAGTACATATGATGATGTTTTGTGTAAAGAATAAGAATAAGCCCTTATATGAAGTATAAAGTGAGTATATTATTTAAGGGAGCATGATTAAGCATGATCTTTAGCACAAAATGGGGGTAGATAGGGGGCATAAATATACACTTTTCACTACGAATTAGTTAGGACGTCTTGCCCTATTTAAAATGCATTGGACTAATAAGAGCTAAGGAGATCGTCCATGAGATACAAGAAGAGCTCCGCAGGAATCACTACGGTGGTCGCACCCTAGCGCACAAGGCAATCTGGTAGGGCTACTATTGGTTGACCATGCTGAAGGACGCGCCTAACTATGTCAACGGGTGCGAGGAGTGCCAAAGATTCTTCAGACATACAATCGCCCTACCCACCGACCCGATCTCGATCATCAGCACGGTCCCGTTTGCCAAATGGGGCCTCGACATCCTCGGACCGTTCCCGATGGCAACAGGAGGAAGGAATTTTCTTATCGTCGCTGTCGACTACTTCACCAAATGGATCGAGGCGGAGCCATTGGCGCGTGTCACAGCCGCTTTTCGACCGAGTGTATTTCAGTGCGTATTTTCTTTTTCGTACGCATATTTATTGTGACCTCCTTTTGCATCCTAAACACGCGAAGTTATATATCGTTGCGACCCTCAGATAGATTAGTTATTTGTGGAATTTTTTATGAACGTTATTTCATGGGTCATTCTTCCACAAATCAACATTGAATGAAGGGGTGTCTTAACCTTTAGACTTCAACGTTTGGTTATTTATTTTTATTATCATTTTCCGTGAACGTAGCACGTGACCGAACACCGTACTCTCGATCCTCTCGTCGCCACGGTCGTCCCGATATTTTTCTTGTATTTTTGGACATTGTTAGATGAACCCGCCATTCTTTTTATCTTAATATGAATTTATCCCTAAGATAATTCAAATTTCAAATCCTAATCCCTAAATCAAATCTAATCTCTTTTGGATCCTACGTATCCTATCATTTAACTTCCTAGTCTATTTACAACACTAAGTCTACCCTCCCCATCTCACACTCTCTCTCCCATCTATCCCTTAAGTCCACCATTTTCTCCCCACTTAGCAATCTCCCCTCATTATAATGCAAGCCCCTAGGGTTTCTCTCCAAACCCAGCCACCAACTTCACCTTGCCCTCGGCAACCCGTCGGCCCTTCCCTTTGCTACCGGCCAACCCCCAGCTGCGCCTCAGGCCGCCGGCCACCTATCCATACCGCCGGCCCTCTCCCCTTGACACCCGCCGACAAACCCATCTCAGGCCAACTCCTCCCATCCACAGCAGACCCCCTTGCGGTCGACTACCTCCCAGCCGAACCCACTGCTGGCCATCTCTTCTCCCCTAGGCCCGCTGCAGCCGCCAGCATCTTTCATTCCCTTGTTGTCCACGTGTCGACACAGCAGGCCGCCCCCACTCAACTCCTGGCGACGTCGCTACCCTCCCCTTCGGGCACACCTACACACGACTGCCCTCCCGGCCGCGAGTCGTCGCTGCCGTTACCGTTGTCGCAAGCCGCTTCGTTGTGCTACTTGCAACCGAGTCAACCCTGCCACTGTTACCATTTCGCTGCACTCCCTGCAGCCGGAACAATCTTGAGGCGACTTCCTTACTGCGCTACCCGCAGTCGAGGAACTGGAGACGACGAGATCCAGCACCATTCCAGATCCGACGTCAGATACAGCTCGAGCGTCATTCTAGGTTAGTCCCTCTACTCGTAGCAACCCAAACAATACGTCATTGAACCCTATATAAAAATCGACAACTTAACCCACTAAATTTATTTTACACTCCTTTAAAATGTTGTGAAACCGTAAATCGACAATCAGACTTTTCTTAACTGTGCACATAGGATGGAATCGTCGAATAGGCTGAACATATAAACTTGATTTGAAACTGATAGGATAGCCACGGTCAACTTAGAGACAACTTAATAGGATTTCTAAACTGGTCCTGACACCGTCCGTTGACTTGTGACAACGGACTTTGACCTACACGCTGCCAGTGAAGAGACGCTTTCGACGGACGTTCTTCTTGCCACCGCAGGCAAGTGTACCCACTTGGGTTAGTTACGGCCATGTTTAGGCCATCTCTTTCTTTATATTTGTAAAAGTATGAACAAGAGAACTGGACGTGAAATGATAACGTCTGGGACCCCTCACGATAGCCTAGACTTGACGACGAAGTCTAGGTATATACAAATTGCTATAACTGTCATGCTAGGAATTATCTGTATGTGTGCGCGTGTGGACACCCTAGAATGAAAGAACATACTATACTCATGTCATGCCATGTAACCTCATTCACGAAATGTTTTGCACAGCCTGCGAGCAATAGGGCACTCTCTAAGACAGAGAGAGTGACCCCTTGTATGGATACACAGCTTGCAGGCAATAGGGCACTCTCCAAGACAGAGAGAGTGACACCTTGTACATATACACAACCTGCGGGAAGCCCGACACTCATCGAGTGGAGTGAGTGACCCTTGGCAACCTACGGGGAATGAGACGCTCTCCAAGACAGAGAGAGTGATCCTTGGTACAGAACATCCTGATGGAAATTGAATTCCACCCCCAAGTGATTTTGATGATGAGCACACCAAATGAAAGCTTGATGTACTAACTACACTACACTCAAGTGCGCAGAATTTGCGAAGCTCTACTCATACTCAAAGAGCACACTTCAACGCTCAAAGACAAAGACGAACATGACTAAACTCAAGTGATGAAGCTCAAGCTCAAAACAGGACAAGTAGCACAAAGAGAAGCTCACTTTCACTTCATCAAGTTGACCAAACTTCCGAAGACATGTTCTGAGTCTAGAGTGAGTGTGTCGTGTCTTTTAGGGTATTTGTCAAAGCCATATCAAATAGACAAAACACACACACAAAACAATTTCGAAAATATTTTTAATTATCTTTAAAATAGTTTTCGAGAGCTTTTTCTAGTCACTTCATAATTTTCATAGTGAAACTCCATGCACCCTGGAGCTAACTACTTGTCTGACTAGAAGAGCAGCAGGAAAAACTCCTCTAGGAGTCGACTACCAAAAGTAGGGAGTCGACTACTTGTCAGAGATCAAAAACTCCTGGAGTTCTCTGGGATTCGACTACCTATATGAGGGAGTCGACTACCAGCTGTAAGTTTCAGACGTTTTTGAATTTGAATTTTGAAATCCTTTGAGCAATTTACTCCGTAATTTTTGGGACAAAAGTCAAACGAAATTTGAAATTCAAATCTCAGTTTTTCCCTATAAATAGAGCTAAATTCTTTTGTGAAAAACATAACATTGAAAATAAAATCTATTGTGAAAACGCTCTTGAATTCAAAGCTCTCAATTTTCTCTCTAGCCAATTTAATTTTTATTTGATCTTGCAATACTTTCTTATTCTTTTTTGAAGATCATACTCTTACTTTTTTATTGGCTAAATCGTTTTCAAAATCCTTACTATTATTCTCTTTAATTTTATTTGAAAGGATTTTTTGAAAAGTTCTAGATCACAAAGAACTTCTCTTGTATCTTTGTGTGATCTAGACTATCATTCTATCAAGCCACTACACAAATTGTCTTAACTTTGATTGGCTATAGAATCGGGTGTGTAATCCAATCTCCATCATTTATTGTGGTGTATTGGATAAATTCCCATTGTGTTGATTGTTGGAACACTAGACAAGTCTAGTTGTTGTCGGTTGGAAAGTCCTCGGTTTGTGAGGCAAGGGTAAATCCTAGACAAGTCTAGGTGTTGTATTGTGGTCGGAAATCCTGGTTGAGACTGGGTACTTGTATTTTCCAAGGCAGATAGTGGAAATCTCGTACCGGATTGGTCGGGGACTGGACGTACCCGGGTTGCGGGGAACCAGGATAAAAATCCTTTTGTCTGCGTTTGTTTTTTTGTGATTTGTTATCTTTCTTGTACAAGCATTCGTTACTTATTAATTGTTCATCTTTGTGATTCATTGTTAACTTATTCAAAAGTTTGTATCTTTAATTTCCGCTGTGTATAAATCTATTTGTAAAGATCTATTTGTCAAAGCTATATTTATCTGATCTTAATCCAATCTCTTTCATATTCTTGTTAAGATTGTTTTGTTGATTAAGAACCAAGCGTAGATCACTCTACTTGGTTTCTTAGGCAACATTAGAAGGAATTTATTTGTGTTAATATCGTCGAGCGAAAAAGTTTACTATATACACAACACTATTCAACCCCCCCCCCCCCTCTAGTGTTGTTTGCCATCCACAGGATCCAACACTTGGTATCAGAGCAAGGCTACAAAAGTGATGGCGTCAACATCTGTCACGCCCCGCTTCCCATTATACTTGGGAGCGAGGACGTGAACGGGCCCGCTTGGGCTGGAGCGGTGAAGCCCCAACCCAATAAGCGTCTGTGTATGACTACTTGTCAGGTTCTTGCTTGCGAATATTCGGAACAACAAAATAATGTCATCATTATACTTTAACTTTTCCAGATTACATGTACACAAAAATTAAAAGGCCTAGCATGGCCATTACAACAGTTACAAAGAAATTACAACAACAATTATTAAAGCTTCAGCAAGCTGCGCAGTGTCCGTCGTCTTCAGTAGTGGATCTCGTGCTCTTAGCTCTTTTGGTCTTCCTGCTCAATCTCCAAAAGAACTCTTCGGTGAACTCTGCTCAAAACCTAACGTATATTTCACAAACAAGGAAATATACGTCAGCGAGGGTCGCTCGGCAAGATTTAAAAACGTTAGAAATAAAATGACCCTCGGCAAGATTTAATATAGTTCACAAAGTTTAGGGAAGAGAGGCACATTATGATTTCAAAAAGATGATACATAGTAGCATGTGGAAACAAGGGGCATAACAATGTGTAGTGTGCAAGCAGTGAGCATGAGTAGTGTGGTGTGCACAGCAATAAGTATAACGGGTGTAGTGCGTACAGCAATATGTTTAGCAAGTGTAGTGTGCACAGCAATAGTCGCGACGGTGTAGTGTGTACAGCAATAATTAATCGTGGTAATAATTTTAGCAGGGTAATCTATAGCATCAACAGAGGTAAAAAGGGGTGCATCAATCAGTCAATCAATCTCCTATCTAGTGACAAAGCCCAGTGTCTGAGGGGGAGGTGACCAGCATCACACCCAAGTCAACGGGAGCTACCCGTGACTCTATACTCACCGACCCGGCCAGGTGTCGGTCAAGTTCACCAATAGAGTGCAATCCAGCTTTCCAGCCTCTACTACACTAGACTACCCCACCCAAGTGTCCATAAGTCAAACCGTAGTTCAATGTTAGCCGTATGGCTAACATTCTGTAAATGCCCCGCGGGCCCATATCCGTATTGCCCGAAGGCCCAATATCTGTAATTTGCCCAAAGGCACAAAGTTCCGTAAATGCCCGAAGGTCCAATACCACATTCCAATAGAGGTGGACAATTCAAAAATATATCTGGCGACACAAGTACTAATAAGAGCAATGTGCGTTTTAAAAGATGACGGCGCATTCTTATGCTTTAAAATTAGTAGGGGATCAATAATTTAACCTTTGAAACTTTGTAGAAAAATGATATACTTTCAAAAGGTAAATACACGCGCCTTTGAAAAAGTGTGAAGAAAGTAATATACTTGCCTTGAACGATGCGTTTCTGGGTGCCCGAGCGATAGCAATAAGGCGTACGTAAATTATCTGCGTTATGGATTTTAAACATCAAAGTTAAAGGATTTTAACTGTAAAAGCTACTGCCTAAAACACTGTTTACATATGAAAAGTATGGCTCACATACTGCCACCGGGGATGAAGATATAAGTTGACTTATCATATCAACTTATTACCGTATAAACATTAAAATCAAATAGTATGCATGTAATCTGCTAATTAGATTAGGTACACAGATCACTCATGTTGAAATAACATCTCTAACTTACATACTGATGTATTAATATCACGTAACCAACCTATATTATAAAGACTAACATAATGATGAGATTAATGTACTAACATATAATAATAATTAACATACTAGTTAATTGTGTTAAACTAACCTATAACGTAACTGGACTAACAAAATACATGACAGGTCCTTAAATACTTGCATGCATTAAAACTTACGTGTGCAGTTGCTCTTGTTGCCTGCAGGTGGGTGACACGGCCCAGGGACGACGACTATGGCGATCGACTCAGGCAGCGGCGTCGGCGGTGCACTCCGTACGGTGGCGTGACTCGAGTGGTGACGGGGACGGCGGTGTGGGATCGCTGCTCAGCGGCTGGATCTCGGAGAGGGGAGGGGCTGTTTCCGTTGCTCCTCATCGCTGTTTCTTGCAGATGAGTGGCACGGTGGAATGGCGTGTCGAGCTGATCGGCGGTGTGGAGGATGAGGTCTACAGGTCTGTCGGGGGCGGGCTTGGAGATGCGGCGAAGCTGGTCGGAGCAGAGTGCGGGGTGGCGCCTGAGGCTTGGCGGAGTGGTGGAGGACGGAGTCGATGCGGGAGGGGGCGAGGTGGACGCCGGACTGAGCGAGGTCGAGGAGGCGAGGGCTCGGCGGAGAGCTGTTGGTTGAAGTTGATTCGGAGAGAGACGCTGGTCGAAGTGAGGGCTCTCGGGGTGATTTTGATGGGTGCAGCGGTGCCCCGGGGTTTAATAAGAAGGGGAACAGAAGAAGAACGTGGTGAGGGGCGGCGGGTTCCGATCTTCAAGCACAGGGGATCCTCGAGTTGTTGAACGTGGGTTTGGTTGAGATTATGGGGATTTCGTGAGTTGCCGTTACGAAGATAAGGGGAGAGGTGTTAACCGAATTTGCCATGAATCTCGTGATAGGTGGGGCTTGTGTGATAACGTGGTGAGAAGGCGGCATAATAGGGGGGTTGAGTTGTTGAGAGAAAGCAATAAGTTAGATGAAAGTAGATCCATTAAATAAAAGGATCCCCAAAGAATCTTAGCTTTCACAAAAATTCAAACCGCAGGTTACATGCAATTAACTTCTTAAAATAATAATAACTTATTAATAAAGAAGTTTTAAGGTTAAAAGTTAAATAGTTAATAATAATGATGACCAGATTATTACAACTCGACCCCTTGGCATCCAAATATTAGAAAGAAAATACCAGAGCAAACGCGCCTCCGAGAGGATCGCAAACACGTGATCCGATCACATGTCTTAGTTAGGAAAACTACAAAAATAGAAGTACCAAAAATACATACAGTAACAAAATATGTACGGGAAATACGTACCTCAGAAAAGTGGCCGTTACATCCTACCCACCTTAAGAAAAATTCCGTCCTCGGAATTTCTTAAGTTAGATAAGGATCACGGAAACATCTGATAGACGAAGGATGAAGGTAATATCAGGGTATCAAGGAAGCAAGAGACATACCTCTAACATCTCTATCATGACTCCAAGTATATGACGGATGTCGTACCCTCCGCCTCCAGTAGCTCCGGATCCATGTCGGGTGTTTCGTCTTCATGCCATGCTGCCAACAAACAAAGTAAACATTTGCGTACAAGATTTATCTAGACAGTCTAGTTAATAATGACATTCATATTGTTCCGAGTATTTCGCAAAAACACGACCTGCATGGGCCACCACTAAAACCTGTCACGCCCCGCTTCCCATTATACTTGGGAGCGAGGACGTGAACGGGCCCGCTTGGGCTGGAGCGGTGAAGCCCCAACCCAATAAGCGTCTGTGTATGACTACTTGTCAGGTTCTTGCTTGCGAATATTCGGAACAACAAAATAATGTCATCATTATACTTTAACTTTTCCAGATTACATGTACACAAAAATTAAAAGGCCTAGCATGGCCATTACAACAGTTACAAAGAAATTACAACAACAATTATTAAAGCTTCAGCAAGCTGCGCAGTGTCCGTCGTCTTCAGTAGTGGATCTCGTGCTCTTAGCTCTTTTGGTCTTCCTGCTCAATCTCCAAAAGAACTCTTCGGTGAACTCTGCTCAAAACCTAACGTATATTTCACAAACAAGGAAATATACGTCAGCGAGGGTCGCTCGGCAAGATTTAAAAACGTTAGAAATAAAATGACCCTCGGCAAGATTTAATATAGTTCACAAAGTTTAGGGAAGAGAGGCACATTATGATTTCAAAAAGATGATACATAGTAGCATGTGGAAACAAGGGGCATAACAATGTGTAGTGTGCAAGCAGTGAGCATGAGTAGTGTGGTGTGCACAGCAATAAGTATAACGGGTGTAGTGCGTACAGCAATATGTTTAGCAAGTGTAGTGTGCACAGCAATAGTCGCGACGGTGTAGTGTGTACAGCAATAATTAATCGTGGTAATAATTTTAGCAGGGTAATCTATAGCATCAACAGAGGTAAAAAGGGGTGCATCAATCAGTCAATCAATCTCCTATCTAGTGACAAAGCCCAGTGTCTGAGGGGGAGGTGACCAGCATCACACCCAAGTCAACGGGAGCTACCCGTGACTCTATACTCACCGACCCGGCCAGGTGTCGGTCAAGTTCACCAATAGAGTGCAATCCAGCTTTCCAGCCTCTACTACACTAGACTACCCCACCCAAGTGTCCATAAGTCAAACCGTAGTTCAATGTTAGCCGTATGGCTAACATTCTGTAAATGCCCCGCGGGCCCATATCCGTATTGCCCGAAGGCCCAATATCTGTAATTTGCCCAAAGGCACAAAGTTCCGTAAATGCCCGAAGGTCCAATACCACATTCCAATAGAGGTGGACAATTCAAAAATATATCTGGCGACACAAGTACTAATAAGAGCAATGTGCGTTTTAAAAGATGACGGCGCATTCTTATGCTTTAAAATTAGTAGGGGATCAATAATTTAACCTTTGAAACTTTGTAGAAAAATGATATACTTTCAAAAGGTAAATACACGCGCCTTTGAAAAAGTGTGAAGAAAGTAATATACTTGCCTTGAACGATGCGTTTCTGGGTGCCCGAGCGATAGCAATAAGGCGTACGTAAATTATCTGCGTTATGGATTTTAAACATCAAAGTTAAAGGATTTTAACTGTAAAAGCTACTGCCTAAAACACTGTTTACATATGAAAAGTATGGCTCACATACTGCCACCGGGGATGAAGATATAAGTTGACTTATCATATCAACTTATTACCGTATAAACATTAAAATCAAATAGTATGCATGTAATCTGCTAATTAGATTAGGTACACAGATCACTCATGTTGAAATAACATCTCTAACTTACATACTGATGTATTAATATCACGTAACCAACCTATATTATAAAGACTAACATAATGATGAGATTAATGTACTAACATATAATAATAATTAACATACTAGTTAATTGTGTTAAACTAACCTATAACGTAACTGGACTAACAAAATACATGACAGGTCCTTAAATACTTGCATGCATTAAAACTTACGTGTGCAGTTGCTCTTGTTGCCTGCAGGTGGGTGACACGGCCCAGGGACGACGACTATGGCGATCGACTCAGGCAGCGGCGTCGGCGGTGCACTCCGTACGGTGGCGTGACTCGAGTGGTGACGGGGACGGCGGTGTGGGATCGCTGCTCAGCGGCTGGATCTCGGAGAGGGGAGGGGCTGTTTCCGTTGCTCCTCATCGCTGTTTCTTGCAGATGAGTGGCACGGTGGAATGGCGTGTCGAGCTGATCGGCGGTGTGGAGGATGAGGTCTACAGGTCTGTCGGGGGCGGGCTTGGAGATGCGGCGAAGCTGGTCGGAGCAGAGTGCGGGGTGGCGCCTGAGGCTTGGCGGAGTGGTGGAGGACGGAGTCGATGCGGGAGGGGGCGAGGTGGACGCCGGACTGAGCGAGGTCGAGGAGGCGAGGGCTCGGCGGAGAGCTGTTGGTTGAAGTTGATTCGGAGAGAGACGCTGGTCGAAGTGAGGGCTCTCGGGGTGATTTTGATGGGTGCAGCGGTGCCCCGGGGTTTAATAAGAAGGGGAACAGAAGAAGAACGTGGTGAGGGGCGGCGGGTTCCGATCTTCAAGCACAGGGGATCCTCGAGTTGTTGAACGTGGGTTTGGTTGAGATTATGGGGATTTCGTGAGTTGCCGTTACGAAGATAAGGGGAGAGGTGTTAACCGAATTTGCCATGAATCTCGTGATAGGTGGGGCTTGTGTGATAACGTGGTGAGAAGGCGGCATAATAGGGGGGTTGAGTTGTTGAGAGAAAGCAATAAGTTAGATGAAAGTAGATCCATTAAATAAAAGGATCCCCAAAGAATCTTAGCTTTCACAAAAATTCAAACCGCAGGTTACATGCAATTAACTTCTTAAAATAATAATAACTTATTAATAAAGAAGTTTTAAGGTTAAAAGTTAAATAGTTAATAATAATGATGACCAGATTATTACAACTCGACCCCTTGGCATCCAAATATTAGAAAGAAAATACCAGAGCAAACGCGCCTCCGAGAGGATCGCAAACACGTGATCCGATCACATGTCTTAGTTAGGAAAACTACAAAAATAGAAGTACCAAAAATACATACAGTAACAAAATATGTACGGGAAATACGTACCTCAGAAAAGTGGCCGTTACAACATCTTTTCACTCTGAAGGACTGAATACCATGCGACCACCTCTATTCAACGGAACCAACTACGCTAGCTGGAAGATCCGAATGAAGACTCACCTAGAGTCATTGGACATTGAAGCTTGGACTATTACCAAAGTCCCGTACATCGCACCCACCGACGTTGAGTTTGGAAAATGGTCTGTCGACGACAAAAAGAGAGCTAATCTCAATGCAAAAGCTATGAATGCTCTGTTTTGCGCTGTTACAGGAAATGAGTTCAATCGAGTCTCCCAATGTGAGACAGCACATCAAATATGGCATACTCTTCAGGTAAGCCACGAAGGTACTGAAAAGGTAAAAGAATCTCGCATAAACGTCTTCCATTCAAAGTTCGAATCTTTTAAAATGGAAGAAGGAGAGAGTATCACCGATGTGAATACTCGTTTAACTAATATTACAAATGAGCTTGCAGGACTAGGAAAGAAACTTTCTGAGTATGAACAGGTAATGAAGATACTAAGATCCCTCCGACCCGAGTGGAAGGGAAAGACTACGGCCATTCGAGAAGCGCATAACGTAAAGGACCTCACCATCGAAGAACTGATGGGAAATCTCATGGCATATGAGATTGAGCTTGAAGAAGACAAGAAAATCGAAGAAAAACCAAAGAAGAAGAATCTTGCATTCAAAGCCCAAGAGGAAGATTCCGACTACACGGACAAAGAAGACCATATCGCGTTCATCTCAAAGAACTTTAAGGAGTTCATCACCAGTAAGTATGGAAAACGATCTTTTAGACCCACTAACGGTATTATTTGTTTTGGTTGTAATAAACCAGGGCATGTCAAAAGAGACTGTCCATTGGAAAGAAACAACCGTGATTCAAGAGATCGTGGGAAGAACAAAGACAATAATGAAAGGCGAAACAATACAAGAAACAAGTTTCGACGACCAAAGAAAGAAGCTTATGCAGCCTTCGACCAGAGCGACGACTCTTCATCCGGTGAATCCTCAGAAGAAGATAATGATGAAAGAAGAGAGACGGCACACATGTGCTTCATGGCATCTACATCATCCAAGGTAAGCTCGCATCATGATTCATCTAGCGACAATGAGTCATCGTCAAGCGATGATGAAGACTTGGATTATAAGGGAGCATATAAGGAGCTATGCAAAATGCATGAAAAGCTCATTAAAGAACATAGAAAAACACTTAGAAATATTAAAAGAGAGACTAAAGAAAAAGAAGAAGTCATTAAAGAAAATAGTCTTCTTAAAGAAAAGAATGATCTCCTACAAAAAGATATTTTGCTAGTAAATGAAAAAGTTGAAAATCTAAATAACCTTCTCGTATCGGTCAAAGATAAATACGACGCTACGATGAAAATTATTGAGAATTTTAACAAAGGAAAAGGGAAGCTAGATGGTATAATAGATAATCAAAAAGCTTCATCTAGCAAAACCGGACTCGGCTATGATTCACATCATACCAAGAAACGGGTTAAGCATACTAGGATGCATCATGCTAACGATAATGTTTTGAGCATCTGGGTACCAAAGAGATTATCTGATCAGCGAAAAGAAAGGTACGCTACTAACTTTGTTCAACAAATTCATTTTAACAAAAATTATAAATATGTTGTTCATGAAGGAACTAAACCGTATTGGGTTTGGCTTCCTAAAGACTAACTCCTCGGACTCAAAATCAAATAGTACCATAAAACGCTTATTTATTTTCAGGTACTCTAAAAGGAGGAAAACAATGAAGAAAATTCAAGAAGTCAAAACGGCTGAATCAGAACAAAAGTTTTTTTTTCTCTAAATTATATATATATATTTATTTAAATGTGTTGTAATGAGTTATATGTGTATATGATTGTGTTTTATTCTTAAAAATATTTTTTTCTGAAAGCACACTCAACCTGGATCAAAATCTCCCCGGGATGAGAAAACGACTCAACCCAGCAGGGAGTCGACTACCTACAGGAGGGAGTCGACTACCCGTGCGAAAATTTCTGGGTTGCTCTTTTTTTTACTAACTCCTAATGGGTTCTATTGAGTGGATGGATCCAGATCCGTTAAGACAACTTACCCAATAAGCCTAAAACTCATCCTAACCATCCAAATCTTGATCTAAAGGCCCTCTTTTCTCCCCATCTCTTCATCCAAACAGCAAAACCCCAAGAAAAACCCTAGAGGTAGCCGACTACCCCTCTTCCTCCTCCTCTTCTCTTGATTTTTCACCTTGGTGCTTGGACTTTTTGGAGCTATTTTCTCATCTTCCTCCAAAGTTACTCAAGGTAAAATTTTTCTTCTTACTCCATAATTTTTTTTACTATTTCATCTCTCTTGGTTATCTAGTAGTGTAAAAATGTTATTTTTTCTTTTACTCTATCTAGATGCCTATCAAGGGGATGTTCTCCAAGAAGAGGAAAACTACCACAGAAATTGATTCTGAAAAGGAGATTATCTTACCCTATCTTTTCAAAACTACTACCTATGAGAAATTTGTTAAGATCTCAAAGAAACCAATCTTGCATGAACGATTTGTCAAACTTCATGATGTCATCAATTATGGTATTGACAGTCTGTTAGATTTTCAAAACTTAGCAAACTTGTTCTCTTCTGAAAATGTGTATCTTTGTTATCCTAGGCTTGTTCATCTTTTCTATGCAAACATGGACTATGATCTTGTGAAAAGTCGTTTCATAACAAAAGTTATTGATACTAAACTTGCTATAACTGTCAAATCCCTATGAGAAGCCCTAGGTTATGCCATACTCCGGTATGATTCTTGACAAAATCGAAATGACTGATGAGAACATTCTAGAAAGAATGTATTTGCCCGGTAGACACTTTCAAACCAAACTTCCTTGTAGCAATCTTCGCTATCCGGCGAGGATCTTGGCTAATATTTTGTCTTATAACATAACTCAAAGATCTGGGAGCCATGCTATTCTTTCTGAGAAACAAGCTAAGTGCATTTATGCCATCCTAGGTAACATTCGTGTTAATTGGGCTAAAGTGATTATGGATTCTATCCTAGCCTCAGCTTCCTCTGATAGACCATCCTCCACCCTTTCTCATGGACACTATCTTACTATACTATTCATTAGCTACAATATGCCACTGGATCATGAAACATCCATTCTAGAACCTGCTCGTGTCTTTGATGTACATGCTCTTGGGAGAATGAATCTCCATCATGACCTTGATGAAAATGTCCCTGAAGAACAAATTGCTGCCGAAGGAGGATCATCATCCTCAAGGCAAGGTAAGAAAGTTGTCATTTCAGATTCAGAAGAAGAAGAAGAAGAAGAAAAAGGAAGCGGTGAAGAAGAAGAAGAAGAAGAAGTTCCAGCATACATCCTTGAACTTCAGGAAATGCTCCTGAAAAAGATTGGAAGGTTGAAGATTACACAAAAGCAAGGATTTGAAGACATAAATCGTAAAGTGGACGATTTGAAAGAGCTTGTTGTTAATAGCAACAAGATGACTGAGGACACACTTGCCATGATCCTTGATGAGATCAAAGAACTAAAGAAAGGTGGCAGTCACTCTTAGCTCTTTCTTTCTCTAAAAACAATGGTTCTCTAAAACAATGGTTCTTAAAACTATGTCATTTGAGACGATGGTCTGTAATAACTCTATGTGTGGTGTTTGCTACAATATCTATATGCTATATATCAACTGCCAGTATGAACTAACACATCTCTTGCAGGCACAAGAAATTGAATTTCCCTCCTAAACATATCTATTTGTTTATTTTTTTTGTTGATGACAAGGGGGAGAAAATTCATGTGACATGAGATACAAAATAAAATCATATGTATATTGTTTTGTGTATTGCTTCGATGTAGGGAAAGAACCGCATCAAAGCAGGGGGAGTAAGTATACCATATATTTTATCTTTTACTTACTTCATTTTTTTTCTCATTTGGGTGTCATCATCAAAAAAGGGGAGAGTGATGGAAATTGAATTCCACCCCAAGTGATTTTGATGATGAGCACACCAAATGAAAGCTTGATGTACTAACTACACTACACTCAAGTGCGCAGAATTTGCGAAGCTCTACTCATACTCAAAGAAGCACACTTCAACGCTCAAAGACAAAGACGAACATGACTAAACTCAAGTGATGAAGCTCAAGCTTAAAACAGGACAAGTAGCACAGAGAGAAGCTCACTTTCACTTCATCAAGTTGACCAAACTTCCGAAGACATGTTCTGAGTCTAGAGTGAGTGTGTCGTGTCTTTTAGGGTATTTGTCAAAGCCATATCAAATAGACAAAACACACACACACAAAAATTTCGAAAATATTTTTAATTATCTTCAAAATAGTTTTCGAGAGCTTTTTCTAGTCACTTCATAATTTTCGTAGTGAAACTCCACGCACCCTGGAGCTAACTACTTGTCTGACTAGAAGAGCAGCAGGAAAAACTCCTCTAGGAGTCGACTACCAAAAGTAGGGAGTCGACTACTTGTCAGAGATCAAAAACTCATGGAGTTCTCTGGGATTCGACTACCTATATGAGGGAGTCGACTACCAGCTGTAAGTTTCAGACGTTTTTGAATTTGAATTTTGAAATCCTTTGAGCAATTTACTCCGTAATTTTTGGGACAAAAGTCAAACGAAATTTGAAATTCAAATCTCAGTTTTTCCCTATAAATAGAGCTAAATTCTTTTGTGAAAAACATAACATTGAAAATAAAATCTATTGTGAAAACGCTCTTGAATTCAAAGCTCTCAATTTTCTCTCTAGCCAATTTAATTTTTATTTGATCTTGCAATACTTTCTTATTCTTTTTTGAAGATCATACTCTTACTTTTTTATTGGCTAAATCGTTTTCAAAATCCTTACTATTATTCTCTTTAATTTTATTTGAAAGGATTTTTTGAAAAGTTCTAGATCACAAAGAACTTCTCTTGTATCTTTGTGTGATCTAGACTATCATTCTATCAAGCCACTACACAAATTGTCTTAACTTTGATTGGCTATAGAATCGGGTGTGTAATCCAATCTCCATCATTTATTGTGGTGTATTGGATAAATTCTCATTGTGTTGATTGTTGGAACACTAGACAAGTCTAGTTGTTGCCAGTTGGAAAGTCCTCGGTTTGTGAGGCAAGGGTAAATCCTAGACAAGTCTAGGTGTTGTATTGTGGTCGGAAATCCTGGTTGAGACTAGGTACTTGTATTTTCCAAGGCAGATAGTGGAAATCTCGTACCGGATTGGTCGGGGACTGGACGTACCCGGGTTGCGGGGAACCAGGATAAAAATCCTTTTGTCTGCGTTTGTTTTTTTGTGATTTGTTATCTTTCTTGTACAAGCATTCGTTACTTATTAATTGTTCATCTTTGTGATTCATTGTTAACTTATTCAAAAGTTTGTATCTTTAATTTCCGCTGTGTATAAATCTATTTATAAAGATCTATTTGTCAAAGCTATATTTATCTGATCTTAATCCAATCTCTTTCATATTCTTGTTAAGATTGTTTTGTTGATTAAGAACCAAGCGTAGATCACTCTACTTGGTTTCTTAGGCAACATTAGAAGGAATTTATTTGTGTTAATATCGTCGAGCAAAAAAGTTTACTATATACACAACACTATTCAACCCCCCCCCCCCCTTCTAGTGTTGTTTGCCATCCACAGGATCCAACACATCCTACGGAAAGCTAGCACTCACCTAGCAGAGTGAGTGGCCCCTGCAACCTGTGGGGATTTAGAGGCACTCTCCTAGCAGAACGAGTGGTCCTCGTACAGTCTTGTCTTGAGCACTTGGGGTGGGGTTGGGTTGAGCGGCCACCAGGTTAGAGAGTTTGGCCACTTTCTAAGCCGAAGGCGTGAACCCTCTTGGTGTCGAGTCGCTTGGTGTCACACAGTCTTGGTGTCGAGTCGCTTGGTGTCACACAGTCTTGTCTAGTCTTGTCATGTCTTGTAGTTGGTAGCTTATGCTACGACTTTTGCCCACCACGTTTACTTTCTACACAGTCTTTACTTTCATTCCATAAATGTATAAATGTCATGCTCTCATGTAATCAACATTAAAATGTCGTCTTTAATTTCCTTTACACTTGCAGTAAAGTCTTCTCACTTTTCCCTTGTAGACTTTACCTGACGTACAGCTCCTTTTCTCTTGGGTGTTGTACGTCAGGTACTGAGACGAAGTACGCAGACGAGCTGGCCTTACTTGAGGACTTGAAGCCGGAGGACGTTAACCCGGAGTACGTTCCAGACGAGGACCAGACCTAGAGGTCCCACACCGTTGCTGTCTTACGGAGGTTTACTGCTTTTTAGTTTGGGTGCGCAGCACCATTTTATTTCTTGTTTAGGTTGGGTGCGTCGCACCATTAGTTTCCCTTTTTCGCAGTTGTAGCCATGCTTGGGGCTTCTTTTTAGACTTGATCTATTGCTGGATATTATCTCTTTTTATAATGAATGCAGTTTCCTTTCGAGTACTCTTATCTTATTGTTATCAACTTTTATATGCAAGAACCTGTAATTTATTGGTATCCCTACAGACGCATATTGGGCCCGAGCCTCACAGCTCCGGCCCATGCAGACCTTCGTCTCGTCCTCGCACTCGTTTCGGGAAGGGGGGCATGACAGGTTTTAGCGGTGGCCCATGCAGGTCCCGTAAATATGAAAGTTCGTAGCAATAAAATACCCAGTGTGAAGTCTAATAATCCTTGCTAGTTAGATTAGTGACCCTTGTTGACCTTAGTTATTATCTCTTTATCTTAGGTACCATTTTAGTGTCGTCCTACCCGACATTAACTTTGTTCGACTCCGGTGCATCTATGTGCATCATAACCCGGAGATTCATAACAGAGCACTCCATTCCCACCCATACACTTCCTAAGTGTTGGGACATCACTACAGGGAACGGAGCGGTGACGGTTAATTTGGGATGCCGATCGATTCTGTTGGTGATCAGTGGATATGAGCTTTATGCTGACTTTATTGTCCATGATCTACCGATTTTCGATGTTGTTCTTGTCATCGATTGGTTAGGAGATTTCCATGCCTCGATCGATTACCGCAGCAAGAAAGTGATGTTCAGGATACCAGGCTACCATGAGTTCGAGTTTCACAGCAGAGAGCGATCGATTGGGCCCGTTAGATTCCGGCCAAGCCGGAGGAGCCGATCGTTGTCGCCATGCAGATGGAGACCAGTAGACCAGCAGTCGTCAGAGACTTCGACGACGTTTTTCCGGATGATATTTCTGAGTTGCCACCCGACAGAGCTTTGGAGTTCAGCATAGACCTTATGCCGGGAGCGCAACCTATTTCGAAGGTGCCGTATCGGATGGCTCTTACAGAGCTTGAGGAGTTGCGGAAGCAGTTGGACGAATTGTTGCAAAATGGTTTCATACACCCTAGTGTGTCACCTTGGGTGCACCAGTTCTATTGGTGAAGAAGAAGGATGGATCCCGCAGGATGTGTGTGGACTACAGAGGACTGAATGCAGTGACCGTGAAGAATAAGTATCCGCTGCCCCGAATTGATGATATTTTCGACCAGCTTTGAGGTTCGAGGGTTTTCTCGAAATTAGATTTGAGGAGCGGGTACCATCAGTTGAAAGTGATGAAGGACGATATTCTGAAGACGGCCTTCAGGATAAAGTACGGACATTATGAGTTCGTAGTCATGCCGTTTGGTGTGACCAATGCTCCAGCAATGTTTATGAACTTGATGAATTTGATTTCTACGACTTCCTGGATAAGTTCGTCGTCATAATCATCGACGACATTCTTATTTACTCGAAGCCTGAAGAGGAGACATCCGTCATCTGAGGACAGTGTTGGAGACACTGAGATGTCACAAGATGTATGCCAAGTATAGTAAGTGTGAGTTCTGATTGGAAAGATTCGCATTCCTGGGACACGTTGTGCTCAGTGATGGCATATCTGTAGATCCGGAGAAGGTCATAGCAGTCAGCAAGTGGCCGACCCCGTAGTCAGCATCAGATATCAGGAGCTTTCTTGGATTAGCGGGCTACTATCGTCGGTTCATTAAGGATTTTTCGAGGATTGTAGAGCCGATGACGAAGCTGACGAGGAAGGATGTGGAGTTCATCTGGTCCGAGGATTGCGAGAAGGCCTTTAGTATTTTGAAGGAGAGATTGACCACAACGTCGGTTTTGGCGGTGTCGAATCGAAGCGGAGGCATCGAGATTTACTGTGATTCATCTGGCACGGGCCTCGGATGCGTCTTGCATTGGCAGAGTCACATGGTTGCGTACGCTTCTCGGCAGTTGAGGAATCATGAGAAGAACTACCCCACGCACGATCTGGAGTTAGCAGCGGTGATATTTGCGTTGAAATTCTGGAGACACTTCCTGCTGAGTGAGAGTGTGAAAATTTTCACCGATCACAAAAGCTTGAAGTATATTTTTACGCAGAAGGAGCTCAACATGTGTTAGAGACAATGGTTGAAGCTGATGACCGATTATGAGATAGATCTACAGTATCACCTCGGAAATGTGAATGTAGTGCCAGATGCTTTGAGTAGACTCCCCGTAGTGATGATGCATACTGCTGAATGGAGAGTACAGCAAGAGCTGAGAGGGATGAACATTGAGGTTGTCCTACCAGGAGTGATCGTTTTGTTGATGAATTTGTAGATTCAATCAACGATTGTGGATCGTATCAAGGCAGCTCAGGCAGGAGATCCGAAGCTGCAGAGGATCAGAAGACAGGTTGAAGCTGGACTTCGGACGGAGTTTATCATTCACGAGGATGGGTCCCTGAGATACGGCAGTAAACTCTGCGTACCTGCAGGAGACATTAGAGAGGAGCTGTTGAATGAGGCACATAGCTTGCCTTATTCCATACATCTTGGAGGCACGAAGATGTACAAGGACCTCTGTCTGAACTATTGATGGATTGGTATGAAGAGGAGTGTGGCACGGAGCATTGCCAAGTGTTTGGTATGCCAACAAGTGAAGGCAAAGCGCCATCGGACAGCAAGATTGCTACAACCGCTTCCTATTTCGGAGTGGAAGTGACAACACATCACGATGGATCTCGTGACAGGCCTACCTCGGAGCCCGAAGCAGAACGACACAGTTTCGGTGATCGTTGACCGATTGACCAAGTCTGCAAACTTCATCACATTCCGAGTGGGACAGTCAACGGAAGTCTTGGCGAGGAAGTATTTGGAGGTAAAGATATTTTATTTCTCTATTTATAGTTCCTCCCTTAAGGTTTAGTTCGTGATGTAGACCGTGTACGTGCAGGAGATTGTGTGCCTACATGGAGTTCCAATGAGCATCGTATCTGACGTAGACTCGAGATTTACATCTCAGTTCTGGAAGAGTCTGCAGGAGAATCTTGGTACGAGTCTGAGTTTCAGCACGACGTACCACCCACAGACCAATGGCCAGTCAGAGAAGACGATTCAGATTCTGGAGGATATGCTGAGAGCTTGTACGCTTAATCTGAAGGGTTCGTGGGCAGATCATCTCCATCTAATGGAATTCTCATACAACAGTAGCTACCAGGCGAGCATTGGCATGGCGCCATTTGCTGCCATATATAGAAGGAAATGTTAATCGCCATTGAGCTGGGATGACATTGGAGACCGAGAGCTGTTGGGTCTGGAGATGATTGTAGAGGCTGTAGCTGTCGTGAAAGACATTAGGAATAAGCTCCGGATTGCACAAGATCAAGCATTGGGCAGACACCAAGAGACGACCCTTGGAGTTTCAGCCAGAAGATCATGTCTTCCTGAAGATTTCTCCGAACCACGGAGTCATTTGTTTCGGGAAGAAGGAGTCCGAGGTTTATTGGACCGTTTGATGTGCTTCTCTCAAGCGAAAGAGTCCGTGCAAGTAATATAGATCTGGGAGTCCAGATGTCGAATCCTCGGGAGAAAATCTGTTGCAACCACAAAGCTTAAATCAAATAGAAATTCAACGTAAAGAGACCAACCACTTTTGATGATGATGGTTTGAATGGGCTTGATCATGGTTTTCAATTTGTGAACAATATGAGCAAAAGAAAGTTTCGTTTATGAAATTATCGATGAGAAGTATGCACATGGTATGGGTTCATTAGGATCCATGATTTGTATTAACTTGCTTGATTAAAGATAACTCAATGAAACCTCTTTTTGAGAGAAATTCATCGGAAAATACCCTTGTCGGGATTAAAGCACACAATTGAATATGGTTGTTCCTAAAGTTATAATCTTTTAAATATAAGATATGATACTCTCTTTTGGGGAGATCAAAACTCACCCTTGTGAGGCGATCATCAACTCAATCATGTTCTTTTGGAGGATGAAGAGGAGATTTTAAACTAAAGACTATAACTTTATCAACGTTAACGATTTTAGCATGACGATTCAACCAAATAAATACAAATCATATCCCCTAACTACACCATACCATGCACACTTAAAATTTAGCCACACATACTGAAAATAATCAAGGATTTCATCATTTTACACATAGTTCTAAGCAATAGAAGTAAATAGAATTGAAAATACGCAATAGAGTTCAAGAGATATCACCAAATACACTCTCTTTTAGCCTAAGAAGGCCCTTCTTCTTCCTCTAACAACTCTCTGAAAAATACTCCAGGTTGCTCTCTGGAATCTCAGGAAATTTCTGCAAAAATCGGCTCCAAAATCGCCCAAATACGCCAAGAATACAAAGCAAAAAACCCTAGAATACCTTAAATACACACATTGCGGGTTTAATGTGGTTAACGGGTTCAAAACCCGCTCTAAATCAAGCCCAAACCCGCTTTTAACGTCGGCGCAACTCCCAGCCATCCGATCTTGCGGGATCGCACAAGAGGAGGCCACGTGGCGCTTTAAAAACCGTGCTCCGCTCTTCTCTCCGAGTTCGCGTGAGGTACGTCGACGATCGTTGGATCACTATCTGTTGGCTTAGAAGCGACCACGTCGCACGGGATTTCGCCCGCTCTCTTTACAAAACGTGGGGGTGCTTATGTCCGTCGGATGGGAGATCGACGCTCAACATCGAGCAACGTCGCACGGGATTTCGCCCGCTCTCCGCTGCGAGTTGATCGCGTTCCTGGCCATTGGATTTCGATCCAACGGCGATGAGATCGCCGCTTCACTAAGAGTTGATCGCATTCCTGGCCGTTGGATTTCGATCCAACGGCGATGAGATCGCCGCTTCGCTGAGCGTCCGATATGGCGGGAATTGCAGCAGATGCTGCCACGTGGCAGCGCTGATAGGTGGTATACGGTTAAGCGCCGTATATTTGTATTTTCATGCGTATTGCTCCCATTTAAATGGTATTCTGCATTCAACAATTCATAGTAATTAGCACAGATCTCAGAAAAATACGAATAAATAGTTGTTGGAATCGTGAGATCGAGACCAAGCTAGGAAAAATATAAAAAGGTAGAAATGCTCCATAAAATTCATACTTTGTGCACAAATCAATGGTTTGCTCTAATAAATAATGATATACAAAATACTAATGTACTAGAGACCAATTAGGCATCATATGAGCACAAAATAGGACTAAATGGGGGGTTAAATATGCGATATTCAACCCGAATCACTGGAGCGTGTGGGAGCAGTGGCTTATCGCCTTGCTCTGCCACCATCTTTGGAGGGAGTTCACAACGTTTTCCACGTATCTCAGCTACGTCGATACGTCAGTGACCCATCGCACACTGTGGATTTTTCAGAGATCATGGTTCGACCGGACCTAACTTACGAGCAGCAGCCAGTGCAGATTTGGACCGTCGACAGAAGCAGTTGAGAAACAAGGTAGTCAACCTGGTGAGAGTGATGTGGCATCACGGATCAACTGGAGAGTCCACGTGGAAGCGCGAAAAAGAGAAGATGGAGCGCTACCCGCATTTATTTCCTGAGCTGTAGTTGATGTAGATTCCGAGGGCGGAATCATTCCTTAAGGTGGGTAGGATGTCATGGTCGCTTTTCGACCGATTGTATTTCAGCGTGTATTTTCTTTTTCGTACGCGTATTTATTGTGACCTCGTTTTGAATCCTAAACACGCAAAGTTATATATCGTTGTGAACCTCAGAGAGAGTAGTTATTTGTGGAATTTTTATGAACGTCATTTCACGGGTCATTCTTCCACAAATCAGCTTTGAATGAAGAGGTTGTAACAGCCGCTTTCCGATCGTTCGTATTTTGCGTGTACTTTCCTCTTTTGTACGCGTATTTTTCTTTGTCCTTTCTTATATCCAGAATACCGATGTTATATATCATTGTGACCGTATGGAAGAGTAGTTATTTGTGGGATTTTTAGTGAACGTCATTTCACGGGTCGTTCTCCTACAAATCAGCTTTGAATGAAGGGGTGTTTTAGCCTCTAGACTTCAACGCTTAGTTTTATTTTTATTATCGTTCTCGGTAGGCTTAGCTCATGACCGGACCCCGTATTCTCGATCCTCTCGTTGTCACGGTCATCCCGATATTTTGCTCATAATTTTCGGACACCGTTAGCCCAACCTATCACACTAATTACATTCAAACCCCGCTTAGCCCTAATCTAATTTTGAAATTCAAACTTAACTAATCTATTGGGATTCTTATGTATCATGAGTTATTCCTCAAGCTATTCTCACCCTATTTCTACCCTCTCCCTCTCACATACCCTCTCTCCAATCAACCTAATATACACCCTTTTTAACCCATATTTAGCAAACTTATCATGTTAAAACAACACCCAACTGTAACCTAGGGCTTTCATGCACAAGCAGCCGTCGCCCTTTCTCTTGCACCCTTCTTTCTCCTTGCCGCCGGCGAGAGCTCCGGCCACCACCCTATCTCCGACCAACTCTCCTCTCTCTTTCCTCATCCTCCATGCAAAACATCCAAAACCACCCGAAAACATGCCATTGCCGCACAAAGACTGCCGCACAAAGACTGCTACCTACGACCGCCGGTTTCCAACCGCTGCCGGTGACTCCCTCCCATCGTCGACGACCCCCTGCAACCCCCTCTACCCATTGTCATTCCCCTCTTGTTCCCCCTCAGCCGCGCCAATCTTGCACGACCCCAAACAGCCCGAACAAACTTAGATTTGTCCTTTTCCTCATAAAACTACCGGCCACGTCGCCGCCAGCCATTGTTCCAGCCACCTCTCAGGCCGCGTGACCCCCTTCGACCTCCTCCAATCCCCGACAGCTCCCTTGCTTCTAAGAGTCCACGTACGCCACGGATCTCGTGCGTTTCCCCGACGTCGTAGTCGTCGTCGTGCCGGGGAAGATTTGGGGCTACGGCCCCCAAAAGGCTCCAGGGGACTAGAAGAGCTACGGCTCCGACTTGCCCTCTCCAAGACCTCTGAAGCATATCGCAGCCTAGCTACCCATAGTAGGTCGAACCCCGCTACCCAAACCGGAGAAGATCCGGGGTTACGGCCCCCGAAAGTCTCCAAGGGGACTAGACAACCTACGACTTTGACTTGTCCTCTTCAAGACCTCCGGGGTAGATCGCGGCCTAGCTACCCATAGCAGGTCAGACCTCGCTACCCAACCGGGGAAGACCGGGGCTACGGCCCATAAAAGGCTCCAGGAGGACTAGACGAGCTACGGCTTTGACTTGCCCTCTAGAAGACATCCGGGGCAGATCACTGCCAAGCTACCCATAGCAGCTCGAACCTCGCTACCCAAACCGGGGAAGATCCATGGCTACGGCTGTTGAATATTGGACTCCCCGGATTTGGTTTTGGATGATGAGCAAACATAAATAATTCATAAACTAACAATTTGTGAGCGCAGTATTGGAGATCGTCGCCAATTTCACGTGAACATTCAAAGCGACATCTCAACACTTTCCAAAGCTCATATTCATGCCTAAAGCTTCGTTGAAGCTCTTGCGACGCTTTGGAAAATATGAAGATTCAATCGAAGCTATTGAAGACCGTTTATTAATGTTTTATTTATAGTCTTTTAGTTTCGATTGATAGAATGTTGAGCCTTGAGTATATCTTACGTTTCTATCTTCATTACGCTCATTTCATAGCTCTAGGATTCTTGCACAAGTTCACTCTAACTTCCTCGAAGCGTCGCGCTTCGATTCGGACTTTGTTGTGCATGTTAGTTGGTACAAGAACAAGTACTGACCGACTAGATGGTGATCTAGTCGGTCGGCCACTGTTCTTGGACCGACTAGTTTCTGTCAGTTAATTTCTTGGACTTTACTGTTTACAGTTAGTCGGTCTACGTTGACTCACCGACCGACTAGTTTGTGAACTAGTCGGTCAGTGATGCTTCTTTGACCGACTAGTTGTGACTTACTGTTCACTCTAAAATTCTCCTAAGCTACTGTTTACCGTTAGTCGGTCTAAGAACGTTTGATGACCGACTAGTTGACAATCTAGTCGGTCAACTTTTGTTCTTGGACCGACTAAGTCAACTTGCCTTCAGACTATGTTGTTTTGCCTCTTAGTCGGTCTACGTTCATTGGATGACCGACTAGTTGTGAAACTAATCGGTCAGACAGTGTTCTTGGACCGACTAGTTTTCTAGGTCTGAAATTCTATCTCTTCTCAGATCTGCTCTTAGTCGGTCCATGCTTTGTGACTGACCGACTAGTTGATGAACTAGTCGGTCAGTGATTGTTCTTTGACCGACTAATTCTCACAGATTTCTATCCGTTGGAGAATGACCTAACTTGTTTTTATGGGACCCTATAAATACGAACCTAGGTCATTCCTATTTTCAATAGAGCTGCCATTAAGAGATTCATTGAGTTCTAAAGAGATAGCCATTCTCCCTCAAATCTAAAGCTCTCTTCCTCACAAGAAACCCATTCTCTCTCATTTCTAGATCTAGAGAGAAGCTTGTTCTTGGTGAGCTCTTCAAGCTATTGCTTGATTCAAGTTTCCAAATCTTCCCTAGGCACCCATTGCTGCTCATTTCCTTGGTGCTAGGGTTTGGTAACTTCATCTTCCTCAAATCCTTCATTCCACCTATTGGGTAAGAAAAACTCAAGGTATAGGATTTTGTGGTAAGCTTGTTTATTTCATATTAAACTCTTTAATATTGCTTTGTGATTCTCTCGGTTGTGAGAGAAGGTTGTGATCCCGGGTTGTGGGATTCACGTTTGCTATTGCATGTATGATTTGATCTTGTGAAGGTTTTTCACAAGATATTCATAGTGGAAATCTTGAGTTAGGGTTTCTAACTCAAGTATCCGGAGGGGATCCGGGTGGTTGGGATGTAGGATCACCGGGAACAAGTCGGGAAGACTTGGGTGGATCCGAACCCATTAACATCGTTTGTTAGCATTGTTAATTTCGTTGTCGTCACTCAATTTAAGCTTCCGCAAATTGATTTGGTAGTTGATTGCAATTTAATTTGGAATTATACTCCTTATTATTTTCAAGTACTATTCACCCCCCCCCCCCCCCCCCTCTAGTACTTGTGCAGTAGCTGGTAGGGCATTACATTTGGTATCAGAGCCAGATACTCAGCTATGTCTGCCAACGACAACAAGACCGTGCCTCCACCTTCCAACTATGACACCTTCAGGAACCGTGAAGGAGCGTCATCGGTAATGGAAGGACATTCCTCTACAAGGCCTCCATTCTTCAACGGTACCAACTACGGGTACTGGAAATGTCGGATGGAAACCTTCCTCCGAAGTGCATCTTTATGGAGGACTACAATGAAGGAGTACACTGAGCCCGAAGAAGAAGATTTTGAGAAATGGACTACCGCGGAGGTCGCCGCGGAGGTAAGCAATGCCAAGGCAATGAACGCCTTGCAATGCGCATTGGAGCCCGAGGACTTCAATAAGATATGCACATGTAAGAGTGCATATCAAATTTGGAACTCTCTCCTCATACTACATGAAGGGACGAGTCGGGTAAGAGACTCTAAACTCGTAGTCGTAACAAAAGATTACGAAATGTTTCATATGCAACAGGGCGAGAAGATGAAAGAATATTACGCTCGCTTCGTTGACATAATAAACGAGTTAGAGGCCCTCGGCAAGATCTACACTCAAAAGGAGAAGTGCCTAAAGCTTATTGAAGGACTTCCATCTTCTTGGGAAAAACGTACCTTCGCCATCGAGGAAGGTAATGACATGAACAAATATACCGTAGTTCAACTAATGGGTACTTTGATGTCATACGAGGTACGCAAAGATAGCAAGGTAAAGCTACAAGAAAAGATGAAGTCATATTTGAACCTAGATGCGCCTAAGAAAAAGGCGATTGCATTCAAGGCGGCTTCATCCACATCTTCCGATGATGAAGACTCGGAAAACGAGTTGGACTTGGATTCCATGGCACTCATGGCCAAGAAGTTCAACCGTTTCTTCCGGAAAGGTAACTTCAAGACCAAATGTAAATTTGGTTCTTCTAACGCCTCTTCCTCTCCTTTGTGTTTCAAGTGCAATAAGCCAGGACACATGAAAGCGGAGTGTCCTCTCAACAAACAAAAGGAGAAGTGGAAGGCGCCAAAATTCGATAAGTCCAAGAAATACAAAAAGGGGTACAAGAAAGGACTTGTCGGAGCAACATTCACCGACTCCGAGGATTCCTCAAGCGGAGAGTCGGATGATGAGAAAGTGGAGCAAGCACATATGTGCTTCATGGCAAGAGAGGAGAACTATCAAGGATCCTCCTCTTCCGATGATAGTAATGACGAAAGCGATGAGGTAACAATGGATGATATTAGAAATGCTAACTCTCAACTTTGGTCAAAATACACTAAGTTAGTAAATAGATATACTAAGGTAAAAGATGACCTAGCTAGCATTCAAACATCGCCTAAGACTATCATCATCAACAACGACACCGTTGTTGAAGAGTTAAGAAATGAGATTGTTAATCTCAAATCTAAACTTGAACATGTTAGCATCGAGGATCCGGAAGAACATAGGATAGCGGATTTAACTTCTCAAAACTCGACTTTGAGTATTGAGAACGAGAATCTTAAATCTCGTGTTTTTGTGCTCACATCGCAAGTATCCAATTTGGATACTTCTATGCGTTCTCTCAAAGAGAAATATGAGAACACATTGGGCCGAATTAACAAATTCAACAAAGGTAAGGACCATTTGGATAAAATCCTAAGTGACTTACTTCCGGCCAATCACCACATTGGTTTGGGGTATACGATGGGATGTCCATCCAAAGCGGCCACTACTTTTGTTAGGCCAACTTCCGGTGACTCTACGAGTGGTAGCAAACACTCTATTGATAGTTCATCTACCAATGATGCTTCCATTTCGTCCACGCCCTCTTTTGGAAAGAAACCCACTTTGGGTGGACCTCCAAAGAAGGGGCATGCTTATATGTACACCAATACCATGCCACGTAGGAACACACGTCCTACTCCACCATCTCACACATATGATGATTTTTATGCAACACATTCTCGGGCACGTGCACACCATGTGAGACACCCTCACGCACGTGTTCCCACACATGCTTATGATCACACACCGCATCATATGAATAATTCTCATCGTGCACCATTCCATCATGTCCCGTATGCCTATCCACAACATGCATCACGTAGAAATCTGCTGGGTTTTCTGGGACCCTTAGGGCACAAAAACTCTAGTCACGTCCTAAGTCGGACGGAACATAGACAGAAATGCAGCGGAAATTTTTTTTTATGTTAATCTAATTAACATGCAACCCTAAGGAACCAGACCCTATTAGCCAGGATCTCTGCCAACTTGGGGTGGATCCGACCACCCCAAGAGGGATCTAACTACTGCGAATAATTAAATGAAAACTTAAACACATACCCGGAATCTCAGCCCTGGGGCAGGCGAGATGTTCCGCGCCGTCTTCCGAGCTGCTCACGTCCCACGCCGAGCCGCTCCTTGAACCGCTCCCCGAACTGCTCCTCGAACCGCTCCGCATCCCAAGGCGATCATTCCCATGTCGCCGAGCCAACCACGCGCCGAGAAAGTTTCACGCGAGTGAAACCTCCGCCTAGATTTCAGATCTGAATCCGAACTCCTTTGCGGCTTTGCTAGAGCCCTCAGGAGCAAGGCAGAAATTTATAGGGAGAGGAGAAATATTAATTTAGCTTAGATCCGAGCGTGCTCCAACATTTACGAGAGCCGCTCAGATCTAGAGCTTGGGACGAGTTTTGAGGAGGAGAGCAGACCCCTATTTATATAGGCGGCTGACTACTCCCCTTTCTCAAAATCCGATGTGGGACTATTAATTTGAGTTAATCAAAATCAAGTTAGTTTGCACTTCACAAAGTGCAAACTTCCGTGAATTTTAACTCACTCACCGTTGAGCTTCATGATTGATACAACCTATCAATTCGAAGGGTGTTCAACGGTGAACGCGTAGGAAAAAATGGCTCGTCAATCCGAGTCCGTTTGACCCTTCAAACAATTGTCCAAAGTTAGCCAAAAGTCATGCTTCTCTTAGAAACGTAGCCGTCAAGAAAATCCCAGGTTTCAAAAAACCCTAACCAGAAAATTCGGGCTTGGTGGGCCTCCATTTTCGCTGGTTTCAGCCCAACAGTTTGGGCTGACTTGTTTTGGCTATAACTTGTGCATTTGGACTCCGTTCTTGACGCGGTTTGAACCTGCGTTTAGAGCGGGACGATCCCGTCATCTAGGTAACCTTTTCAACGCGTTTATTTAATTAAATATAGTCTTAAACAATTTAAGACACATTTAATCTCTTTTGCATCAAATGCAAAATAGTCCCTATCTAAGCTTAAATTAGCATTTGCATCAAATACAAATGATCCGAGGGCATATTCCTCTACATCTCCCACTTGCACTCAGGATCATTTATCCCGAATGCAGGAGATGATTGCAAACATCTTTTGCAATATTTTATCCCTTGCATCAAATGCAAATTGTTCTCCCTAACTAATTTCTACCTATTACTAGACGAAGGTCGCACTCTGTGTGAGACCCTACAGCCTGACCCTTACAACAGGTTGGGCTCGAAGCCCTATATGGCAGTGACCACGAGCAGTGGTTGCCGTCCCTGCTTCAGGAATCATCATTATGTGGTTGACTCATCGACATGAGTATTGTCGGGACCACCCTGACTGTTTCCGTGATGAATTCCGCAGTTATAGTCTTTTCGTCTAAACTATGTCGTGTAAGTCAAGTCTAGGGTACGGTCAAACTGTCAACCCCAATAACTTGACTCTGGTTAGTTTCTATCGATCTTTTAGTCAAAAATATTGGACTTCTTCCAACATACTCTGGCCAGAGTTTTAACTAAAGACCGAACTAACCCTACGACACTAACTCCCATTGACCAGGAGAGACGAATCCTCTCTTGGTCATTACTCTCCTCATACGCTTCAAGTGTCACCCAATCAAAGACCTTTCGACAGGGCTTGCCTCGAAGCTAGGTCATTTGATCTAAGTGACACCGTTCACACACAGGTTCGTCAAAATGACCTCAAGTCAAAAGACCAACTAGCCTATCATCGCTCAGAGTCATCATTGACAGATTGGTCAATATAACCATATGATAACTCTTGTGGATCGTTCAGTGAACTCATTCTCTAATGAGCACCTGTGTCTTATCAACGACTTCACCAAGTCAAGCGATCATGAGATCATCGCTACCGCTATACGGTGAAGACTAAGACACAATAGTCTATCCGATGTTTCGATATCCTTGTCTCGAAACATCTACGACCACGAACCCTTTTAGACTTATGCTACAGACGGTCAAACATTTCTCCATGATCGAGATACTCATCTCGATACCTATTTGACCTTGCATAAAGTCTTAGGACTTTACCTAAGTTAATGTCTAATGTTAACAACATTATAAAATAACTTAGATAAATTATTACCAAACAGCTCACTGTTATTTCGAACAAGATGTTTGTGCTATTCACACATGAAGATAGATAGCCTCGAGGGTATCATCTCTCAACATCTCCCACTTGCACTCAGGTCCATTTATCTCGGTATCTCATACCGTTTTTACACATAAGTTTTCCCGACTTCATGTGGTAGAGTCTTCATGAGTGGATCTGCTAAAACCGTCTACACTATAGACTTAAGGGTTTCTATGTTTAGACCAACCATTTGAATCTCATTCAAATAATTCATTTGGTCTTTCGGAATCCATAATATTTTAATTTACTTGGATCTTATCCAATTCATCGTACCTTACGATAATCATTTAAATTAGTTACTGGTCATTTCAAATGGCTCATATTTATTTCTAATAAAGTATCATACTCTTTTGATCACTTTGTCAAAATATATGTTCCATCCCTTTGATGCCTCACATGAAATTTACACGCTCCCACTGACCTTGAAAACTATCTGGCTAATTCATATAAGTTGGTCCGTCTAAATCATATTTAGAAAAACGAACTTGTAAGTGAATGCTCCAATTTTCATGGTCAACTTCAGCGTTTACATCGAGTTTGGTCCGAGTAGTTCTGTACACATCTGCTGGTGGAAAACGGTTTCATTATAATCCGTTTTATAGGAATTAGTATGGAAAAACCGTTCTCGACCAACATGATTGCACTTCCCTATTTTCCTTTTCTGCACCAATCTTTCAACTTAAAGATTTACTTGCAGTAAGTGAGGAAACATTTTCCTTGGGCACGTAAACTAAATTCCAAAATTTATTTACGCACACGGACCTATTCTGGTTGCATCAAGTTTTTAAATCGGAGTTACTTCTCTGAATTTCATCCCGGAAGTTGACTAAGTCATCATCAGTTATGATGTCTAACTCGACTCTTCGTCTCACGAGATTCGAGTAATTATACAACTTCCTAATGTTTGATTTAATGAATATCTTATTGATAATGTCCTCATAGAACATTATCAAAACCTAGGCATTACTATCTGGGACTTAACCCAGAGGAAGGACTTAACTCAGAGTCACTTGTTATGGATCGCACCGAGTCTAACTAAGTGTGATTCATACCATTTAACACACTGATGTGTTAACAGACTTGACCTGAGAGAAAATCACATTTTCTTTTAATTACACAAGATTTTATGTAGCTAAGTATTTAACCATTCGATCTAATCGAATCAGTTTAAATACTTTTGTCTTTTCGTTCTTTATTTTTTCAGACTTGTGTTTCATCAAGAACACGTGTCTTAATAAAATATACGAATAACTTATTTTGGTTGATCTAGACTCGGGTACATCAGTATGTACCAGACTGAGTTCGACAACTCATTCTCCCACTGTCTTACAGATGGGTTTCGGCCATTTTATCTAAGAGGATAAGACTCACAAGTGTCCGTAGACTTCATAATACGAGAGGTCAGACCCCTCTTTATGTGACTTATGAAGCTTAGTCTCTCGATACGGCCTAGTCTATTTTACCATATAAGTTTGCTACTATGTTGTGTATTTATATATTAACATTTAATATATATATATAGTTATTACAAATTACTTAACACAAAACATTGCTTCCGAAGCAAGGTGACGACATTCGTCCAAAAAATGTGTTAGACGTTTTTGTATAACTATTTATTCTGAAATCGTGACATCAAAATATATCACATTTTCATTTCCTCCTACTTATGCCTTTACTAATGATAAATTAAACTAACTTTCTCAATTGAATTTCCGGAGTGCCTTCTTCCTTTTCTAAATCACATTTAGATATTAATTAACCCAACATAAATAGCTATGCAAGCATCTTATGTATCCAAACGCTTGAGCTTTGCAATCTCGAGTTTAGCTCAAGAAGTTGCTTGTCACAAGATCCAGTTGGGATACATAGTCTTGCACCGCTCATGCACTCGTATTCGACTCAAACGGTTTGATCGAATTTTCGAACTTTGCGGATCGGAATTGTTTGTCCATACAACCTTGAGGGTAGCTCGACAAGTTGTAGGGAGAAACATACTTCGAATATCCTATATGTTCAAGCTGCCTCATATAGAGAAGAGTGACATGTAGCTTTAATTTATTTGTTGGACCCAGAACTTAATGAAATCATATTTCTTAAGTCTGTTCTTTAGAAGGTCATTTAATGTCAACGAGAATATAGTTTAATTCCATCAATTAGAATTTAACTTGATATTCAATAAATCAACTATTTGACCAGTTAACTTATTCCAATATTATATTTTGATTCCTTCGGTAAACATAGTCTTGCCCTAGTTTTTGCATATGTTCAATATTAAATATAGGTAGATTGGCTTTCATCTATCTATATCCTCCCACTATTTTTACGATCGTTTTAAAGCTTAATAACGAACGATTTAATCGAATTTAAAAATTAGTGAAAGAGGGATCCAATCATCCCGAACCTCACAACCTTGAGGAGACTCAACAAGTTGATTGGTTCCATGACTGGTAGACAAACTCTTGGTCAATCACATCACATGTGATTCCCTGTCGATTTTTACCCACAGTCACTTATGATCTTGAGGAGACTCAACAAATCATAATGACTGGTCTAGTCAGACCCTTGATTTCGTGTCCAGATTTGACTTAAATCGATACTCGAGGAGACCCGACGCATCGATTTGGGTCAAGTCTAGACTACATCACATGTATGTTGGAGTTTGTTCCTTAAAGAAAAAACAAGTCACAGCTTGAGGAGACTCAACAACTATAATTGTCTTCTTTGAGTTACCAAGCTCCAAAATCAAGGAGGGATACGAATTAATCTTTAATAAGATTTATAACGCATTGACTAGATATAGTCCAGGGTGTCATACAATCATGATTCGCGACATTGCGGTCCAGCGGAACACAGCCAGGGAATTGACTAAGCCAGGATCACTGCCCCTTGTACTAGCAAGGGTTGACCCAGAACTCTTAGCCAAGCACATTGACTGGATCATGGTCCATTGAATGAAGCTTGTCATTTTTGTATGTGTGCCATAGACTAAACAGCTTTTATTAACAACTAATTAATCCTATCAACTAGTTGTATCCTTAAATTCAAAATTTTAGGATTTGTTTAATAACTTTTATTAAGTCCTTATCAACTATAAGGTTCACGTGCTATCCTAATCTTTATTAGGATTTTAATAAATTATTAACCAACGCTAAAAGCGAAGTCTTTTAATGATTTAATAATAACAATTAAAATTAAAATTTTCATTAAAAGGACTACCCTAATCAGGAATTAGGTCTTGAAGCATTGTTAATGTTTTATTTAAACATAGCATGTCATTAAAATTCAAGTAATAAATTTTAATCATTACTTAATGGCTAACCTAAAGGGTTGTCTTGTGTTATCAAATAGGGACAAGATGACATAGCCATTAAAATAATGTTACACTAATTTTATCGCATAAAAAGGTGTACAAATATTTAACAATTTAAATAGACCAAAGTTTATCGCATAAACAGTTTTGGCATGCATTCTTAAATTTAACATTTAAATTTAAAATATGATTTTAAAACATTTATTTCATCTCATAAAGTAAAAGCTTGTTTAAAAATCAAAACATTTGCATGCTCCTTTAAAATATTTATCGCAAAAAAATTTTAAACTTTTAAAATCAGTTTTAAAAAATATCTTATAAATTTAAAACATCATTTAAAAAATTCCATGCTTAAAATTTATCACATAAAATTTTAAACAACCTTTTAAACTTATCGCATAAAGTTTTAAAGCTTTAAAACAATTTTAAAATTTATCACATAAATTTAAAATTCCATTTTAAAACTTTCATGTTTAAAATTTATCATATAAAAATTTTAAACATTTAAAAATAATTTAAATTTATCGCATAAATTTAAAGAAAACATTTTTTAAAAAAAAATTAAATTTATCGCATAAATTTTAAAGAAAACATTTTTCTGTAAAAGCATTCAATTAATAAATACGCAGTCCTAGATCAGCATACAGAGATGGCTCTGATACCAATGCTGGGTTTTCTGGGACCCTTAGGGCACAAAAACTCTAGTCACGTCCTAAGTCGGACGGAACATAGACAGAAATGCAGCGGAAATTTTTTTTTATGTTAATCTAATTAACATGCAACCCTAAGGAACCAGACCCTATTAGCCAGGATCTCTGCCAACTTGGGGTGCATCTGACCACCCCAAGAGGGATCTAACTACTGCGAATAATTAAATGAAAACTTAAACACATACCCGGAATCTCAGCCCTGGGGCAGGCGAGATGTTCCGCGCCGTCTTCCGAGCTGCTCACGTCCCACGCCGAGCCGCTCCTTGAACCGCTCCCCGAACTGCTCCTCGAACCGCTCCGCATCCCAAGGCGATCATTCCCATGTCGCCGAGCCAACCACGCGCCGAGAAAGTTTCACGCGAGTGAAACCTCCGCCTAGATTTCAGATCTGAATCCGAACTCCTTTGCGGCTTTGCTAGAGCCCTCAGGAGCAAGGCAGAAATTTATAGGGAGAGGAGAAATATTAATTTAGCTTAGATCCGAGCGTGCTCCAACATTTACGAGAGCCGCTCAGATCTAGAGCTTGGGACGAGTTTTGAGGAGGAGAGCAGACCCCTATTTATATAGGCGGCTGACTACTCCCCTTTCTCAAAATCCGATGTGGGACTATTAATTTGAGTTAATCAAAATCAAGTTAGTTTGCACTTCACAAAGTGCAAACTTCCGTGAATTTTAACTCACTCACCGTTGAGCTTCATGATTGATACAACCTATCAATTCGAAGGGTGTTCAACGGTGAACGCGTAGGAAAAAATGGCTCGTCAATCCGAGTCCGTTTGACCCTTCAAACAATTGTCCAAAGTTAGCCAAAAGTCATGCTTCTCTTAGAAACGTAGCCGTCAAGAAAATCCCAGGTTTCAAAAAACCCTAACCAGAAAATTCGGGCTTGGTGGGCCTCCATTTTCGCTGGTTTCAGCCCAACAGTTTGGGCTGACTTGTTTTGGCTATAACTTGTGCATTTGGACTCCGTTTTTGACGCGGTTTGAACCTGCGTTTAGAGCGGGACGATCCCGTCATCTAGGTAACCTTTTCAACGCGTTTATTTAATTAAATATAGTCTTAAACAATTTAAGACACATTTAATCTCTTTTGCATCAAATGCAAAATAGTCCCTATCTAAGCTTAAATTAGCATTTGCATCAAATACAAATGATCCGAGGGCATATTCCTCTACAAAATCAACGTCGCATGCATGCACCCAATAGTATGATGGCTCCCAAAATATTCACTATTTGGAGCCCAAAGGACACAAGCATGGACGAAAAACAAATGTACATGAATGCTTATTTTTCGGATGTTGTGCATAGTAAGAATTATGTGGGGAAGTCTAAGTCCACTTGGACTTGGCTTCCAAAGGTCTAATCCCTTGGACCCAATGACCTTGGGTACCATGATATGGAAGTTTCTATCTTTAGGTACTCAAGGAAAAGAAAAAGGGAAGGAGCAACAAATTTAAATTTAGCTCCAAAGGGAATTGGATACTCGATAGCAGGTGTTCCAAGCACATGACGGGTGACGCTCGTTTGCTCTCCGGAGTGGTTCCCATTGCGAATGGAAACCGCGTCGTATTTGGAGGCAACGAGAGCGGAACCATCATAGGTGTTGGTAAAGTCGGTAACCCTTCTAAACCCCTAATTAGTGATGTTTATCTTGTTAGTGGTTTAAATCATAATCTCATTTCAATAAGCCAACTTTGTGACAAAGGTTACAAAGTTAGCTTTGCGAAAGGATTGTGTCATATTTTAAGAAAGGATAATGAAAAATTATTATTTTCCGGAACTCGTCGTAAAGACATTTATATTTTGGATCTTCCTAAGTCATATGAACAATGTCTCGTTGCCAACACGAGTGAACAACACTTATGGCATCGACGCTTTGGACATGTGAACTTTGGAACACTATATAAGCTTTCAAAATTGAATTCCATTAAAGGTTTTCCGAAGCTCGTTTTTGAAAAGAAAAGTTTTTGTGATTGTTGTCAACGCGGCAAGCTTCCTAAATCTTCATTTAAACCTAAGAAAAGCATCTCTACTAAACGGCCACTAGAGCTATTACATCTAGATTTATTTGGGCCAACTAGAGTAGCTTCCTTAGGAAATGCAAGGTATGGACTTGTCATCGTAGATGACTATTCAAGATTTACTTGGGTATTTTCATTGTGTAATAAAAATGAAGCTTTTGAAAACTTCACAATTTTTGTTAAGAAAGTACAAAATCTCTTAGGAACCACCATTGTCACTATTCGTAGTGATCATGGAGGTGAATTTGAGAATGAGTCTTTTGAGACATTTTGTGATGAAGTTGGTATTACTCACACCTTCTCTTTCCCTCGTGCACCTCCTCAAAATGGTGTAGTTGAGAGAAAGAATAGGACGCTAGTGGAGTGTGCTCGCACTATGCTTGATGATAGCCAACTTGGCCATCAATTTTGGGCGGAAGCGGTACACACCGCTTGCTATGTGTTTAATAGAATACTTTTGAGGCCCGGCACTAAACAAACTTGTTATGAATTGTTGTTTGGTAGGTTGCCTCAAGTTAAACATTTTCGTGTTTTCGGTTCGAAATGTTTTATTAAGAACACATATGGTTGTTTGGACAAATTCGATCCAAGATCCGATGAGGGGATCTTTGTTGGATACTCTACGCGTAGCAAAGCCTACCGGATATTCAACAAACGAACCTCAACGATCGAGGAGTCGCTTCATGTCTCATTTAATGAAGGATTTGTTCCAACTAGAATTTCAAATGATAATGATTCTTTGGATGTTTTATGTGATTCGTTTGATAATTCTAAGTCTAATGATTCTATTGATTCTATTGAGACTAACCCAACTAATGAAGTTGTTGAGAATGTTCCTAGTGATCAAGGTATTCCCAAACGGCTTCATTCGGTTCGTGACCATCCCCATGAGCAAGTCATTGGCAATATCTATGATAGTGTCAAGACGAGATCGCAAGTTCACCACTTCGCAAATTGTGCCTTTGTCTCATCGATAGAGCCAAAGAATATTAATGAAGCATGCGAAGATAGCGCTTGGATCTTAGCCATGGAGGAGGAGCTCATTCAATTCGAGAGGAATGAAGTTTGGGAGCTTGTTCCATTGCCATCAAAGAACCACACCGTCATAGGGACAAAGTGGATCTTCAAGAACAAGACCGACGAAAACCAAGTCGTCGTCCGGAACAAAGCTCGGTTAGTAGCTCAAGGCTATCGACAAGAGGAAGGTATCGATTTCGAAGAATCTTTCGCTCCGGTAGCTAGATTAGAATCAATTAGATTATTATTGTCTTTTGCATGCCATAAGAATTTTAAATTATTTCAAATGGATGTTAAAAGTGCATTTTTAAACGGAGATGTCGTTGAGGAAGTTTACGTTTCTCAACCTCCGGGCTTCATTAATGAAAAATTTCCAAATCACGTTTTTAAATTAAAGAAAGCTCTTTATGGTTTGAGACAAGCTCCTCGAGCTTGGTATGATCGCCTAAAGAATTTTCTTTTGGATTTGAATTTTAAAATGGGTGAAGCCGATTCAACACTTTTTATTAAGCATGCGATAATGATATATTATTAGTTCAAATTTATGTTGATGATATCATTTTCGGTGCTACTAACTTCGCTCTTTGCGAAGAGTTTTCTAATGTTATGAAGGAACAATTTGAGATGAGCCACATGGGCGAACTCAAATATTTCTTAGGTCTCCAAATTCGCCAAATGAACGATGCAATCTTCATCCACCAAACGAAGTACACGGTGGAGTTGCTAAAGCGATTTGGAATGGAGAATGCCTCCGGGAAAAAGACTCCGATGAGCACGACTACGCATCTTGACAAGGATACGGGCGGTAAGGATGTAGACATTCGTCTATATCGAGGTATGATAGGTAGTTTGCTTTATCTTACCGCAAGTAGGCCCGATATTATGTTTGCCGTATGTATATGTGCTCGTTATCAGTCTCAACCTAAGGATTCTCACTTAGTAGCGGTAAAACGCATTTTTCGCTATCTAAGTTACACTTTAGATTTTGGATTACTATATCCGAGATCTAGCACGTATGAGTTAGTCTCATACAGTGACGCTGATTATGCGGGATGCAAATCCGACAGGAAAAGTACTAGTGGCACTTGCCATTTTCTAGGAAATTCTCTTGTCTCTTGGTTTTCCAAGAAGCAAAATTCGGTTTCACTTTCAACCACCGAGGCGGAATATATTGCCGCCGGTGCCGCTTGTGCCCAGGTTCTTTGGATGAGACACACATTGAAGGATTTTGGTATTCATTGTGATACTAGCCCTATCATGGTGGATAACCAAAGTGCTATTTGTCTTTCAAAGAATCCGGTGCACCATTCCCGATCGAAACACATAGATGTCCGACACCATTTCTTAGATGATCATGTTGCTAAAAAGGACATCATTTTAGTGTACGTTGAAACCCAAAAGCAAATCGCCGATATTTTCACGAAACCCCTAAAGGAGGACTCCTTTGTGCGGTTGCGTCGAGAATTGGGGATTATGGGTGAATCCGAGATATAGGATTCATATTTCATTCAATTATCTTGCATGCTTCTATATTTCGCGTTATTTCAATCATGATAGATTTATAGAATTTTTGAGAATTTTATGTGATTTGTTTGAATTTATGATCGAAATCGTATCTCAATGTCTATTTAAGATTTCGACGTTTAATGGGGTAGTTTAGATGAGTATTGAGAGTTTTGCGATATATCGTCCAAGTGTTTTGAGGAGAGAACTTGATTATCACTTTTTGGACTTTGTTAGTCGGTATCAGTTCAACCACCAACCGACTAGATGTTCATCTAGTCGGTTAGTAGAAGAACTTACACCGACTAACTCAAGCTTATTGAGTTTCCTTTCCATCTTGAACTCTTTAGTCGGTTCATGCTCAGTGACCGACCGACTAGATTGAGATCTAGTCGGTCAGTAAATGAACACAGACCGACTAAATCTTGTCAGTAACTCTTGGATTCAGCCACTGTTTGCAACTAGTCGGTTCAAGCTCATTGACCGACCGACTAGATCGTGATCTAGTCGGTCAGTGCTTGAACTGTGACCGACTAGTTGTGCCAGGGGCTGTTTGGTCATTTGCGAAATCGACCGACTTAAACTCAGTTTAGTCGATCGATTTTCATTCTAATCGATCGAAATCTCTTCTCTCTCCGCTCAAAACCCCGACCTCCCTCGAAACCCTTCGACTTCCGATCGATCTCCGGCCATTTTACCGGCCATCTCCGTCGATCTCCTCCGTCGGCCCCTCATTCTAGGTGATCTCCTCTCCTCCTAGGGTTAGATTTCATTTCCTAGAGCTAGGGCTTGCTCGGGTTCTTAGGGTTCTTAGGGTTTATTTTTTTTTTCGGCTAGGGCTTCTTCGTTTGATCTCCTTGTCCCGTGTTTTGCTTCGACTATGGCAAGAACACGCATTCCGATCACTCCCTCTAGCCCCTCTCCGATGACCGTTGATCCAATCTCTTCGGATCCCGAGCATCCAACCCCTCCGAAGCGTAGAGCCAAGACCACCCATCCTTCGTCGTCTTCGCCTCCTCTCAAGAAGAAGAGGACGACGACCGCTAAATCTAAAGGTCAACCGAAACCCAAACCCAAGCCTAAGCCCAAGGCCAAAATTCTTGCTTCTGCATCTTCGTTCCATACTCCTACCGATTCCGATACGGAGTATAACCCCGAGACCGAGACTCATAGGGAACCCTCTCCTCCTACTCATCCCGAGTCTAGCACCCACCCTCGTACGTCTACCCGTAAGCCTAAGGGAAAGGGTCCGATGCCGGTGGGCGGTGTCGATATTTCCTTATGTCGCGATGACCATTTGTGTCTCGCGGCGTATAACCGTATCGAACATTGCCCGCTGCTTCTGGAGCATTTCGTCCAGTTTAGCGACTTCATAGGGTTAGCTGATCTTCTGTCGTCGTCGGGTCTTCTCGATTACCTTCGATATGACCCGAAGGCGAATCCTCACCCCTACCCTAGATTAGTGAAGCTTTTCTATGCGAATAGGATCCGGGTCAGTACGATCAGACCCACTCTGTTGAGACAACTGTTTTGGGGACTCCTATAGTCCTCACTGCGGAAATCTTAGGAGAGATTTTGGGTATCTCTTCGTCTGGCCTTCTTCCTTCTGATATTTCGATAGATGATATTTCTTCTCTTGATCAGGCTATGCTTTCAGAGATTTTCCATCAGATCCCTCCTGCCATGATTGGCGTGCCTTCTAAATCTTTCAAGCCTAATGCGTGGGTCCTCAATCTGATTCTGAAGTCGTGCTTGCTTCCCAAGTACGGCTCCTCATCTTTACCTTCCCAGCCATTTTTGAAGCTTATCTATGCGATCTTCATGGGGAGCTCGATTAATTGGGCTCGAATTATACTCGATAAGATTGACTCTTTCGAGTGTATTCGAAAGTCCAATAAATCAGCTCATATCCCATTCCCATGCATGTTGACCCTCGTGTTTCGTCATTTTCGTGTCACGTTGCCTCGTGACGATGAGCGTCCCCTTGGTCCTCCCCTGAATGTGACGGCCGTCAAGAAATCTCTTGCGGCTCTTCGTCACGTTCAGAGGACGACACCTTCTGCGTCTGTCCCTGCCTCTGCCAGTGCCTCTGCTACTCCCGTTGCCACCCTTGATGATGTCCTACGGATACTTCGTCGTCACGAGTCCCGCTTGGCTCGTACCGAGGAGGTAGTCTGCCGTATGGCTCGTCGGATGGGTGTTGAGCTTCCTCCTTCCGTGTCTGAGGATGAGGAGTTTGATGAGATGGCTGAGGAGGACATTGAGGAGCTCTGTCGTGCTTCGACTCGTGCCCCCGAGGGCACTTCTGCTGGTACTTCTGCTGCTGGTACTTCCTCTTCGGCTCCTGGAGTTGCCACCTCTTCCGGTGTTCCAGAGCCATCTGCTGCAGCTCTTCAGCCTTCTGAGCCTGCTGCTGACCCAGTTTCCGAGCCTGCTCATGTATTTGCTGCTGCTGCTTCTGTCGAGACTCATGCTGCTGTTGCGCCTGTTGCTGATATCTCGACTCCTGCCCCGACGATTCCATCTGTTGAGACACCTCTTCTCCCTGCAGAGCCTGAGTCCACTCCGTCGACTGGACCCACGGACGCTGCAGATCCTGCCTCCTCCTCGTGATCGTCTGTTCCGAGGACTCTCCACTGCATTCTGGATTATATATGTTTAGTGAGAGTGTTTTGGGTTAGGATGGGGTTGAGAGATGCTTTGATGTATTATTTTTTTTGTGCTTTCTGGTTGTCGGTGTTGGATTTTATGATGATGATGATGTATTTCTTTTTGATGATCTGTAGCGCTTGATATGATGTATCTCATATATTCGATGTGATATTTTTTTGATGTACTCATGTTGTCTATATATATATATATATATATGTTCATCATCGTTCACTTTGTCTTTTATTCGTCGTGCAAATTTGAATACTCGTTGAATTCATTTGAAATGTTATTTCGTCGCTCGACGCATAAAAACTTGGTTAAATAGATTTAAATTCTATAATTGAATATTAACCAAGAATATTGAATATTGAAGCGTATGTTTCTTTATTCAAGAAATGAATAAACATTTGGTATTTTTGATGATTTTGCTTATCGTTGATTTTTATTGATAATGGAAAATTTGGCACACCTTATTTTGATTTCCACAATTTTCCCTTGGTGTCAAGTTGGTCCATTGTCTTTGTCTACGACTCCCGATGTTGGATTTTACATTTCCTAATTGTTGTCGTTGTATGCCCCCCATTTTTGGGATAATGCCAAAGGGGGAGAGATAATGATAATAAATAGCGCAAATGAAAATTTAACTCAATTTCCAAGAATCTAGTTTGATATGTTAGATTCAGGGGGAGTTAAGATACATATAAGGATTTTTCAAAATCCGATATTTCAAAAATCAATTCACTCTGTTTATCTTACTCGTCTGCTTGATGCATTTCATTTATATTCAATTTGGAATTAACGTGTCATCAATGCAGGGGGAGTAAGTATTTTTCATTTGAATTACTATTTTTGATTATTATTTATGTTGGTTTGTCATCACCAAAAAGGGGGAGAATGTTGAATATTGGACTCCCCGGATTTGGTTTTGGATGATGAGCAAACATAAATAATTCATAAACTAACAATTTGTGAGCGCAGTATTGGAGATCGTCGCCAATTTCACGTGAACATTCAAAGCGACATCTCAACACTTTCCAAAGCTCATATTCATGCCTAAAGCTTGTTGAAGCTCTTGCGACGCTTTGGAAAATATGAAGATTCAATCGAAGCTATTGAAGACCGTTTATTAAGGTTTTATTTATAGTCTTTTAGTTTCGATTGATAGAATGTTGAGCCTTGAGTATATCTTACGTTTCTATCTTCATTACGCTCATTTCATAGCTCTAGGATTCTTGCACAAGTTCACTCTAACTTCCTCGAAGCGTCGCGCTTCGATTCGGACTTTGTTGTGCATGTTAGTTGGTACAAGAACAAGTACTGACCGACTAGATGGTGATCTAGTCGGTCGGCCACTGTTCTTGGACCGACTAGTTTCTGTCAGTTAATTTCTTGGACTTTACTGTTTACAGTTAGTCGGTCTACGTTGACTCACCGACCGACTAGTTTGTGAACTAGTCGGTCAGTGATGCTTCTTTGACCGACTAGTTGTGACTTACTGTTCACTCTAAAATTCTCCTAAGCTACTGTTTACCGTTAGTCGGTCTAAGAACGTTTGATGACCGACTAGTTGACAATCTAGTCGGTCAACTTTTGTTCTTGGACCGACTAAGTCAACTTGCCTTCAGACTATGTTGTTTTGCCTCTTAGTCGGTCTACGTTCATTGGATGACCGACTAGTTGTGAAACTAATCGGTCAGACAGTGTTCTTGGACCGACTAGTTTTCTAGGTCTGAAATTCTATCTCTTCTCAGATCTGCTCTTAGTCGGTCCATGCTTTGTGACTGACCGACTAGTTGATGAACTAGTCGGTCAGTGATTGTTCTTTGACCGACTAATTCTCACAGATTTCTATCCGTTGGAGAATGACCTAACTTGTTTTTATGGGACCCTATAAATACGAACCTAGGTCATTTCTATCTTCAATAGAGCTGCCATTAAGAGATTCATTGAGTTCTAAAGAGATAGCCATTCTCCCTCAAATCTAAAGCTCTCTTCCTCACAAGAAACTCATTCTCTCTCATTTCTAGATCTAGAGAGAAGCTTGTTCTTGGTGAGCTCTTCAAGCTATTGCTTGATTCAAGTTTCCAAATCTTCCCTAGGCACCCATTGCTGCTCATTTCCTTGGTGCTAGGGTTTGGTAACTTCATCTTCCTCAAATCCTTCATTCCACCTATTGGGTAAGAAAAACTCAAGGTATAGGATTTTGTGGTAAGCTTGTTTATTTCATATTAAACTCTTTAATATTGCTTTGTGATTCTCTCGGTTGTGAGAGAAGGTTGTGATCCCGGGTTGTGGGATTCACGTTTGCTATTGCATGTATGATTTGATCTTGTGAAGGTTTTTCACAAGATATTCATAGTGGAAATCTTGAGTTAGGGTTTCTAACTCAAGTATCCGGAGGGGATCCGGGTGGTTGGGACGTAGGATCACCGGGAACAAGTCGGGGAGACTTGGGTGGATCCGAACCCATTAACATCGTTTGTTAGCATTGTTAATTTCGTTGTCGTCACTCAATTTAAGCTTCCGCAAATTGATTTGGTAGTTGATTGCAATTTAATTTGGAATTATACTCCTTATTATTTTCAAGTACTATTCACCCCCCCCCCCCCTCTAATACTTGTGCAGTAGCTGGTAGGGCATTACAACGGCCACTGAAAGGCTCCAGGGGGACTAGACGAGCTACGGCTCCGACTTGCCCTCTCCAAGACCTCTGGGGCAGATCGTGACCTAGGTACCCATAGCAGGTGGGACCTCGCTACCCAAATCAGGGAAGATCCAGGGCGCCGGCCCCCGAAAGGCTCCGGGGGGACTAGACGAGCTTTGGCTCTGACTTGCCCTCTCCAAGAACTCTACGGTAGATCGCGGCCTAGCTACCCATAGTAGGTCGGATCTTGCTACCCAAATCGGGAAAGATCTGAGGTTACGGCCCCTGAAAGGCCCCAGGGGGGACTAGACGTGCTACGGATCCGACTTGCCCTCTCCAAGACCTCCGGGGCAGATCGCGGCCTAGCTATGTATAGCAGGTTGGACCTCGCTACCCAAACCAGGGAAGTTCTGGGGCTACGGCCCTCGAAAGGCTCCAAGGGCACAGGCGAGCTACGGCCCCGACCCACCCCTCCCAAAGACTCCAACTGCGACATACTAAGGAACTTCGTCAACCGACCTGTAAAAGTCCTTCCCAAGATTTCTCTCATACTCTACAATATACTGCCTCTTCTCGACCTTAAACTCGTCTATGCCAAATGCTGGGGGCATACACACACAAAGACACAAGGCATATGAACAACAATAGTATGCCAAGAACTTTCAAACTAATTTCATTATATGTACACTACAGAGTGACAACAAAAAATTCCAAGCCCTGCCTCAAGGCTGGCCATACATTGATGACCCCCAAATTACGACACCTCAACTCGGTCACCACCTTCTTGGTCACCACCTTTTGGAGCTTGAGCATCTGCCTGTTCGCCGCTGGCTAGAGTATCTGCCCCTTCGGCGTCGACGGCGAGGGAAGCCTTCCATTCGTCGTCAGAGGCCACCGACAAACAGGAGAAGTCAATCTCTAGGTTGGGGAAGAGCTTTCCCAACCTCATATTGACCCTATCAAGGCCGGCCTCCTGACCCTTATTAAAGCCCTCGGCCCTCATATCCATTAGGGCAGGGACGAGCTCTGGACTTGGTATTGGCAGACGGCCTCAGACCTGACCGCCCCCAGCTCGACCCTCTCCAGCTCCACCATGCGCCGCTCAAGGTCAGCGGTCTTCTTCATGATTGCCTCCTTCTCTATGGCCAGGTCGTTCTCGGTGACGACCCTCCGGGTCTCCTCGACCCTAGCCCTCTGCTCTGTCTCCTCCACGAGCTTCTCCAGCTCACCGATCATCCCCTTCTGGGTCTCATAATACCCCCGAAGCTTCGTCAACTTATCGCTGATGCTCTTCAGCTTCCCCTCGACCACCTTGAGCTCAGCCGCCTTCCTCCCCAAAGTGGCCTCAGCCCTGTTTGCCACCAATGTGTGTCGCTGGAGGGAGACCAGTGCGGCGATCGTCCACAGAAAGAACCAAAGTCATGAACACATCTAAAAAGAAGGAAGACCGGCAAGTTGAATAAAGGAAGCGACGAACCTGCATGCTGTGCCAGACGGTCGTATCACAAAGACGCTCAGTGTCCACATTCGCTAAGGACTCTCGGTCCCTTGGCAAAGTGCAGTTCCACTCCAGGTGGGCTGCTAACCTGGCCTCGTCAAAAACAGACTCTTAGACACCCACCAGGTATAGTGGCACGATGATGCTCTCTGACGAGAGGGCGAGGATATCCTCTTTCTTTGATTTGAAGGTAGCGAGCATCGCCTCACAGCTGGGGTGGCCCGGGTTCCCCAGCCAAGACGACAGACACCTGAAGGGCCAGCGCGCGACAGCTGTAGCCCGACTGGTTTTGGCCGACCTAGCCAAAGTTTTTGGAGGGGCGACCGAACTAATAGGGACTACGACGATCACACCAACCGGTAGACCCTGGGACGCGATGACCGTCAGATCGACCACCGGCTCTGAGACCAGGTCGAGGTCGACAAGTTCGTCCAACGCCACCTCGATCGTATGGGAAGAGTAAGCGGTTGATGCGGGCTCCTTCCTCGATTTCTTACTCTGCTCATCCCTCTCAGCCCGAGCGGTGGACGCCCCCTCGTGGCTCCACTTCTGTCCGACCTTCATTGAGTGGGCGCATGCTGATTGCCCTTGCCCTTGGTCGTTGGCTTCTTGGTCATCGCATCCCTTGCAATCTTCATTATCTTCCCCCTCGAGAGACTCATGGCCGCACCTGCAAGAAGAAGACAGATCAGGGTGAGCATATCAGAAGTTGATCGCTAAGTTCGAAGTACCTTCGAGCCAGACATGCTGGGCAATCTACTCGTCTGTGACCAGGCCCATCAAGTCCCTACTCTCCATTGGGATCTCCTCTAGAATCTTGGCATTGTCCATGTTGTTCCCCTCGAGGACCACTTCGGTATTCATTGAGGGATTCAGTGTCCTCCAGTTCAACCTCAGACCCAAGTTCGCCGGCATCAAGACGAAGATGAACCTCTCCTTCTAGTCCCTCACTTTGTTCGACAGACCGAGAACGAGCGGCTGACCCCTCATCGTGCAGACGTAGTAGTACGCCCCCTTCCTCTTTGCCTCATAAAAGTACTGGAACAACGGTAGGGTCGGACTTATACCACTGGTGGAGCAAATGACGAGAAAGCCGACCATGGAGCTGATGAAGTTCGACATCAATTAGAAGAAGGGGAGTTCGAGGCAGTGAAGGACGAGGAGGAGGAAGGGATGGAGCAGGAAGAAGAGCCCCAGGACGAAGGTCAGATAGTAGACGTCGACCTCGTTGTCCCTTGGGAGCAAACCCACTCTTTGAATTCGGGAAGGCAAACTCTGTAAGGCGGCTGGATGTACTTAAAGCGAATTTCAGGAATGTAGGATGTCGGTAGTTGGGACAGCTGGGCCAGGATCTCCTCGGGGACCACAGTCGTGACTTCGCTGCCGTCTGGAACCTTGACAATCGACCTAGGCCCCTTTCCTTTCTTGGGGTCCATTCTGATCGCCGATGACGAGGTGACATCATGCCCGATCGCTAGGTCTACCTCTCACTCCTCCAGCCAAGACATTATCGACTCCTCCGACACCAACGGCTCTGATTCTGTGGCATCACCTTCATCAAGTTCGCCAAACCACCTCTCAATGCAGGAATTTGAAGCGGAGGAAGCCATGGTTGGATCGAGAGGATACCTAGAAAGAAAGAAGATGATCGGAGCTCCAACGGTAGCGGACGGATGACGACGTGATGATCGATGGCGAGAGCTCTCTACAACGATGGGGGGAAGCAAAAATTTTGAAAATTCATGTGGAAACTCCCTCTGCTGCCCCCATCTCTATTTATAGGGAGAGTCGGGCGATCTTAGCCGTCGGAGACAGGCCACGTGGCGAGATCTGGGCGAGACTGGCACCTTGATTCCCCCACGATCACGTCAGCCACGCGTCAGGCTCCAAATAGTCGAACACCTCGATCCTCCCCCATCGTCGAATCGCCATCATGACTTGAGAGATTTGGCGGTCAGTTCAAAGTAAATGCTACCAACCAGCCCTCATCCAATGGGAATGCAACATGTCATCCGAGATGAGCCGGGCTTGCCGTTTCGAACTCGAATGACGGGGGCAATTGTTTTGGCCTTAAGGCTGGCCCAGATAATGAAGGCATGTACATATTTGAAGCCCAGGCGAACAGCCCTCTAACCATCCCAAAAGGAAGATCGCTCCCTCACTGGGAAGCTCGCCCCCCTTAGCAGCAAGCTCCCAACAGAATCAATGGCTCATCAGCTGATCAAGCAGGAAGCTCACCGGCCTAGCAGGGGAGAAGCTCGCCTACTCTCCAAACAAGAAGCACTGCCAGGAAGTTCGAAGACACCAAGCTCGAACGCCAAGTTTGGCTCATCCGAAGGGCGACCTAGCGTAAATATCTCTGACAGGGTGACGTAGAGCCACCTACACCCCCATTAATGCCAGAGGTTAATAACGAGAACTGATGGTCGCCCATCGCGTCTCCCATTAATGCATTAATGTGTCTGACACCATCTGACACCCATTAATGAGCAAATATCTCTACCACCCTTGTCAACCTATCGCATCTCCACTTGTGATCCAGCTAAGCAGACTCAACATGTGATTGGACGGCGAACAACCGACTCCCAATCCTATAAATACCCTAAATACCCCCTCCAGCCACCAAGCAGGGGGTTGGTTAGTTGAAATCTTAGACTCCTATCCAATATTCAAGGTCGGATATCCCCCATATATTCGTGCCTTCCTCATAAGCTCGCTATGCAATGTCGATCTGCCTTAAGATCGTCAAGTGTGTCTGACATACTCTTTTAAAGTCACCCACTGACTTAAGCATCAGAGAGGCTACGGGTTGATAGCCAACTCAGCGCTTCTGACAAGTTGTTATTCTCGCAGGAAGCTCGCCTCAGCTACCGGGAGTCGGCGACCATCGGCGACCATCAGGCGGCCTTGGATTATTTGCCTCCAAAGTGTGCTCCAAGTCGTGCTAGCCTCATCATCAACCCCATATTTGTAATCATTGTACTCATGATTCCATTAAAATACAAATTATATTGTTGGGCGGACTTGACCCGTAATACTATTTAAGGGTGGTCTCAAAGTAAGAGGCCAAGAAAGCATACCTGAGTGTGCAATTAAAACATACAAGCATTGAAAAGAATTTGAAGACATGTTAACATAATGGCAACATTTATAATTTAACGTTAATTTTAACAAGATAGCAGTTTGCATGTTTGGGAATCCGTGTAACTAGTAGGACACTTTTAAGGAGCTGGACTTCACACATGGTAGGTGAATGGTGGAACCCCAAACAGCAACATGAGCACTGTAGGGGCCTCTCATTACTTCCCCTGTCGAAAGTGAGACAACCCTCGGTTTTGTGGCAAAATGAAGGAAACCATTCTACCTCAGGGTGCATCAAGAGTACACTGTGGGCCTCTCTAACCCTGCCCACTCCCCTTGCCGGCTGTCGGGAGTGCAAGTGAGACTATCATCAAAGTGTCCACTCCTTAAAAGTCAACTTTTTACATGTTTCCCCCAACCCGTATCCGGAGCCTTACCCATTTTAGGATGGATTAAAGACTCCAGACATATATTCTCTCTTCTCACTCTGTTTGCATGTATTTCATAAATCTTTCATTCCTGAATATCATTTTCATATTCATCATTATTCTTACTTCACAAATTCATGACGAAGTGAAGTTCTTACTTCTCAGCATTATTCATTATTATTCATTATTTACATTACTTCTCAATTCCAGATTTCATATGGAAACTTGCATAAATAAACATACTTGCAATATGAATAAGACAAGTGATTCCTCTTCTATTTTTTAATATAGTTTATAACTTGGTGATTAAGCAATTTATTTAATCCAACACCGTTGATTTTGCAAACATACAAATCATAGTTAGCAATCATGATTAGTCCACAATTTGGCAATATCAAACAAATATATAACAATCACTGTCAGTTCTCAAGGAAAATAAAACTGAGAAAATCAAACTGAGAACACCACACGGCCATATGGCCAAATCCAGACGGTCGTATGGATTAAACTAACTTATGGAGATAAACCACATGGCTGTATGGTGGAATCCATACGGCCGTATGGATTAAAGCTAAGGCAACATGGGGCACACAGCAGTATGGTCTATTCATATGGCCGTGTGAGATTTTTGGTGGAGCTGTGTGGGAGGTTTTGGGATTTTACACGACCGTATGAATTTTCATATGGCCAGAGGGAATCTAACACTCAAGGGGAGGCCACATGGCCGTGTGGTCTAATCCATATGGCCGTATGGTATGGTTTGACTCCACCAGCATGCGACCTTGGGACGAAGAGCTCACACGACCATATGAGAGTTCAATACAACCGTGTGGAATCTAAAACTTAGTTACGGTCATATGGATCAACCGTATAACCCCTCTGTTGGTCGTATGACTATCATACAGTCGTATGAGGAAGACCATATGGTCGTATGGTTCATCTGTTGTCGAATTTGACAACGATGAATTCAAGATCTTACACGTTTTCAAATTAAATCATATCTAGTTAGTTAAGATTCTACCTCTGCGGGTCCTTCACTATTATATGGGGCCCTTCTTCTCCGTGTAGACCTTCTGATGCTAGTTCTCCTTCCTTCTCCTAAGATCAAAGAGCTGGGGTTTGAGATTTGTTCTTGGTTTTGGCTCGAATGTAACAGCGTCAAGAAAGGGTTGATGCGCGAGAAGGAGAGGCTGTAAGAGCGAGTCCTTCTTTTTCTTTTTCTGCCTTTTTCTTTTGATTTTTCTCATCGATTTTTATTTTAATCTCCCTCTACTCCATCTCCTGCCTCCCCAAAATCAGCTAGGCTTACCACCTAATTAAAATTAGGTGGGAATTAACATAAGGGTGACACCTCACAAGGTGGAGGTGGCCTAATAGAGTAATTAGGGATTTTAATTTTTAGCTAAATATGAATACCCCATTATACCATGTGTATACATTACTAAATAGAAGTATATTCCCCTTTATACATCATCTATTAATTCTAGAATGTGCTATAAAATTTATTAAAAATAATTTTAATATCACCAACATTAAAGGAAAATTATACCAAGCCTCCAAAAATTCACACGCGTATTTATACGCCCAAAAAATGGTATTAATACACGTATATATTAGGGGTCATTACAATTTATGTGTGGAATTTCAACACACATTCATAATAAAAAGAAGAGCGTACAGTCGTTTTCTCTTTTATTCTCGTTGAAGCCGCATGTCGCCATTTCCTCCTGAGCTTCAGTCGACTACTTTGGTTACCGGAGACACAATCAGTACCCCTTTGCTTTTTTGCTTCAAGGTTCCTTCATTTGTTTGTGGGCTTTCTCCAGTTTTCTTTGAGTGGCCTCGCTGACCAGGGTGTCGATCTCGTTCGTGCAGGTCCAGCAATCATCGGTATCATGCATGTGATCGTTGTGGTATCTGCAAAACTTGAGATCATCACTTTTCTCATACCTGTTTTTCTTAGCAGGTTCATTGTTGAGCTCTTCTTGCAAAGCGTACACTAGGACCTCTGCCTTGGGGGCATTTGCCCTGGCATGGGTGGGGCGTTCCTTACTCCGAGCACTCCTTTCCCTTTGTCTCTTATCCCGAGGCTCTTGACGAGGGGTTCCTTGGGGTTGCTTTTCTCACTTTGCTTCTCCACGACGAGTAGGAGTGTCATTCTCCATGGCTTCAAGTGCCGCTTCCGAGACTATGTATCGATCGTTCGTGTTGAACAGCTCCACGAGATTATTCGGTGGAAATTGGTGGATGGACCTCAGCCTGTGTTTGTTTTGGTGTAACGTCCCGCTCCCCAGTATACCCGATGAGTACGATTCCGTATCAGGTATTCCCGAAGAGGCGGGTGCTACGGAAGATACGTACAAAATTTCAAAACTCAAGCAGGCCCACTGCGCACTATTGGGATAGTACCTGTAGCATTCCAGACATCACAGAAACACAAAAAGAGCCACAACTCAAAGCACCAGTATAACATATATATATATATACTGTTCAATTACAACATCAATTACAAATCTCATATACAATATATAACCCAAACTCACCCTAGTACAATAACACATCCAATCTCTCTCACATTCACCCCCACACTCAATTCCAACCAACTGGGCTCGCGGGCCTCTGACTCCAAGATCCAACACCTGAAAAATATCAACGGGGACACGTCACAGCGTGACCCAGTAGGAATCCCAAACCCAACTCACATGGTGCACAAAAATGCAATGCACTAGGTAACAAACGGGAAACTAACTCATGACATATCACGGTAAATTCATATGAAAATGTACATGGTATCATTAACAAAACACGTACCTGCGACAAGAGGGTGGCCTGCAAGGCAAAGTGAGTACGACATATAAAGTGTGAACTGCAATATTAAGAAACTGAAACTTGTCGTTATAACGTTTGGACTACAACAAATATTACAAGCTTTAGGCCGTTTAGCATTCTTAGCAATTTTAAAGCATTCCCTAACAACTTCATAAAAATGTTAACTTGGATGACTAACATGCGAATCTTTTGTAGGAAAAAGCAAATTCCCACACTAAATGGAGTATGGAACCCTACATTTTCTAAAGCTTCCAACTTGCAAGTTATCAAAAACCCTCTTACTAACTTTTCATTTCTAATTTGATAAATATATTTTCCTTTAAACGTGAAAATTTTGAGAGAAGTAGCAAGTAGAATTTGTGTAGTATTCCTAGCTTAAGTGTCTAATACTTCGGATGTCATGGAAATGCTTACAAAAATTTCGGCAGAGTTTCTCTTGTATTTATCAATTTTCCCAAATACAACATCAGTAATATCTCAAGAGAAACCAGCTATAACCATAAACAAACATATCCTAACTCAAGGGTTCATAAGAGAAGTGTCATAACTCAAAACATAATGGCAACTACAAGAGACATATAGCATTAAAAGCACAAGGGTTCACATTCTAAAAGGAAAGGGAACTACAACAAACTAGCAATTTATGCCATAAGAACCATCCCACATATGCATCTCAAGGCATGTCCAATATATAGCATGTTTTCATTTGAATAATTCTAACAAATTGTATACATTGGAAATTTCACAATAAATGTGATACATACATGGTTTTGTCATGGAAACATGGATTTAGCATTTGGAAGCATCTACTAAAGCACCCATTTAATTCTTATAACAATTAAGAAAACATGGATAGGTAAACATGATTGGCCTACAAGCATATAAATGTGGGTTAGCAAAAGACTACATGAACTAGCATATGAAAATTAATGCAAACGGGCATGTAGCATAATGAGAAAACATGAATTACCATGAACAAAATAACATATCACATGGAATTGGGACTCCTACAACAACTACAAGTGAGCAACTTACATGCGTGAAGTAGCAAGCCCAACACACTCTATCCATTAAATTTATCCCAAGGGCCCAATCAAGAAGAATAATAATAATCACGACAACTTCGCCAATAGCAACAATAATAATGCCAAGTTCAATATCATTAATAGTACCACTAACAATAACACCACCACCACCACCCAAGTTCAACTACTAGCAACCGCCAACCCCACTTTCTAACTTACAACCATTTCAAGCACCTATGCATTCATGGCAACATTCATGCCCAAGGGCAACAATCACACATATATAACCACCAATCACACGTGATGCTCAATGATGCCATGATGCGTATGAAACACATACAATGCAACGCAACGCAATGCAATACAATGGGGATCCCACGAATGTGCCGACGTGCACGTGAAACGATTCTACTCCGTTATCAACGTGGAGCCACCTAATGGATCAAGAGGTGGCCAACGGCGTATTCACCCGCATCCTACCGCAGCACTTTGTCCATGCCCGTGCACTCCACCTCGTGTCCTAATCACATCATATCACAACCCATGTGTATGGGTGCTGATTACATTCTTTGCATTTTGCTTTCTTTCAAATTTCCTTCTTTCCAACACCATCATATTCTCATTACCACATCAAATATTTCAAGAAGCCCAAGGCCGAAATATCAAGAAAAGAGTTTGCCACAACATGTGAAGATTTTTACTTCAACACAATAAAGAGAGAGACAACCATGGCTTACATATTTCATAAAAATGAGAACATATGCATGGACTTGGAGTAAATATCATTCCTTGCATGAAAAGAGAGTATCTTGCCAATCTTGCGATAAACATCACACTTTCGAATCAAAGATATCAACTTTATTTAGGCGCGAGCAATTTAGCAACCTAAGTAAACTAACACATTCAAGGGAGGCAACATGAGGCTATTAGCAAGATAACATCTTGTTGGTGAAATGGTTAATTTCATGGCATGGGAAGGTATGCATCTTCCTAATTAAAGTCAACTTCTTTAGCAACCTTCCACTAGTAACAACAACCCGCTAAAGGCGACATAAAGAAGCACTTTCCTCTTTTAATATCAACATAACATATGAATTCAATCTTTATTTACATAAAGTTCAACCTAATTAATTTAAAGCTTTCTACATGGTTTAAGTTTCCATGTCAACACCTAAATTCCACTTAACTTACTTAATTCACCCAATTCATGCAACGGGGATTGGAAAAGATTTAAGTGAAACAAGACGGTAAAGGCATCTATTTCCAACTCTCTCTATCTCATAGCTAAATTAAAGCAATTTCATTTAATCACTACAACGAAATGAAAGCCATTTCATTTAATCAAATTACTCCATATGTCAAAATGAGGGCAATTTCACCCAAAATGAGAGTAACATCACATAACATAGCCCATTCTCATAAAAGAGAAATTTTAAGATAAAGTTTCATGTTTCATGAGGAGTTTAAGTGAAATTTATGCAACACCTTACACAATAGTTTACTTCTCAACTCAAATGAATATTAAAGCAATATCTCATCTCAATTAATTGCCCACATATGAAGTTAAGCAAACTCTCATCTTATTTGGGTGCACACATATGGAAATTAAACAATTCACATGATTTACCTAATTAGCACTTTTCATGCAAGGGAAAGTGGGAAATAAAGCTTCCAATATTCAACTTGTGTCAATTTCAACTTAATCAAGAAAATCGAACTTAATGAACAACTCTACTTATTTCAACTAAACCATAGCATGACTAATTTCGACACCCCCCTACAATTTCAACACAATATGGAAATTGGGTATTAAACAAAATTAACCCAACACCTCATATAATTTTCAATTTCACATAATTAATGAAACAAAATCATTCAAGAACAACATGAAGTCTAGTCATGGCATCAATTAATCCAATACATCATATTTATTTAATCTTGCATGCTCCATGTCAAAGAAATTCACAAAAACCCCAAAGATGCAAACTTTACTCTCAATATGCAATACCAATGAAACATATAAGTTGAGGATGGAATCCTACCATAAAAATGATGAGCTTCACCAAGGAATCCTCCAATAACCCGCCAAGCCCCAAGAATCCCGTATTTGGACATCACCCCCCCCCCCCCCCCAATTCACCATCCTAGGCCTTGAAATCACCTCCTTCTAGCTCCAAACTCCCCCATATACATCTAGCATACATTAGGGCTCAAAAGAAGCATGAAAAAGGGAGATTTGTGCTTGAAATTGAAGGGAAAGGGGAAGAACGGGATTTGGCCAGAAATGGACAGATTTGGGGCTAGGGTTTTGGCCATGGAGCTTAGAGAAAGGGGAAAAATTGAGGGAGATGGAAAGGGAGAAGGATTAAGGCTTCAAACCTCTCTTTTCCTCCTCATTTCTTCTTCTATTTCTCATCCAATTCTCCCCACACAAACATTCGGCAGCAAGGCTTCATTTTCGGCCTGGGGTTGGGGAGAACGGGAAGAGAGGGAGGAAAACAAAAGAAGTTTGTAGAAAAGAAAGAGAATTGAGTATTACAAGTTTGTCATTCCCAATTAAATCAAACCCCCTTCTCTCTTCTAATAGTCTAGCCCAACTATTAAAGCCCATTCAACATTAACTAGAAATAATCCAAGCCCATCCCTAAAACAACCCAGCAATTAACTCAAGCCAAATGGCAAAGCCCAACAACCATCGCTTAGACTACGAAAATTAACTATAGGCCCAAACAATTACACGGATAATATTGATCAACATCACCAAAAATAAAAATACTAATACCAAAAATTATAACAATGTCACCAAAAATAACAACCAAACATCAATAATGATAATACCATTCATTAATAACATCATGAACATACCGCTTTACTATACCTACTCGCCAACTAAAATCGCCAAACACGCTAATAAACACTATTAGCATGCTAACAATAATATCAATTTTCTATCCAACCACACACATTCAATTATATATCCCAAGCATATCATAGTCACCTTATAGCCATACATGTAGGAATTTACTATACACATAACAAAAGTACTATACGCACACACGCAAGCAGTATTTTACACATACGGGCATTACATTTGGACTGCTTGGAGAAAAGCCGCAATGACAGTCACGTCTGGGGTGTCTTCCACCACTAGTCATTCATCGTTGAATCGCCGAATGAGGGCTCGGATCGACTCCTTCTCTTTCTGTTTCAAAGAGAATAGATATGAAGACATTCTTTTAGGGTGTCGCCCTGCAACAAATTCCATGCAAAACAGGTCATGCAACTCATCAAATGACCCGATGCAGTCATCAGGTAACCCATTGTACCATCTGTCTGCCGCTTTGTTTAGCATTGTGTGGAAATCTCGGCAAAGGTATGGTTCATCAGCTCCATGAAGTAGCATCACGTTTTGGTATCTGCGGATGTGCTCCCCATGGGTCGCCCTAACTTACCATCGTACGTCTGCATGGAGGGTAGTTTGAACTTCGGAAGGAAAGAAGCAGATGTATGTTCTCCTTCAGCGGGGTTCACCGATTGGCATGATGGGTAAGTGTTGAATATTGGACTCCCCGGATTTGGTTTTGGATGATGAGCAAACATAAATAATTCATGAACTAACAATTTGTGAGCGCAGTATTGGAGATCGTCGCCAATTTCACGAGAATATTCAAAGCGACATCTCAACACTTCCAAAAGCTCGTATTCAAGCCTAAAGCTTCGTTGAAGCTCATGCAACGCTTTGGAAATAATGAAGATTCAATCGAAGCTCTCAAAGACCGTTTATTAAGGTTTTATTTATAGTCTTTTAGTTTCGATTGATAGAATGTTAAGCCTTGAGTATATCTTACGTTTCTATCTTCATTTCGCTCATTTCGTAGCTCTAGGATTCTTGCACAAGTTCACTCTAATTTCCTCGAAGCGTCGCGCTTCGATTCGGACCTTGTTGTGCATGTTAGTTGGTACAAGAACAAGTACTGACCGACTAGATGGAGATCTAGTCGGTCGCCACTGTTCTTGGACCGACTAGTTTCAGTCAGTTAAATCTTTGTTCTTTACTGTTTACAGTTAGTCGGTCTACGTTGACTCACCGACCGACTAGTTTGTGAACTAGTCGGTCAGTGATGCTTCTTTGACCGACTAGTTGTTCTTTACTGTACATGCCAAATTTCTCCTAAGCTACTGTTTACCGTTAGTCGGTCTAAGAACGTTTGATGACCGACTAGTTGACAATCTAGTCGGTCAACTTTTGTTCTTGGACCGACTAAGTCAACTTGCCTTCAGACTAGTTTTCTAGGTCTGAAATTCTATCTCTTCTCTGATCTGCTCTTAGTCGGTCCATGCTTTGTGACTGACCGACTAGTTGATGAACTAGTCGGTCAGTGTTTGTTCTTTGACCGACTAATTCTCCCAGATTTCTTTCCGTTGGAGATTGACCTAACTTATGTTTTTGGGTTCCTATAAATACGAACCTAGGTCATTTCTATCTTCAATAGAGCTGCCATTAAGAGATTCATTGAGCCCTAAAGAGATAGCCATTCTCCCTCAAATCTAAAGCTCTCTTCCTCACAAGAAAGCCATTCTCTCTCATTTCTAGATCTAGAGAGAAGCTTGTTCTTGGTGAGCTCTTCAAGCTATTGCTTGATCCAAGTCTCCAACTCTTCCCTAGGCACCCATTGCTGCTCATTTCCTTGGTGCTAGGGCTTGGTGACTTCATCTTCCTCAAATCCTTCGTTCCACCTATTGGGTAAGAAAAACTCAAGGTATAGGATTTTGTGGTAAGAGTATTTATTTCATTTTAACTCTTTATATTGCTTATTGGCTCTCTCGGTTGTGAGAGAAGTTTGTGATCCCGGGTTGTGGGATTCACTTTGCCATTGCATGTATGATTTGATCTTGTGAAGGTTTTTCACAAGATATTCATAGTGGAAATCTTGAGTTAGGGTTTCTAACTCAAGTATCCGGAGGGGATCGGGGTGGTTGGGACGTAGGATCACCGGGAACAAGTCGGGGAGACTTGGGTGGATCCGAACCCATTAACATCGTTTGTTAGCTTTGTTTATTTCATTGTTGTCAATCAATTTAAGCTTCCGCAAATTGATTTGGTGGTTGTTTGCAATTTAATTTGGAATTATACGCCTTATTATTTTAAAGTACTATTCACCCCCCCTCTAGTACTTGTGCAGTAGCTGGTAGGGCATTACATTTGGTATCAGAGCAGGTTCTCAGCTATGTCTGCCACGACAACAAGACCGTGCGTCCACCTTTCCAACTATGACACCTTCAGGAACCGTGAAGGAGCATCTTCCGTGATGGAAGGACATTCCTCTACGAGGCCTCCATTCTTCAACGGTACCAACTACGGGTACTGGAAGTGTCGGATGGAAACCTTCCTCCGAAGCGCATCTTTATGGAGAACTACAATGAAGGAGTATATTGAACCCGAAGAAGAAGATTTTGAGAAATGGACTACCGCGGAGGTCGCCGCGGAGGTAAGCAATGCCAAGGCAATGAACGCCTTGCAATGTGCATTGGAGCCCGAGGATTTCAATAAGATATGCACATGTAAGAGTGCATATCAAATTTGGAACTCCTCCTCATTCTACACGAAGGGACGAGTAGGGTAAGAGACTCTAAACTCGTAGTCGGAACCAAAGATTACGAAATGTTTCATATGCAACAGGGCGAGAAGATGAAAGAATATTACGCTCGTTTCGTTGACATAATAAACGAGTTAGAGGCCCTCGGCAAGATCTACACTCAAAAGGAGAAGTGCTTAAAGCTTATTGAAGGACTTCCCTCTTCTTGGGAAAAACGTACCTTCGCCATCGAGGAAGGTAATGACATGGACAAATATACCGTAGTTCAACTAATGGGTACTTGATGTCATATGAGGTACGCAAAGATAGCAAGGTGAAGCTACAAGAAAAGATGAAGTCATATTTGAACCTAGATGCGCCTAAGAAAAAGGCGATTGCATTCAAGGCGGCTTCATCCACCTCTACCGATGATGAGAACTCGGAGAAGAAATGGACATGGAATCCATTGCACTCATGGCAAAGAAGTTCAATCGCTTCTTCCGAAAGGGTAACTTCAAACACAAATCTAAGTTTACATCTACTAACGCCTCTCCACCTTTGTGCTTTAAATGCAATAAGCCAGGACACATCAAAGCGGATTGTCCTCAAAACAAGCAAAAGGAGAAGTGGAAGGCGCCAAAGTATGACAAGTCCAAGAAGTACACGAAAGGAAACAAGAAGGGGACTTGTCGGAGCTACCTTCACCGACTCCGAGGATTCCTCAAGCGGAGAGTCGGACGATGAGCACGTGGAGCAAGCACACATGTGTTTCATGGCAAGAGAGGAGCACGATCAAGGATCCTCCTCTTCCGATGATAGTGATGAAGAAAGCGATGAGGTAACGATGGATGATCTTAGGGATGCTAACACTCAACTTTGGTCAAAATATACTAAGTTAGTAAATAGATATACTAAGGTAAAAGATGACCTAGCTAGCATTCAAACATCGCCTAAGACTATCATCACCAACAACGACACCGTTGTTGAAGAGTTAAGAAAAGAGATAGTAAATCTCAAATCTAAACTTGAACATGTTAGCATTGAGGATGCGGAAGAACATGAGATAGCGGGTTTAACTTCTCAAAACTCGACTTTGAGTATTGAGAACGAGAATCTTAAATCTCGTGTTTATGTGCTCACTTCGCAAATATCCACTTTGGATACTTCCTTGCGTTCTCTCAAAGAGAAATATGAGGACACATTGGGCCGAATCAACAAATTCAACAAGGGTAAAGGCCATTTGGATAATATCCTAAAAGATTTACTTCCGGCCAAGCACCACATTGGCTTGGGGTATATGATGGGAAATTCTTCCAAGTCGGTCACTACCTTTGTTAGGCCAACTTCCGAAGCCTCAACGAGTGGGAGCAAACACTCTATTGGTAGTTCATCTACCAATGGTGCTTCCACCTCGTCCACACCCTCTTTCGGAAAGAAACCCACATTGGGTGGACCTCCAAAGAAGGGGCATGCTTATATGTACACCAATTCCATGCCACGTAGGAACACACGTCCTACTCCACCATCTCACACTTATGATGATTTTTATGCAACACATTCTCGGGCACGTGCACACCAAGTGAGACACCCTCACGCACGTGTTCCCACACATGCATATGTACACCCACCTCATCATATGAATAATTCTCGTCGTGCACCATTCCATCATGTCCCGTATGCCTATCCACAACATGCATCACGTAGAAATCACGTCGCATGCATGCACCCAATAGGATGATGGCTCCCAAAGTTTTCACGATTTGGAGCCCAAAGGACACAAGCATGGACGAAAAACAAATATATATGAATGCTTATTTTTCGGATGTTGTGCATAGTAAGAATTATGTGGGGAAGTCTAAGTCCACTTGGACTTGGCTTCCAAAGGTCTAATCCCTTGGACCCAATGACCTTGGGTACCATGATATGAAACTTATCTATCTTTAGGTACTCAAGGAAAAGAAAAAGAAAAGGAGCAACAAATTTAAATTTAGCTCCAAAGGGAATTGGATACTCGATAGCGGGTGCTCCAAACACATGACGGGTGACGCTCGATTGCTCTCCGGAGTGGTTCCCATTGTGAATGGAAACCGCGTCGTATTTGGAGGCAACGAGAGCGGAACCATCATAGGTGTTGGTAATGTCGGTAACCCTTCTAAACCATTAATTAGTGATGTGTATCTTGTTAGTGGTTTAAATCATAATCTTATTTCAATAAGTCAACTTTGTGACAAAGGTTACAAAGTTAGCTTTGCGAAAGGATTGTGTCATATTTAAGAAAGGATAATGAAAAATTATTATTTTCCGGAACTCGTCGTAAAGACATTTATATTTTGGATCTTCCTAAGTCATATGAACAATGTCTCGTTGCCAACACAAGTGAACAACACTTATGGCATCGACGCTTTGGACATGTGAACTTTGGAACACTATATAAGCTTTCAAAATTGAATTCTATTAAAGGTTTTCCGAAGCTTGTTTTTGAAAAGAAAAGTTTTTGTGATTGTTGTCAACGCGGCAAGCTTCCTAAATCTTCATTTAAACCTAAGAAAAGCATCTCTACAAAACGGCCACTAGAGCTATTACATCTAGATTTATTTGGGCCAACTAGAGTAGCTTCCTTAGGGAATGCAAGGTATGGACTTGTCATCGTAGATGACTATTCAAGATTTACTTGGGTATTTTTCTTGTGCAATAAAAATGAAGCTTTTGAAAACTTCACAATTTTTGTTAAGAAAGTACAAAATCTCTTAGGAAACACCATTGTCACTATTCGTAGTGATCATGGAGGTGAATTTGAGAATGAGTCTTTTGAGACATTTTGTGATGAAGTTGGTATTACTCACACCTTCTCTTTCCCTCGTGCACCGCCTCAAAATGGTGTAGTTGAGAGAAAGAATAGGACGCTAGTGGAGTGTGCTCGCACTATGCTTGATGATAGCCAACTTGGCCATCAATTTTGGGCGGAAGCGGTACACACCGCTTGCTATGTGTTTAATAGAATACTTTTGAGGCCCGGCACTAAACAAACTTGTTATGAATTGTTGTTTGGTAGGTTGCCTCAAGTTAAACATTTTCGTGTTTTTGGTTCGAAATGTTTTAATAAGAACACATATGGTAGTTTGGACAAATTCGATCCGAGATCCGATGAGGGGATTTTTGTGGGATATTCTTCGCGTAGCAAAGCCTACCGGATATTCAACAAACGAACCTCGACGATCGAGGAGTCGCTTCATGTCTCATTTAATGAAGGATTTGTTCCAACTAGAATTTCAAATGATAATGATTCTATGGATGTTTTATGTGATTCATTTGATAATTCTAAGTCTATTGATTCTATTGAGACTAACCCGACTAATGAAGTTGTTGAGAATGTTCCAAGTGATCAAGGTATTCCCAAGCGACTTCATGTCATTCGCGACCATCCCCATGAGCAAGTAATTGGCAATATTCAAGATAGTGTCAAGACAAGATCACAAGTTCACCACTTCGCCAATTGTGCCTTTGCCTCATCGATAGAGCCAAAGAATATAGTTGAAGCATGCGAAGATAGTGCTTGGATACTTGCCATGGAGGAGGAGCTCATTCAATTCGAAAGGAATGAAGTGTGGGAGCTTGTTCCATTGCCTTCGAAGAACCACACCGTCATAGGGACAAAGTGGATTTTCAAGAACAAAACCGACGAAAACCAAGTCGTCGTCCGGAACAAAGCTCGGTTAGTAGCTCAAGGCTATCGACAAGAGAAGGTATTGATTTCGAAGAATCCTTCGCTCCGGTAGCTAGATTAGAATCAATTAGATTACTTTTGTCTTTTGCATGCCATAAGAATTTTAAATTATTTCAAATGGATGTTAAAAGTGCTTTTTTAAACGGAGATGTCGTTGAGGAAGTTTACGTTTCTCAACCTCCGGGCTTCATAAATGAAAAATTTCCAAATCACGTTTTTTAAACTAAAGAAAGCTCTTTATGGTTTGAGACAAGCTCCTCGAGCTTGGTATGATCGCCTAAAGAATTTTCTTTGGATTTGAATTTTAAAATGGGCGAAGCCGATTCAACTCTTTTTGTTAAGCATGCGAATAATGATATTTTATTAGTACAAGTTTATGTTGATGATATCATTTTCGGTGCTACTAACTTCACTCTTTGCGAAGAGTTTTCTAATGTTATGAAGGAACAATTTGAGATGAGCCACATGGGCGAACTCAAATATTTCTTAGGACTCCAAATTCGCCAAATGAACGATGCAATCTTCATCCACCCAACGAAGTACACGGTGGAGTTGCTAAAGCGATTTGGAATGGAGAATGCCTCCGGGAAAAAGACTCCAATGAGCACGACTACGCATCTTGACAAGGATACGGGCGGTAAGGATGTAGACATTCGTTTATATCGAGGTATGATTGGTAGTTTGCTTTATCTTACCGCAAGTAGGCCCGATATTATGTTTGCCGTATGTATATGTGCTCGTTATCAGTCTCAACCTAAGGAGTCTCACTTAGTAGGGGTAAAGCGTATTTTTCGCTATCTAAGTTACACTTTAGATTTTGGATTACATTATCCGAGATCTAGCACATATGAGTTAATCTCATATAGTGATGCCGATTATGCGGGATGCAAATCCGACAGGAAAAGTACTAGTGGCACTTGCCATTTTATAGGAAATTCTCTTGTCTCTTGGTTTTCCAAGAAGCAAAATTCCGTATCACTTTCAACCACCGAGGCGGAATATATTGCCGCCGGTGCCGCGTGTGCTCAAGTTCTTTGGATGAGACACACACTTAAAGACTTTGGTATAAATTGTGATACTTGCCCTATCATGGTTGACAACCAAAGTGCAATATGTCTTTCCAAGAACCCGGTACATCATTCCCGTTCGAAACACATAGATGTCCGCCACCACTTTTTAGATGACCATGTTGCTAAAAAGGACATCATTCTAGTGTACGTTGAAACCCAAAAGCAAATCGCCGATATTTTCACGAAACCCCTAAAGGAGGACTCCTTTGTGCGGTTGCGTCGAGAATTGGGGATTATGGGTGAATCCGAAATATAGGATTCATGTTTCATTCAATAATTTTGCATGCTATTATTCTTGACAATATCTCATTCATGCTAGAATTATTGGATTTTTCGAGAATTTTAAGTGTTATCTTAATTTTTCGTTCGATTTGTGCGTAATCGTCAAATTTCTGTTTTTCGATGTTTAATGGGGTAGTTTAGATGTCTATTGAGAGTTTTGAGATTTTTCGTCCAAGCGTATTATGGAGAGAACTTAAATTTCAAGTTTTTGACTCATTAGTCGGTTCATGTTCAGTGACCGACCGACTAGATTGAGATCTAGTCGGTCAGTAATCGAACGCAGACCGACTAAATCTTGTCAGTCTTCTTGGATTCAGCCACTGTTTGCACCTAGTCGGTTCAAGCTCATTTACCGACCGACTAGTTTGTGAACTAGTCGGTCAGTGCTTAAACTGTGACCGACTAGTTGTGCCAGGGGCTGTTTGGTCATTTGGGAAATCGACCGACTTAAACTCAGTTAGTCGATCGATTTCCATTCTAATCGATCGAAAACTCAGTTCACTCCGCTCAAAATCCCGACCCTTCCCCTTCCGATCGACTTCCGGCCTCTTTCCGATCATCTCCGCCGTCGCCGGCCGTCGTTCTTCCTCCTAGGGTAAACCTACCTCCTCCCTCTCCTATCTAGGGTTTCGTTTTCAGCTCTAGGGTTAGGTTTCTCTGCCTAGGGTTCTAAATTTCTTCCTCTAGGGTTTCGGATTTCTAGGGTTGTGCTAGGATTCGTTGATTTGATCTCGTGTCTTGCTTCGACTATGGCAAGAACACGCATTCCGATCCCTTCCTCTAACCCCTCTCCGATGACCGTTGATCCAACCTCTTCGGATCCCGAGCATCCAACCCCTACGAAGCGTAGAGCCAAGACCACCCATCCTTCGTCGTCTTCGCCTCCTCTCAAGAAGAAGAGGACGACGACCGCTAAGCCTAGAGGTCAACCCAAACCCAAACCCAAACCTAAGCCAAAGGCCAAATCTCTTGCCTCTCCTTCTTCGTTCCATACTCCTACCGATTCCGATTCGGAGTATAATCCCGAGACCGAGACTCATAGGGAACCCTCTCCTCCTATTCATCCCGAGTCTAGCACCCACCCTCGTACGTCTTCTCGAAAGCCTAAGGAAAGGCTCCGATGCGGTGGGCGGTGTCGATATTTCCTTATGTCGCGATGACCCTTTGTGTCTTGCGGCATATAATCGTATCGAACATTGTCCGCTGCTTCTGGAGCATTTCGTCCAGTTCAGCGACTTCATAGGGCTAGCTGATCTTCTGTCGTCGTCGGGTCTTCTCGATTACCTTCGATTTGACCCGAAGGCGAATCCTCGCCCCTATCCTAGATTAGTGAAGCTTTTCTATGCCAATAGGATCCGGGGTCAGTTCTTTCAGACTCACTCTATTGAGACGACCGTTTTGGGGACTCCTATAGTCCTCACTGCGGAAATCTTAGGAGAGATTCTGGGTATCTCTTCGTCTGGCCTTCTTCCTTCTGATATCTCGGTAGATGATATTTCCTCTCTTGACCAGACCATCCTATCAGAGATTTTCCATCAGATTCCTCCTGCTATGATTGGCGTGCCTTCTAAATCTTTTAAGCCAAATGCTTGGGTCCTAAATTTGATTCTGAAGTCGTGCTTGCTTCCCAAGTACGGCTCCTCATCTTTGCCATCCCAGCCATTTTTGAAGCTTATCTATGCGATCTTCATGGGGAGCTCGATTAATTGGGCTCGAATTATACTCGACAAGATTGATTCTTTCGAGTGTATTCGAAAGTCCAGTAAATCGGCTCATATTCCTTTTCCTTGCATGTTGACCCTCGTGTTTCGTCACTTTCGTGTCACATTGCCTCGTGACGATGAGCGTCCCCTCGGTCCTCCGCTGAATGCGACAGCCGTCAAGAAATCTCTTGCGGCGCTTCGTCACGTTCAGAGGACGACTCCTTCAGCGTCTGTCCCTGCCTCTGCCACTGCCTCTGCTTCTCCCGTTGCCACCCTTGATGACGTCGTCCGGATACTTCTTCGTCACGAGTCCCGCTTGGCTCGTACCGAGGAGGTGGTCTGCCGTATGGCACGTCAGATGGGTGTTGAGCTTCCTCCTTCCGTGTCTGAGGGAGAGGAGATGGATGAGATGGATGATGAGGACGTTGAGGAGATCTGTCGTGCTTCGACTCGTGCCCCCAAGGGCACTTCTGCTGCTGCTGGGTACTTCCACTTCTGCTCCTGGAGTTGCCACCTCTTCCGGTGTTCCAGAGCCATCTGCTGCTGATCCAGTTTCCGTGCCTGCTCTTGTATCTGCTGCTGCTTCTGTCGAGACTCCTGCTGCTGTTGCGCCTGTTGCTGAGATCTCGACTCCTGCCCCGACGATTCCATCTGTTGAGACACCTCTGCTCCCTGCAGATCCTGAGTCCACTCCGTCGACTGGACCCACGGACGCTGCAGATCCTGCCTCCTCCTCGTGATCGTTGTTCCGAGGACTCTCCATATACACTTTGGATGATGTATTCTAGTGAGAGAGTTTTGGGTTAGGATGGGGTTGAGAGTTGCCTTGTTGTATTGCTTTTGTGCTTTCTGATTGTCGGTGTTGGATTGTATGATATGTTGATGATGATGTATTTCTTTTTGATGATATGTAGCACTTGATATGATGTATCTCTTATATTCGATGTGATATCTTTTGGATGAACTCATGTTGTCTCTATGTATATATATGTTCATCATCGACCACTTTATCTTTATTCGTCGTGCAAATTTAATATTCGTTGAATATATTTGAAATGTGATATCGAATCGACGCATAAAAAGTTGGTTAAATGGATTTTATAGAATTGTTTTCCATGCTCAAAATTAACCAAGAATATTGAATATTGAAGAGTATGTTTCTTTATTCAAGACATGAATAAACATTTGGTATTTTTTGATGATTTTGATTATCATTGATTTTTATTGATAATGGAAAATTTGACACACCTTGTTTTGATTTCCACATTTTTCCCTTGGTGTCAAGTTGGTCCATTGTCTTCGTCTACGACTCCCGATGTTGGATTTTACATTTCCTAATTGTTGTCGTTGTATGCCCCCCATTTTTGGGATAATGCCAAAGGGGGAGAGATAATGATAATAAATAGCGCAAATGAAAAATTTAACTCAATTTCCAAGAATCTAGTTTGATATGTAGATTCAGGGGGAGTTAAGATACAAATAAGGATTTTCAAAATCCGATATTTCAAAAATCAATTCACTTTATTTATCTTACTCGTCTGCTTGATACAATTCATTTATATTCATTTTGGAATTAACGTGTCATCAATGCAGGGGGAGTAAGTATTTTACATTTGAATTATTATTTTTGATTATTATTTAGACCGTTTATTAAGGTTTTATTTATAGTCTTTTAGTTTCGATTGATAGAATGTTAAGCCTTGAGTATATCTTACGTTTCTATCTTCATTTCGCTCATTTCGTAGCTCTAGGATTCTTGCACAAGTTCACTCTAATTTCCTCGAAGCGTCGCGCTTCGATTCGGACCTTGTTGTGCATGTTAGTTGGTACAAGAACAAGTACTGACCGACTAGATGGAGATCTAGTCGGTCGGCCACTGTTCTTGGACCGACTAGTTTCAGTCAGTTAAATCTTTGTTCTTTACTGTTTACAGTTAGTCGGTCTACGTTGACTCACCGACCGACTAGTTTGTGAACTAGTCGGTCAGTGATGCTTCTTTGACCGACTAGTTGTTCTTTACTGTACATGCCAAATTTCTCCTAAGCTACTGTTTACCGTTAGTCGGTCTAAGAACGTTTGATGACCGACTAGTTGACAATCTAGTCGGTCAACTTTTGTTCTTGGACCGACTAAGTCAACTTGCCTTCAGACTAGTTTTCTAGGTCTGAAATTCTATCTCTTCTCTGATCTGCTCTTAGTCGGTCCATGCTTTGTGACTGACCGACTAGTTGATGAACTAGTCGGTCAGTGTTTGTTCTTTGACCGACTAATTCTCCCAGATTTCTTTCCGTTGGAGATTGACCTAACTTATGTTTTTGGGTTCCTATAAATACGAACCTAGGTCATTTCTATCTTCAATAGAGCTGCCATTAAGAGATTCATTGAGCCCTAAAGAGATAGCCATTCTCCCTCAAATCTAAAGCTCTCTTCCTCACAAGAAAGCCATTCTCTCTCATTTCTAGATCTAGAGAGAAGCTTGTTCTTGGTGAGCTCTTCAAGCTATTGCTTGATCCAAGTCTCCAACTCTTCCCTAGGCACCCATTGCTGCTCATTTCCTTGGTGCTAGGGCTTGGTGACTTCATCTTCCTCAAATCCTTCGTTCCACCTATTGGGTAAGAAAAACTCAAGGTATAGGATTTTGTGGTAAGAGTATTTATTTCATTTTAACTCTTTATATTGCTTATTGGCTCTCTCGGTTGTGAGAGAAGTTTGTGATCCCGGGTTGTGGGATTCACTTTGCCATTGCATGTATGATTTGATCTTGTGAAGGTTTTTCACAAGATATTCATAGTGGAAATCTTGAGTTAGGGTTTCTAACTCAAGTATCCGGAGGGGATCCGGGTGGTTGGGACGTAGGATCACCGGGAACAAGTCGGGGAGACTTGGGTGGATCCGAACCCATTAACATCGTTTGTTAGCTTTGTTTATTTCATTGTTGTCAATCAATTTAAGCTTCCGCAAATTGATTTGGTGGTTGTTTGCAATTTAATTTGGAATTATACGCCTTATTATTTTAAAGTACTATTCACCCCCCCTCTAGTACTTGTGCAGTAGCTGGTAGGGCATTACAGTAAGCTGGGTTCGCCCATCTCCACCTTGCAGGTGAGTAGGGCCAGAGGAACGGTTGGGGATTTCCTCTGCCTCCCTCCTCTCTTTGCCACCTGGAAATTTAAGGGAGTTGGGGCCCTGAGTGACCCAATCTATTATATGCTCTAAGATGATGCGGGTGGCTCGTCCATTGTTAGATGGACTATGACCTCCCTGGTGCTTAAGGGCATGGTTGTTGTTCTCCATCTCCCCATCCCAATGAGATGTTGGTGTTGTATTGAGCGGTGCATTCTCATGTCGATTCGCCCTTGGATCTCTATGATCCCTAGAAGTGGTAGCCTCCCTCGTAGGAGCCGGAGCTGGGTTTAGAGGCAGTGGCTGCTCAATTACTGGTGGCGGATGTGCAATGCTTTACTGCACCGCGGAGGCCAATGTAAGGACCCTAGCTATGGGAAAAACACTAGAAGGGAGGTTGAATAGTGTTTATGCAATTTAAAAAGATAGTTACACCAAATTAAATTCCTAACCAACAATTTACGCGGAATAAAAGAGAACCCCAAAATGAAACAATGCAAATGCAAAGATGTTTCAAGGTTTCGGATTACCCAAGTCACTTCCTGACTTGTTCCCGGTAATCTTACGTCCCTTCCACCTGGTAACCACCAGATACTCGAGTTAGAACCCTAACTTGAGGTTTCCTTAAAACCCCACGTGTAGCAACCCTACAAGTGAAATCGAAATACACTCGATGTCCTTGACTCTCACAACTTGGGAGCAAGCAAACCACTCTCATAACCCGAGAGTAAATCAAATAACTAAAGTTATGAAATATGAAATAAAACAACACTTACAATCACCTACGCCTTGAAGTTGAACTTGAAGGAGAAGTGTGATGTGTGTTGAAAGACTCTCTTGGAAGAGATGAAAGCCCTTTCTCTTGACTGCACCAAATGCCTAGAAGATTTCTCCTTGGTTCTAGGTTGGAGAGCAAGAGATTGAAGATTGGAAATCTAGGTCTTCAGGATTTGAGAGCTTGGATCTTGAGAGAAAGAAAGCTTGAATGGTTTAGCAAGTAAGTTGGTAACCTCTCAATGGAACAATTGAGGCTCCTTTTATAGGTTTCTCAAACCCTTCAAAACTGAATTCCCAAAAGCCCGTTGAAATCCGTGAATAAAAACTCAACGGAGAGAATCTGCGCTCGTTACAGTCGACTGTTGAACAACACACAGTCGACTGTTGAACAACACACAGTCGACTGTTGAACAACACACAGTCGACTGTTGAACAACACACATTCGACTGCTGCACAGTGACAGAGGGTAGGTGAGAATTCATAACGGTTACTTACCACGTGGACAATCGACTGGTGGAGAGAAGACAGGCGACTGTAAACTTAACAGGCGACTGTAATTCCTTCTACAGGCGACTGTCAAAAACCCTGACATTTTCCAGAGAGTTGAGTCTTCAGAGATGCTCAAAGATAGAAGACTGTTGAAGCATTGACAGTCGACTGTGCCTTTGGACAATCGACTGTAAATACACTAATAGTCGACTGACCAGATCAAAGAGAAATCGATTTGGGCTTAAGATAGACATGTGACTGATTAACAAAACACAGTTGACTGTCACTTGGATATGCGCCTGTGAAATGTACAGCAGTCGCCTGAAAGAGTTAAAGCAAAGAAGCCCAAAAATAGACTGACAAAGATTGTGCATAACAAGCGACTGTAGAACAAAACACAGTCGACTGTTTTGAGACAGTCGACTGTAAATCGTTCAACAGTCGATTGTAGAGATTATGATACAGTCTAGATAGAAATGAATTGGTGTCTCAGGAAAGTTGATCTAATGAATTCCTAAGACAGAAATGAAGATGTGTGTGTGCTCCAACAAAGTTCTACTTCTAAGCTACATACTAGAAGAGAAACATGAAAATTACATTCGAGGAACTTTCTCTTCTATCCAACGCATGAGCTTGAAGTCTTCTCAGAGCTTCAATCACCTTCTATGATCATCCAATCCACTTCATTTGCTTTCAATGATCTTTGAGTGTCATCCATTGCTAATTGATCTTCATGATATGCTTAAGCAATGGATTAACTGCAAATAGGGGATTAGTCACAAGTATTTATGTTTGCTCATCATTAACACCAAGTAGGGAGAAGTCTAATACTCAACAGCCAATACCCTTATGCTCTTTTCGATCTGCCCGCAAATCGGTTGAATTGTTCCTTGGACACTTTGGGTACTCTTAGCCCCCCTTTGATGAAGATGCATAGTCTTCAACGTCTTCGACTTGAATGTTGTTCGTGTTCTGGTTCTCAGTTGGACCAAGGTTTGGTCCTGGTTGCTGGGTCTAGCCGACATTGCTTGTGTGCTGCTTCGAGACGTCGATTGATGTTTCCTACAGACGACGCCAACTGTTAATTGCCAAAAAATGGTGATACTAATTTTTGGACTGACGTGGACTCTTCTGTCAAGGTGGAGCCTCATCAGCAGGTTGAGTGGGACCCTGGTTAGTAGAACCTAGGGTCATAGATCGCTGGGGACGAGTATAAGATGATGTTATAACCATCTGTGTGAGTCGCAAGCTCACCCACTCTGAAGTTGAAAATGGAAGTCGTTCGACCCTCTGATTGGGTCGAGCCTTACATGATCGGTGTTGAGAACTTCTGTTCGACCCTCCTGTTGGGTCGAGCTTTGATTATGTACATCACAAATGAGCGTCAGGGGGCTCGGATCTGGGTTCCGACCCAAATCCCCTCAAATACCTAAGTTAGAATCTGGAACTTAAGGAAGAGCCAGGGGCTGTCAAGACAGAATCACAGAGATTCTTCTTGATTTTATCGCCGCAAGTTGTTTGAAGGAAGAAATATGAAGTGGAAGGCAGAACGTAAAAGTATAGGTTTCTTGTACCTCAGATCCCCTACTCTGATTGTCTTTTTGGTATTTATAGACTTCAAAGTATTTTCAGTGACGTTGAGGGGGCTAACGGTCTTCCATTATGGTGGCCCGATCCTCCTTAACAATAGGGATAACCGTCGTCTATGCTTCCTGCCAATTTATGTGTCATTAAATTTTTACCTCCTTGAGGTGCGGAAGCTCAATGGGCAGATGCCACGTTGGCGTCTGACTGGGTCGGTGCTTGGCTACAATGTTGGGCTTTGTGAACTTAGTGAGCCCTAGAAATGTTCAGGTGGGCTTGCTGGCGAGGATACGACCCTTTCATCGAATGCCAGCCCAAGTATTCAATAGTATCCAAAAGCATTCAAGGCACTCAAAGCTGATCTTCATTCTAGCTTTGTTCTTCATTTGATACAAGTAGTAAGTGCTCATACTCTCATCATTTAGAGCATAACATACACACCTCTTTGCCTTATATTATTAAGTCATTATTCAAGACATAGGTTGTGAAATTGATTTCATATTGAATTGTTTCAATTCGCTTCTCTTATGGAGATTACTCTCCATTTGTAAGAGTGGACCATTCCTGGGTTATGGGAAGTGGTGATCAAGGTTGTATTGGATTTACACTTACCGATATTTGGCAAGTGGGTATTAGTGAATACTAATCACTAGCGGGATTTGCTAGTGGGTTGATGGAGTATGATTCCAGGGAGTCGCGATTTGACTCAGGAGAATCCGAACAAGGGTACATAACTTGTTTGCATTTGCAACTTCTGTGGTGGTGTTATCACATAATCTATTCAGCACATTTAGTTGCATTATGGATTTTAATTAGGCGTAAATTCCTTTTTATTATCATAAAACAATATTTACCCACAGTGTTTTTCACATAGTTTCAAGTGCACAGATAGCCAGCGTGAGGTGGCGGCATATGGGTGAGCATGAGTGTGCCCATAGCAATTAGGGTTTAGAGTTATGGGTTTGCATGCGGAGTTGATCATGTCTCATTGAATATACATGGCGAAGGAGAAGCCCTGCCACTTTTATAGAGGCTGATGGGGGTCACGTCACATCAGGCAAACATGGGGACCGTAGATATTCCGTGGCATAACCATCTCCTGCAAATCAGGCATATGCACATATATGACAGAAGATATTGGACCCCGTCTGCAGATAAGGCATGCAATTATTGGAACGTTGTACGTTCAGGCATTGATTAACCGTGGGCAACGACCGACTGAGTGCGCGGATAATTCATCTGAGATTACGTCATGTGGAGTGGGCTAAGCTGACTAAGCAAGCATGTGCTCGGGAAGGCCAACCTCAGATAACGAGGTTGTCTATGCAGATGTATGCTGACCTCGGGTAGTGAGGTCGTTCTTTGAGAGTGGACCTCGTGGGGTTCGTCTGTATAAAGCTCTGCTGAACTGAAAAAGAGAAATAGGGCTTTTAGGTTGCGAAGAATGCTTACATGTAACCTATCTATGTGGCCGAACAGAATATGTATACACCTATCTCTAGCTATTTTAGTAATTGCATCCATTTTTTTGGCAGTGTTGATGCATGGAATCTCACAGGGACCGGATCATGCCACTGGATGCCTGAACCAACCTGTTAACACATGGATTCTCGCAACAGATGAGCACGGAAAGGGTGGGTTTCTCGAGCCATCCTTCTTCTCTGGCACTTGAAATAGAGAAACAAAGGCATCAGTGGATGGGAGGCAGACCCCCATGTCGAGTGACCCCTTGACTATCTTATGATACCTAAGTCAGTCGATGATTGGTGGGAAGGAGGTAATGAGCGTAAGATAGTATGTGTGAGGTGGTGTCGTACATGTTGAGCATGGGTATGCCCATAGCCATAAGGGTTTAGAGTTAGGAGTTTGCATGCAGAGTTGATCATGTCGCATTGAACATACTTGGTGTAGGAGAAGCCCTACCATTTATATAGAGGCCGAGGGGGTCACATCATGTCAGGTAGACGTGGAGACCACAAATTTCTTGGCGTTAACGTCTCTTGCAAATCAGGCATATGCACAGATATGACAGGAGGTAATGAACTGCGTCTGCAGATAAGGCAAGCAATTATTGGCATGCTATATGTTGGGTTAGGCATTGATTACCCATTGGCAACGACCTAATGATTGGGTGGATAGTTCGCCTAAGAGTACGCCACGTAGAGAGGGCTGAGCTGACTAAGCAAGCAGGTGCTCAGGAAGGTCGACCACGAATAGCGAGGTCGTCTATGCAGATGTATGATGACCTCAGGTAGCGAGGTCGTTCTGTGAGAGATGACATTGGGGGGTTCGTCTCTATAGAGCTATGCTGAACTGACCCGAGTTGAGGCCAAGTCGGGATGGGCTCTCAGGCTAGGTCAGGAGATCCCTGACGACGGGTTCCATTTGACATACTAGGTTAGGCCCCCACTACTGGTGGGCCCAAGTAAAATTAGTTTGGTAGAAATTGCATCCATATTAAACCCTAATAGAGATTGTATCATGTTTATACCAGAACTAAATCAGATTGGGTTAGGAAGCAGCGATCCCTGGTAGATGTTTGCAACGCTTGGAACATTATTGGATCGGCCCCTTCCTGGCCCCAAAAGGTGGCTAATAAGGTTAACAATTGGTGTCTGATCTGACTCCCAAGTGATCGGACCTATGCTCTCTATTAGAACCAGAACTGAACCCGACTTAAGGGAATTACTGTGCGCCTGACCAGTTTTACTCTGCGGACGACCACTTATTTACAAATTTGCCATTACTCTAACCCACTTATTTACAAGTTTGCCACTAAAATTACTCACCGTGTACAAACATGGCCAAACATCCAAAAGTGCCACTGGGTGTGCAACAGCCAATCGGCGGCAGGCGACGATGCCGCCCACTCATCCGACATCCCCAGCCCCATCTCCCCCACCTCCGATCTCTCTAGCTCCCTTTGCCTGCTCCCTCCATCTCCACCAGCCCCCTCCCCATCATCCGACTCCCTAGCCCCGCCCCGCCCCCTCCGTCGCCCCATCCGCTGACCTCCACAGACCCGCTTCACCATCCTCCAACCTCCACAGCACCCATCTCCCTCCTCCGACCTCCCCAGCTCTTGGCTCCCTCTTCTGCTGCCCCTCCTTCGACCTCCCCAGCCCTCCTCTTCCAAACCCTAGTAAATTGTCGACAGAATGCTCGACGGCGGCGGCAGGGAGGAGTTATGGCAAACTTGTAAATAAGTGGGTTATGTGCGGGAATAATCACAAACTTGTAATAAGGGCCTGTTTCTTTTGTTGAGAATGGGATTATGGAAAGTTGTGGGATTGTGGAATCTTGATGTTAGGAAAGTTGCGTTTCTTTTGTTGAGAATGTTGTTGGAAAGCTGGGTTGAGAATTTTATGTGGGGCCCACACAACTTTCTTGTGTTGCTTTTGTTTTGAAAGTTTCATGGAAAAGTTTGAGAAAGTTTAGTGTGGGGTCAACGGATTGAAATAATAAAATAGTTGTAATTATCCTAATTTAATTAATTTAAATTATTTTTACGTTATTAATAAATAACAATTTTAATTTTATTTAATAGAGTTTCTAGCGGTTGTAATTTTATTTAATAGAAATATAATTGTAATTGTAATTAAAATTAGTTGTAATTATCATATTATAATTTTATTTAAATATTAGTAAAAACCCCACGGAGTTACTGTGCAATTCTCGCCGCACAAGACGAAAAAGAAATAAAAAACAAGAAATGCACAGGGTAACGGTGTATTTCGCGTTAAGAGGACAAAAAAATCTTGCTTACAAAATATTATCGAGTGTTACTGTTCCTTGACGAGTGGGCATATTTAAAAAAAATGAAAAGCTCGATGCGATTGGACGAGAGCGAGGAGAGAGAAAAGAGTGGGCCAGTCTTCACACTTTCTCGACATTCTCAGCTGTAATCCTCGTGAAACCCGTAGAAAATAAGATTGAGAATTTGGATGCCACCGCAGAGCCACGTCGTAGCCACCTCCGCAAACCCACCTCAATTCTCTACAAAAGAAACAAAATGAAGAAAATCGAGTCGAGAAAGTAGGCGAACGTACTTGAATAGTGGCATGAACAATATGGTTGGACCACTTTCTCGTCCACTTTCAACAAAAGAAACATGCCCTAAATGGGTAGTGCTATGTCGTACGCAGAGAAAACGGTAGGTGCGCGTAGCAATTTCCCCGACTCAAACCCATGCTTCAAACTCCTCTTCCTCTTGTCGGCATCAGACAACAAAAACCCTCCATCTTTCCATTTCCCCAGGTCGTTACCAATGGCGCAGAAGAAAGGCGCTCGCGCCGCCTCCGATCACGATGAACTCTCCCGTACCCCTCTCCAGGCCGTCCTCCTCGCCGATAGCTTCGCCACCAAGTTCCGCCCCATCACTCTCGAGCGACCAAAGGTAACCCCCACCTAAGAAAAAACACATTGCTCTAATCTCAAACACTAACTCTCTCTTGGTAAGGTCCTTTTACCGCTCGTGAATGTTCCCATGATCGAGTACTCTCTCGCGTGGCTCGAATCCGTTGGAGTCGAGGAGGCCTTCGTGTTCTGCTGCGCTCACTCGGGGCAGGTGAAGGAGTATCTCGATGGGTCCCGGTGGATCAAGCAGCCGGCGACATTTAGCGTGACCACGATCGAGTCGCACGATGCCGTCAGCGCTGGGGATGCGCTTCGAGTTATCTATCATCACGGTGTGGTGAGTGCTAGCAATTGTATTTTCTTAAAGATTTTGCAAAATTGTAATCCAATTAGCTTATTTGGTTTAATTGTCTAGAATCTACATGCGAGTCTTGTTGTAAATTAAAGACAACCTTTCTCTAAATTGCCTTTATATTTACGAGCAACGAGAGAGGAAACATTTTCAGGTATTTGGCTGGAAGGTTGCTAGCTTACTGAAGCTCAATGCCTCTTTAGGCAATACTGTTCAGTTTGTAAAACTGTGGGTTGGTGTTGTTTGGGGCCAAAACCACAGTTTTAGAAACCGAGCTTTGTTTGGAAACCCGAAAAAAAAACAGTTTCATAAAATGCGGTTTAAGGCCCACAAACCTTATGAAACTGGTATTTGGGAAAATCACACAAACGGTGAGAGGCATATAAAAAGAAACTCCATTCACCAATCACCCAAACTTTAACAAAAACCCACTTTCATAAACTGCGGTTTGTATGGATACAAACATTGGTTTCATTTTAACTTGAATAAACTCCAGTTTCACAAATATTGTTGCAATTGTGAGCTAATAGTGTATTGCTTAGGTTTCATTTGGGAATGCAGATAAATCATTGTATCACACTATTTAGTGATTTTAATTGATTTTCATTGATATCTGAAAGTTTTATGAGCGAGGACTTTGGATGAATTAACATGACCTTGTAATCAACCTATTTGTTTGTCCTCTTGTTGAGTTGTTTTCTAGGAAATTGACAATCACATGTTTCTACCATATACATGCATCGTGGCAGTTTTCTTGTGCATATCAGTGGATATAGCAATGGAATTTAAGTGGACAATGGCTTTAATCTATGTAGCACAGATGGTTCGACCATGTTGGTCACACAAACACATGTTGAACGTAGACACTTCTTGGATACTCCTTGGGCCCATGGAGGATCCTTTTCAAATGTGTCTTCAATTATATACTATATTTTCTTTAGTTCAAAACACTTTTTGTGACCTTCTTGGACACATTTTCTTCACAACTCATACATTTCTTTTCTTACATTGGATGCTTTCTATATGTTTGGACTAATTATTCATTCACATCTGTGTCAATAACTGTTTTAGTGGAAAAAGACATCAAAATGACGTCTTGTATAAACCTATAACGATTTTAAATATGTTTGGATATAAAAGTGAGATGCATTAATCTACTTTTTGGAACGTTCAAGAGCCAAGGACCATTCCTTTTGCAAATGCATAATGGGTGTAATAGGATGTGATCATTGTATGTTACTACATGATTGAAAATGTGATCGAACTTTTGGATGCAAAAACATATCTCTATTTCTTTTGTTTACACTTATTCTGGTGTTGTGATGATGTGTCATTTGTCCGATTTTTAATGAATTTTCATATCACATGTTTTGTGTCCATGTCTATGCTTCTTAGGATATAACCTCGTTCAAACACTCCTGATACATCTCTATCCTTACGATATAGGACCGATTGTAACAAAAATTTCTTTAAGGAATCATCATTTTACTGTCATGAAATATGAGAAGTTTATCATTATACTAGTAGCGTCCTGACGTTAGATGTTAAATGCAGTATATGAACACGTCAATGTCACACATTATATGATTAGCAGTATTCCATCTTTCTTCTTTGGGATCTAGCATTTGATTTAGAAAGGGACATGATGCGGATCCGAGCCCGCACCCACACCACTTGAGGCCGGCGGCTATCTAGGGGGGACCCACCCCCCTTTAGTCACTTACGTGCGCCGTAGGAGGCGCGGTAGCACGTAGGAGGGTTAGTTAGGGGTATTCTAGTCATTTTAGACTAGATTAGTAATTCCACACTTTTCTATAAATTAGGGCTAGCCGTCTTTATTTGTTTTTATGCTTGATTTGTGAAAACACTTTGAGTTATCAATTGTGAGGGTTTTTAGGCTTTGATCCGTTCATTCAAAGCTAGGAGACAGGATCTCGTCTCGAAGGAGATCCATTTATCTTGTGTTCTTCGCAAATCATTCTCTATAAAATTCCTCTTTTTATATTTTCCTCTTTTAAAAATCTGAACTTTATTGATTCGATCCACCGGATCGTATCAAATTGGTATCAAAGCATTGAGATCCAATGGCGACGAGCACGAGGTCAAAGGCGGATGGCGTGGATGAGAAGGTACAAGGGCTTTGAGAAGAGTTCACCCGGGAGATCGAGGGCTTGAAGAAAACCCTAGGTGAATCCATCAAGGATCACGCCCATTCGCAAGAGGACATCCAAACCGAGCTTCGGGGCATGCGAAGGGACGCCGCGCAGACAACAAGGGACATCCAAGGGTTAAAGGAGGTAACTTCAGATCTGAAGTTTTTAAGGGAGGCTACATCGTCAATTCCGGAGATAAAGGCTATGCTCCAAGCCCTCACGATGGAGAGGGGAAGAGATCGGGGCAAGGGGATTCAAGGGGGAGAAAATCAAGGAGATTCTACCCTTGAATCAGCAATTTGGGAGCAACCGGAGGGGATGACGGCTACGGCGACGCCTTGGGGGCGAAACACGGCCCCCCAAAACCCTAAGAGGGCCGGCCAGCAGGAAACAGGGCCGGCAGGCCCTCCTGGGCCTGCGGATGACCCGGCAGGCCCCTCAGGGCCTGCGGCCACTGCAGCAGGCCCCTCAGGGCCTGCGGCCACTGCAGCAGGCCCCTCAGGGCCTGCGGACAGCACAGCAGGCCCTGTTGGGCCTGCGCAGCACGCGACAGGCCCAACTGGGCCTGCCGCAGCTGCGGCAGGGCCCAGTGGGCCTGCCGCAGCAGCTGCAGGCCCGGACGGGCCTGCTGCGGCATCGGCAGGCCCATTCAGGCCTGCCGCTGCCCCAGCAGCCCCGATCCGGCCTGCAGCCCAGTTCTGGGGGCCCGTCGAGGTGCAGGCGGCCCCCTGGGGGCCCGCGTCGACGCCAACTACTTTCCGAGGGCCCCCGGCAGCGCAGACAGGCCCATGGGGGCCAGATGGAGGCGGATGGGCCCGGGACACGATGATTGGGGCTCCAGCAGCCCAATTTTGGAGACCAGAGGCTCACCCACAGGTACTGAGACCGCAGGTGGACCCCAGACAGGTATTTGATGGCTTTCTGGAGCGGGGACAGGGCCCGGGGGGCTACTTTGGAGGACGGACAGCGCCGGTACAGCAGCCCAGAGGAGCCGGAGGACCCATGATGGCGCGACAGCAGGAGTTTCCGGGGTACCATTACCAGCCCGAGGCGTGGGAGCGACCCGGGTGGCCTGAGGAGCTGTACGGGGCTGACGGAGGAGGGCCCGTTGAGGCAGTCGGCGGGGGATACGGCCGTGGGGGAGACCGCGGTAGAGATGGGGGTCCACAGGGAGACATTAATGCAGATCGTCGCCTCATGAAGCTGAAGATGCCGATTTTTGACGGCACAGACCCGGACGGATGGATCTACCGGGCGGAGCGATACTTCCAGGTGATGAGACTGACGGAGGAGGAGGTTCTGAGAGCCATAGGGATCTACTTCGAGGGGAAGGCGTTGGCATGGTACAGGTGGAAGGCGGCACGGACGCCTTTTCGCACTTGGGAGAAGCTGTCCGCACTGATACTAGACCGGTTCCAGGATACTCCAGGGGGAGATTTCTACGAGCAGTTATCTGCTCTGAGGCAGGAGGGAACGGTCCGGGATTATGTAGAGAAGTTCGAGATGCTGAATAGTAGGGTGAAGGGGGTGACCGACGAGGTGATGATCGGGAATTTCATGAGGGGACTGAAGCCCTCCATACGAGCAGAGCTGAGGATGCAGAGCCCGGGGACACTGGAGGATGTCCTTCGCCTGGCCCACAAGGCGGAGGAGAAGCATGCGGAGGAGAGGAGCACTCGGGGAACTTGGGGAGCCCAGAGCCAGCGTAGTCAGACGGCACCGGTCCCACCTCCGGGGGTTACAGTAGCACCAGGGGACGCGGAAATGAAGAAAGAGGAAACCCGACCAGTGATCCCTGGTAGGCGGATGACTGAGGCTGATATGAGGGCAAGACGTGCCGCAGGCCTCTGTTTCAGATGCGATGAGAAGTTCAGTCCCTGTCATCGATGTGCGAGCAGGCTGATGCAGATCGTGATAATACCGGACGAGGGGGAGTATACAGAGGAGAGAGAGCCAGTGATGACGGAAGAGAGCGAGGCTGAGCACGCACATCTGGATGTAGCGGAGGTGTCCCTGAACTCCTTGGTAGGGGTAACCACGAACCATACCATGAAGTTGTCAGGGCGATTGGACGACGCGCCGGTGACGGTACTCATAGACAGTGGGGCTACCCACAACTTCATCTCTCGACATTTGGTGGATCGTTATAGGTTGCAGGTGAGCACCTTGGAGACGTTTACGGTCCTCTCCGGGACAGGAAGGAGGGAGGAGACCAGTGGGATGTGCAAGGGGCTGAGTCTGACCTTACAAGGGGTGCAGATCGTGGAGGACTTCTTGCCCCTAGAGTTGGACAATATCGATGTGATTTTGGGCGTGCAGTGGCTGAGGGGGTTGGGCGAGGTGAAGATGAATTGGAAGCAGCTTAGGATGGAATTCCAGGAGGGGGGTCGTACGGTGGTTCTGACAGGTGACCCTAGCCTCTGTTTTCCCTCGAGGGCCTTCAAAGCCAGATCTCCACCTTGAGGACAAGGTGGCTCTTTTAGGGGGCGGTATTGATGCGGATCCGAGCCCGCACCCACACCACTTGAGGCCGGCGGCTATCTAGGGGGGACCCACCCCCTTTAGTCACTTACGTGCGCCGTATGAGGCGCGGTAGCACGTAGGAGGGTTAGTTAGGGGTATTCTAGTCATTTTAGACTAGATTAGTAATTCCACACTTTTCTATAAATTAGGGCTAGCCGTCTTTATTTGTTTTTATGCTTGATTTGTGAAAACACTTTGAGTTATCAATTGTGAGGGTTTTTAGGCTTTGATCCGTTCATTCAAAGCTAGGAGACAGGATCTCGTCTCGAAGGAGATCCATTTATCTTGTGTTCTTCGCAAATCATTCTCTATAAAATTCCTCTTTTTATATTTTCCTCTTTTAAAAATCTGAACTTTATTGATTCGATCCACCGGATCGTATCAGGATACCTAATGGATAGATGGGCCAATGCAGCAAGGATGCTGTCGATGATTGTAAAAAAATATGGCGATGTCAAGCAAGGATTTAAATATCAGCCAATTCCGATATGTATCAGGAATATCATGTCAGATTTTCAGGTGACAGGATACCATATTATATAACAATTTAAATTGAATTACACCATCATTTTTAGTATAAGATGATATCAGGTTTGTATCAACTAGTACTATTGTATACAAAGCATCTCAAAAACAAATCTTGTTTTGCATGAGTGTTTTTACCAGATTTCTAAAAGAAAAAAATGGAGGTAAAATTGCAATGGTTTTTCTTTGTTTTACACGTCGACAGTCCGATAACTCACGAATGGCTCATTTTTCTTTGATGTTAGATATTTATACCGTTAATTGAGTTCCATCAATTTTGGGATTATAATAAACATGGGTGAATTCTAAGATTTTCTGGCTAGAAATCGGCCTATTACTGAACTACTTATTACTATATTATTATTGCACCACCTATTTTGCTACACAATATTTCATCAAGATTTGTGATGAACCCATTATTTATTCTAAAAAGCAAGTCAAACGTTGCCAATTATTTTAACTTTTATTTTTATAATTTTCGGTTATTTGGTAAAGAAAGTGAGAAGCAGCTAAATAGAACAGTGTGATATGATATTGCTGATGTTGATGATGCTGAATTACTGAAATGATTAACATTTGACCAATACCGATACCAATACTGAGATTTCAACCGTTGGATCCAACATTACTTGTGGTATATATTTGTTAATGATGTTGATACTAAAACTCTTTTTCGGTGACTTTTAGACATTGGCTTTATAATAGTAGCTAGTTAGTGATTGTTCTATTTGGGTGGGTACTTATTATCAACGTTGGAGAACTTGGTTTCGGTTTGTGTACGTCCAGCTTCCCAAAATGTTAAGAGCAATGTCAAGATGGCCTTTATAATTCTAGGAACGAACTAAACAAGTAATGGATAAGGAAGGAAGTAACCGATATAATGAAAATATAATCAGCCAGAAATATAAAGAAACTATAAAACTAGCATACCAAAGAATGGGCAAGCCGGCACGGAGAAGGGTCCAAGCGTGCAGAATGATCCTAGCAAAATCACTCAATGAATATCCCTAAACGATCACCTGATAAATATTCCACAAAGAAAATAAATGGATAATGTTTATCGGTAAGTAGGCTTATATGTGTCTCTAGATAAAGAAGATTGCAACACAAAATGAAAATATAGCATGAGAAAACATGTAAAATAACATGCAACATCAAGAATAATATCATATAAACAATATCAATAGTAATATCATGTTCATGTCAATTCATGGCATGGTAACGGTAAAATATGCTAACCATATCTACATGACTATGACTAGATAGATGAAATCAATGCTACTAGTCTTGTGTTGTGACTCTTGTTCGAGTGTACGATATGCAACTCAGGTAGGAAACAATGGTTATGAAATATAACATTGCTCCTAGTGTGTGAGAGCGTAAAATACAGATACATTAATAACCCCCCTCCATCTATGGAGGCCACAACACAAATACATTAATGGTACCTTATCGCTCCCACATCATTTGAGACAATGAGTTTTCCATATGTTTTATCTAAGTACAATGTTAGGTAAAATAACAGATTAGATAACATTATCATAAACAGTAATCAAGGTTAGTATTAGGTACAATATCAGTAATCTGGTGTAAGAAACATCACATATAATATAATAAACAGTGAATGTGCACAATGTGAACATGCATAGTGGATTATATCAAGTGCATCATCATATATACAATGGTTGACATGCATAGTGTATAGTGAACAATATCAAGCACATCATCATATAAAATTCATATCCTAACAATGCAGACAGCTATGAATAATATGAGTATCACATACCGGGAAATAAATGTAATTATTTACCGTTATCAAGGCAAAATCAATGATTGTAGCAATTGATTCACGAAATTATCGTACACTTATTTTATGCCACGGACTAGATCTCCATATAAAGCCTAAATGACAATATTAAGATATCAATCTTGGGAGTGAATTAGGCTTATGCATTAAGGGACAACACCAATCTCCAAGTTAATTCGAGTCTCATATAATATCTAAAGGAGTGAAACCAACCGATTAATATATCATATCACCAACAACATGTTTCATATCTTCCTGTCAACCCGAGCATTAAATAATATCCAAGCAGATGAAACCAATAGATCAATATTCCATATGGCCCATGACAAAATACCAATACGACCCAAACTTGATTACAGGAATAAACTGGAGCCAACTTCCATTTCAATTCAACCATTCTCAATTTAGTTTCATGTCATCATTGTATTTCACGTTATTTTTCATGTCATGATTATTGATTCTTGATTATTCTCAAAACAAAATCATCATCAACTATATATTTCCTGCTCCATATTCACCCAATAAAATCTGATACCAACCTTTCTCGGGACGGGATAAGGTCAACTAGGCTCGAGGGGTGAGAATTCTCTTTATAATATTCACGAAGAGGGCCCAAAACTTGGCTAACAACATGAGCCACAACCACACTATAGAAGGGATGTAGCAACCCTAAGTCTTGCACGTGCAATTATACATTGGAGGCCCACACAAGGATCATGCCACAAAAGGAACAAGACGATGTCCACATACAAGAACCATGCCTCTTAACTAGCCCAAGACCATTCACAAAAGTAGAATAGCGGCAACAAAAACCCACAAGCAGCTTGACACAAGTGAAACAAAATAGCGACAACTAGTGACAAAACATTAGCACACTTGTTACGACCTCGAGATCGGCCCAGTCGACTTAGGCCAGCATGTTCAAAGCCAAAGTAAATGCCCCCGAATCTTCCTATTGAGAACTAGCTCTGACGAGAAGCTCGTCGAGTATCAGGAAAGCTAGCCCAAGCAGAGCGACAAGTTCGTCATCCGAATCAAAGAGAAGAGCCCTCCGGCTGCTCGCACACGTTCTACGCTAGCTCGTCCCAGAGGCAGATCGCCTACCTCTCCGCCCAAAGCAGTCCGCCCTATGAGGGAGGCGACCCGTCACTAACATCACTGTCAGTTTCACTACAGACAAAGTCTGACAAAAGCGTACCTGACCGCTTCACAGCCTGACGGCCTGTCGAAAGCGTCTCTGGCCGTTTCACCGCCAGACAGCCTGACAAAAGCGCGTCTGACATTTACGGCTCTGACAGCTTGACAAAAGCGCGCTTGACACATTCGGCCCTGACATCGTCGATCGAATCTCTGACACCTTGACGCCGTCGGCTCAGCTAAAGTAACCAACTCCAGCAGCCTATAAATACCCCCTCTCCTCCAGCGAGAAAGGGGTTGGCTGGCTAATCTGTAAGAAAGCCTAACACATCTACTTATATTCAGGTCGAATATCCTCCACATATTCGCACCTTCCACACTAGTTCGCCACGCAAGCCCCGATCTGCCTCTAAGATCGCCCTGTGTGTCCGACAGTAGTCATTAACTGACTTAAGCATCGAAGAGGCTACGGGCTGGCAGTCAGCCCTGTCTTTCTGACGAAGTGCTCTTCTTGCAGGAAGTTCGCCCCAGCAACCAGTGGACGAGCGATCTGCGGCGACCTTAATCAACCGACGAGCGACCTCCTCTGGTTCCGTGGGGGCCTCCTCTGGTTCCGTCTCAACACCTACCGGCGTACCAAAAAACGGAGTCGCCAACGTGGCAGTGGTAAATCACAATAATTCTAGAATTTGGAATGATACAGTTATATATGCATGAAAATGAAGCATTGACTAAGCACAACTGTAAACTAAAGCAAAAACTGAAAAGTAAGACATGCATGCAAGACAATGTTCAAATAAGGTTATACGAATAGTTTTCTAATTGTCTAATAGTTAAGCCAATCCTAGGTCGCGAATCATATTGGAGAGTATAGTAAACAACCAGGAATCTACCTCGTTCCACAGGACATTCACCTGGGCCAGACCTAAAGTAATAACAGGAGGGGGTCATGAGTCCAGAAGAGTTGCATGATGTGACTCAAAATTAAGTCCGACGATACCAATAGGGTCCATCGGGTTCATGACGAAACTCAACTAGAATACGTGATGCGGTCATGTAATCAGGAGCCCGAGCATGGCTCTTGTTGCTCACGCACTCTCACTAATATGATTTACCCCAAGACTTAGTGAGTCTGAAATGCCAAGTGAATGTCAAATGGATATATGTCATTGTCTCAGTGATATAGTTCATATATTATTCTAAGTTGGTAATATTTCATTGGTTCATTATGAATTAGGAAACAAAGTTTCTAAGGTAGGTTCAAGGCCACATCGAAACTAGCTAATATGTTGGTGTGTTACATAATTAAAATTTAGTCATGGTATCCTGATTCTAACAGGATATTCCATAAAGTTATTTCAATAGCATATTCCAACAAGATATTCCAATATTATCATAGCACACTACACATATTACCATCTTCAATATTATGGGAAGTGTGAAACATATGATATGATAATCGAAACAGGAAACATGTAGAAACATGACACAAGTAACATTTAACGGGTGATATAACAATCCAAAACATGGAACATGTAGCACGTGGATGGCATGTAGCAAGTGAAAGAATATACTAATCATATACCAATTGAAACAATAGTTTAAACTTTAGTGCCATATACAATTAGTAAAATAATGTAACCTGGATGGTGTGCAGTGAATGTTGTGGCAACTAGAAACATGGGGGCCTTATCAATGGATAGATGTATAACTGCGATCTCAGAGAGTTCTCATCATAGATCATTCTAAGGGTCGTAACCATGTGTTCATGGTTTTCATGTGATCCAACAGGCAGTAAACCTATGATCCGACGTGCAATAGTCTTATGATCCAACGGTAGTAATTGTTGGGACCATGTGGATGGCAGATAGAATATTAGAGGGGGGTGAATGATGTTCTTCAAATAATAAAAATTCCTCTAAAAGTTCAACCTAAATAATTAACTTGAGTTACCAAATTAATACTTAATCAACACAATTACTTTCAAGATAGAGTAATGCAGAAGCTCAAACACAATTGCAAGCACAAATAATCAATATGCACAATCACAGAGAGACATACGATATATTCTGGTTCATGTACCCGAGTCCAGCTAGGGCTGTTGACGAACAGAACGTTCGACGAACTACTCGTGAACAAGCTCGGTACATGTTCGTTTACATTCGTTCGGGAAGCTTAATGAATAAGCTTGAACAGATTTTTAGAGCTCGGTTAGTAAACGAACAGAGCTTGAACATAACTATGTTCATTCATTTATGTTCATGGATGTTCGTGAACAAGCTCGTTAAGTGTTCGTGAACAAGGGCTTGAGTGAATTAAAATTAAAATTAAACACTTACCTTCTCAAATTGAATTAAACAACTTCACCTCTTCAACTTCCCAGCTTTCCACTCCTAGACTCCCAGGCTCATAGCTCTTTGCCATTGTTCGTTCGTTTGTTTGAAAATCTGTTCATGAACAAGATTGATTGTGTGTTCGTGAACACGTTCCCGTACATGTTCACGAACAAGCTCGATAAGTCTTGTTAATGAACAGAACGTTCGTTCAGTAAGCTCGGTTTACGTTCATTTATGTTCGTTTACGTTCGTTCGGTAAGCTTAACAAACAAGATTGAACATTTGTTTAGAGCTCGGTTCGTAAACGAACAGAGCTTGAACATGGATTTTGTTCATGAACAAAACCAAGCACACTGTTCAAGCTCGTTCAAGCTCGTTCGTCAACAGCCCTAAGTCCAGCCATACATCCTTACAAGGACATAAATCCACTAACACAAGGATTTACAACACGTTTCAAATGGAACAAACACGTCCAACAGCGGACAATGCATCTCAATGAGACAACACCTCCAATGAGAGAAACACCTCACAAAAATGTGAGAAAGAAATACTTACATCTATTTTTATATGTAGCCAAATGTTGAAGCTCTTGTATGTTGTAGTGTAGGATATAGCCGATCTCCAAATGCTAAGGAAATTAAGCTCTTTGAGATCAAAAAATTGGGTCAAAAAAGATTAAGAACTTTGAAAAATTTTTGGCTAAGAAGAGGGTTTTGTTGCTTAAAAGCTTTTGGACTTTAAAACCATCTTTTAAAAAAATTGATGAATTAAGTCTTACATAATTCCAACAACAACCCCCAATATATATATGACACAATCTAGTCAAGACAGATTGCCCAAACTGCCCTCTCCAACGGGCAAATTCGACACAATCATGTAAATCACAGAGCTAGTCAATTCCTACAATTGGGGCTATAATAGTCGACTCATATATGCCATGGAGTTGACGTCTGACTAGGTAGTCGACTCCTTGGACTATAGTAGTCGACTCCAAAAATGGGACAAAGAGCACCCATTCTTGGTAGTCGATTCCATCACTTATAGGAGTCGGCTCCTATACAAATTCATGATATGGGCTTTAAAACTTAGGAAATGATTTTTGAAAATATTTTAAAACATTTTATGTGAGTTTCTAAGTGTGTGAGAGCTTCAACAAAGACTTCAACATTCTACCGAGACTAAAATTAAAAATTACATCATTATGAAAATATTACATTAAGCTTTTGATGCAATTTTGCTCTTCATGCATTGTCTTGGTTGCCTTTGATCTCCATGGTCTCTGTTGGCTCTAACCACATTTGCTTTGCATGTTTGATCTCGAAAGCACAGTATCTACACAATTATACTCAAGAAATTATGTTACTCATCATCAAAACAAACATGTGATGACTTAATATGTAACAGTAATATATGATCCAACATGAAGTAAAAATGGGCAATGTTTAGTCACTAGTCAAACACCCGAGTTCAAAGTCAACCACGGGGACAGAAAGCACGCAACAACCCACTGCCAATGACCGGGTCAACTCCAACACTCCAAAGGCCAAGCCAACTTCCAACTTCCTACTTCCAAAGGCCATTCCAACCGGCCAACCCAATACATCAATCCAACACCAAAGGAACCCCAAAACAACATGTTACCAAACATCACAGAGTTGCAGGGGCACTAGGGAGATATGACAAGGGCTAGGGGCCTACAATGATTGCAGATAAGGACAAAAAGCCCAAGGGAAAGCACGGTAGTCTTGACAGAGGGCTGAAGCCCAACTGGGCTCACGGTAGGGAGTAGGACACCGTGCAAAAACCAAAATATGCATGGGACAACCACGACGGTGGTGAGGGACGATAGCGGGGTCGTCCCCAAGCCCCAAAAACACTTGAGACTTGCTCAGAATCATCATCATCATAAGCAGAGTCATGAATTTAAAATCAAAAATACGGAATTAAAGTCATTTACCGAAAATTGAAGACCGAGAGGGAAAATTTGAGACTCGTCGTCTTGTCGGGGACGACTGCAACTGCTCGGTAAGGGGATGAGATGAAAACCGAACGCCAAAACCCCAACTCAAACTAAAAATCTTTTTGAAAATAATTTTCTGCTTGAAAACCAAAGCACTAGACTTACATGTACTTTTATAGAGGCGGAGAGAGACCCATGGAGCTCTGGAAAGGACAGAGGAGCAGTGCTTTTGCTACAAAGAAGCCCGACGTCGGAATAATGTGAGATCGTAACGAAATCACACGATTTTAGGGTGTGAAGGATTCATGAGGCTGTGACAGCTGTCTCTGAGATGGATCGAAGGAGAGGGGATTCGGGGCTGCTGCTATCGGGGTTACTTTCCGCCGGAGGGGGGGGGGGAGAGAGAGAGCCAAGGGTTTTTGCTGTCGAGCGTGTTCGAGTGAGAGAGATGGGGTAGGTGAGGGTCACATGAGGGAGGTGAGGGGGTTAGGTGGGGGGTTATATGAGGGTTAGTGGGTGGCCAAGTGAGTTGGGCCGGGAAGAAAGAAAGAAAAAGAAAAAGAAAAGGAAAAGGAATTGGGCTGCGGGTTTGGTTGGGCCGGGAGAGAGATAAAAGAAAAGAAAGAGAAGCGAAAGAAAAGAGAGAAAAAGAAAGTGGGCTATGGGCTGGGCCTCAGGGAAAAACCAAACGAAAAAGAAAAAGAAATAAAGGGAGAGAGAAGGGAGAAAGAAAAATTATATTCATATATAGTGGGAAAAATCCCCAAAGATTTGATGCCATTACAGAGAAGAACAACATGAAGATTCAAGCGGGAATTGGATATGAGTTCAGTTCAGTTGCATGATCCTCACAATGAGTTTCCCAATACGTGGTTCAGGTTTGAGGGAAAGATTGGTGCATGTAGATTTTATGTGGAGCTTGTTTAAGATTAATGAAGAATGTGTGCGAAGATAGGTTTGAGTATATTTTGAGATGAATTCATTACTACTGTTGTCCATGCTTATATACAGATTTTGTTGGTTTAATGGAGAATACGTTGAAGAAAATTGTTTTCTGGAGGATGACAAAGAAGTAACCCGAAGATGCCATTAAGAAATATGGAATATTCTCAGCAAATGCTCCCGTAGTAATAGTTATTTACTTTCTTAAAACAGCTTATAAGATTTAAGGATATCGAAGTATGAAGATTTCAAGGGGGAGATCAAAATAAGGGGTATTTCCTGGGGGAATATAGAAACGACCCAAAATAAAAAGATCTCATTAGCTTGACTAGTCATTAGTCAAGATATTTATATTTTAATGCTGAATGCAGTTTAATCTATACGCATCATAACATATTCTAGATTATCTGGTTGAATCCTTCCAATAGTTTAACATATCTGTATCTGTATATTAATTGGATTGATCCTGATATGATGTTTCAAAATACAAATAGAGAACATGATCATTATTGAAATTAGTATACTGTCATCCTAGATATGGCTACTCTTTCATGTTTTGAAGTTAGCATTACCGAACCTCTATGGCCTCTGATGTCTGTGTAGTTAATACGGTCTCTTACCTTTTTTCTGACATTTATTTTAAAATTTGGTTTTATTAAGGCCATAATCCCAGGCCACCTTTGTCTTTCCATGAGTATTCTTTCTTCTTTCAACAATATGCTATGCTTCATAAGACATTTTAACACGAGGTCTTGTTCATTTTAACAATACTATCTGAGCTTATTCTTATTCTACGTTCATGAACAGCTTGAAATTCCATCTTTATAGAGTTGCTTTTATCGATTTGTATTATATATGAGATGTGCATCTCTAGTTTCTGCTTTATTGGAATATGTTTCTGGGACCTACTCAATTTGATTTAAATTTTATGAGTTTGAACTATATTGGTTCTTTACATATCTAACACTTGATTTACGTACGACATTGCATTACATAGGTCATAATTCTCCATTGTTTCTTTCAAAAATTACACATTCTACATGTCAGCATTGTGAATGAGTCAGCTTATAGTCCACACATTAAACATATGTTACTGAAATCGGGACAACTGCCATAACTGATAAGAACGGGCAGTGATGTACTAAAAAAATAATGGTTTCCATCGATATACTCTGAACTAATCACAAGTTTACTTAACATGGCAAAAACCAAGGTTTTAGGTCTCGATTTCGGTCTGGGTATCGTTCTTCCCAAAATTTAAGTTTCGGTATCGGTATCGCCCATATCGGCGGTTTCGGACGCAAGTTTCGGTTTCGTCTGTATCGCTAGTTTCAGCAGTTTTGTTTGGGTATCGGTTTCGGTTTCAGAGATATTTTAAATATGTATATACTATATACATACAATGATGTTTTCGGAGGTTCTTAAATCTAAACCTATCAAATACTATTAAATACTTAACAAACTAAAATATTAATCATATACTATTAAATACTAAATACTAAATAGATAAACTAAATTTGAGTTCGTAATCATATCAAATACTAAATACCTAAAGTTTGGTACTTAAATACTAACTATTAGATAAATGAATAGATCCTAACGCTTGTCTTGCGCACCCACCATTTTACCTTGCGCACATACCACTTATTTACAAGTTTGCCAAAAAAATCGCTGGGCGTTGCTTTGCGCACCAACCATTTTGCTTTGCGCACATACCACTTATTTACGGGGTGCCACAAAATATTGCTTGAAATGCGTACCGACTTTTTTACTTTACGCACATACCACTTATTTACAAGTTTGCCCTTTTAAAGAACGCAGCATCTCCTGAAAGGCGACTCGGACCTCTCTCTCTTTGCTCTCTCTCACTCTCACGCTAGATGGTCGAGGCGGGTTTGGCGAGGCAGGAGGCAGATTCGGCGAGGCGACGACGCGATGAGGTGAGTTCAATTTTTTTTATCATCTTCCTTTTGTCCATTTTCTTCTTTTTTCAGCAATTTTTTCTTGGTTCTGCCTCTTCTTCGTCTAATTCTTCATCATTTTCAAGCCAAAACCCTAGGGTTTTCTCCTCTCTTTTAATCGAGTTTTCTATGCAACTTATTGATTCACGAAATTTTTTGTGTTTTTAAGAGAGTTTTTATTTAATTACACATTATTCTTCCTCTGTGTTCGATCGGTACTGAACGATATCGGTCAGTTTCGGCATGTATCGGCCGAAACTGACCGATACTGTTCAGTATCGACCGATACTGAAACTAACCCTTGGTTTCGGTATCGTCAACTGCCGATACCGATACAATATGTCCGATATCTCAAACCGTGGGAAAAACAAAGTCGGCAGTTTCAAAAATTTTAACTCCCAGTGCAAGAAGGAAGAACACACGGAAGAACCACACATTCGACTTGTGTTATGTATTAAAGTGCTGTTGCGGTGGACTTGGAATCTCTCTTGACTTTATGAAGTCAACTAAATAGGAGTTATCAAGATAATCAACTTTTAACCCATACTTCAGATTATCACGATGATTTTAGGCCTATGTGATACTTGACTTGGTGACATGTTGCTTGTTCTTTTAGTTCATTGCAAAAAATTTGTGGAAATCTTTCTTTTGAACCTCCGTGACTAAGTTTTCCATGGTTTGATAATATTTGCACATGTTAATATTCTCTAATAAATTTTTTTCCAGAGCCATGCATGACCGATTAATAGAATTTCTTGATATCTCTGGTATCACCCCTCTTCTTGCTGTTAACTTCCAATTTCGCCACAGTCAACTTTTCTACATACGACTTGATGAAGGATATAGAAATTCTTGCTGCGTTGGATAATTTGCTGTCTCATGAACTGTTGATTAGTTTAGTCTGCATGATATGACAAATAAATTGTTTTGACTAATATGTGAAAAAGGGACTAGCTGGTGATATTATTTATTCACTAATAGGCTTGCTACCAGGCTACCCTCCAGTGTCCAAATAATTTGCTTTGCCAATTGGATCTGACAGATGATTGTGCAAAAATAATTAAAATTGATAGGGACCCTGGTTTGTTTCTATTGATGCTCTTGGGTCTGCTACTTATTTTGTATCCTGGGTTTGGTTTTACCCTGCAATAGTCATTGTTTCGTTCTTGAAAATTTGTACATGCTATTTACTTTAGAATGCTTGGTTTTGATGGAACTTTCTCTTATCCTTGAAGATACGTGGAGACTTTATTCTCATAAGTGGTGATACAGTTAGCAACATGAGCTTAACAGAAGCATTTCATGAACACAAAGAAAGAAGGAAAAAGGATCCGCTTGCTGTGATGACAATGGTCATCCAGCACTCTAAATCTTCATCACACACGCATCAGACTAGACTTGGTAATGATGAAATTACAATGGCAATTGATCCCGAGACGAAAGAACTTCTGTACTATGAAGACAAGGCAGATTACTCACGGCGGTTTATTTCTCTCGATAGGATGTTGCTAGCTGACAATTCTTCTATTTGTTTACATAATAACAAGCAGGTAATTCTGATCTCAATGCAATTTAGTTTTCACACTGCTTTCTAATATATACAATGGCTGTGTTACGTTCAGCTGTTACGCATAAACTTGTGGAAGGTAAATTGTGCATTTTAACGCTTCAAATGTTTTTACAGAACTTGGTTTTATTTATTTACTCAGTTATTTGTATCTTCTGGGCAATTAGTGTAGTAATAAATGCTTGTTCTCCAAATTCTCTGATGGGCCCCAAAGCCCAGGCCGCCTGCGGGTATATTCCCGCAGGCGCGTGTGGCGGCCCAAAGCCCAGGCCGCCCCATCCAATGCCTAGCCGCCGCATGCCCGGCTAGCCGTCTTTGTTTGCATATGCTTGGATTATTGTTATTTGTGTGATTTCATGGGTAGACGAGTGTGGACGTCCTCTTTGGCGTCTTGGGAGAAGAATTCCCCTCTTTGGTATTCAATTATCTTGTTCTAGCTATTATATTCTCAATAAAAATCGTGCCTTTTGTTAGTTCCTAACAATTTGGTATTAGAGCATGACGATCTATGGCGGCCGCGACGAGATCAAAGGATAAATTCGAGGCGTTGGAGGAAAAGCTTATGGGGGGAAATTGAAGGGGTTAAAAAATCGCTGGTGGAATCCGTCGAGCACATGAAGGCGTGTCAAGCGAAGAACGACAAGCAATTCGCGAAGATACTCTCCCTTTTGACGACTAAATCCCACGACAAAGGAAACCCTAATCCGACACCAAAGGCGGCATCTTTGAAGAAAGAAAAGGAAAAAGAGGAGATTTTTACCCAAAATCAACCCTATTAGATGGAGGAATTGGACGAGAAAGACGACGAGGAGCCATGGAAGGTCGACTACCGCGAGGAAGTACGTCGGAAGGCGGTGGAGAGTCAAAGGGGGAAGGCGGCCCTAGCCGCCCTTTTTGGGAGCCGCGCGCCAACGAAGAGACGTGACCGAACCCCCACAGCAACCCGGGGGTTCGGCCGCTGCGGGAGAAGGCGGGGCCCTCCCCGCCTGCCGGGCCCTCCAACAGGGCTGGCCAGGCCCTGTCGGAGGCCGGATTGGTCCGGCGAACCTGCCGGACCTCCGACAGGGCCCACCGGCCCTGCCAGAGGCCCGGCAGGGCCAGCAGGCCCTCCGGCAAGGCCGGAGGGGCCCGCCTGACCCCCGCCGAGAGCGGGAGCCCCCCTGGCAGCCGCCGGGGGGGATGCACACGGACAGCCTCTGGAGGCGTTTTTCGAGCGTACAAGGCGTCGATCAACGGGGGAGGATCAGTCGTACGGAGACGGACGCGAAAGAGACAACTATTATGACGGCAGGGGAGGCTACGATGCTGAGTTCGGCGATGATGCAGGTTGGGACGACTTCGAGGGCCGGCGTGGATATTACCGAGGAGACTTTGGGGGTCGCGGAGGACTGCCGCCTAGGCAATACGAGACTCAGGAAGACAGGAGACGGCACTACCGCCCACATCACCGTGTTGAGGGGAGGCCTGAGTCGGGGCACTTTGGAGGAGATTGCAGAGTGCGGAAGCTGAAAATGCTGCTATTTTCTAGGGAGGATCCACATGCCTGGTTGTTCACAGCAGAGAGTTATTTCGCAGCGCACCACATGACCGAGACACAGAAGCTGGAGGCGGCAACCATCTGCATGGAGGGGAGAGCCTTGGGTTGGTTCCAGTGGAAGGAGAGGCGGCAGCAGATCCGTGGCTGGGAGGAGTTGAAGGACCTCGTGCTGGAGAAGTTCACAGATCCCTGGCTGGGGAACCTACACGAGCAGCTCTATGCCCTCAGGCAGGAGGGACCGGTGCGGGAGTACATCAAGAGATTTGAGACACTGGCAGGGAGAGTACATGGCGTGTCGGACGAGTCTCTGGAGGGCACCTTCCTTAAGTGGCTGAGGTCCAGCCTACGAGCGGCAGTGAGACCATACAACCCCAGGGGGCTTTCTGAGGTCATAGAGATGGCACAGATGGTGGAGGACGCGTAGACCGAGAATAGGAGGATCAGGAGCGACTATAGTGGCCAGTTACCATGGGGTACTCCATCTGGCGCAGGAGGAGCAGGGACCCCCGCGGGGCTGCACAGACGAGCAAGGAGAAGGCTGGAGAGAAGGGTAGCACGCCACAGGCTAGGGACAGTTCAGGCGCATGACAGACACAGAGATGAGAGAAAAGAGGCAGAAGGGCCTGTGTTTCAGATGCGAGGAACGATTTTCACCGGGCCATCGGTGTGCAGAGCGCAAGCTCCAGGTGATTCTGTTGGAGGACGATGACGACGATGATGACGTCGATGAGGAGGCAGCTGAGGCAGAGGAGGAGCTGGAGGGCCAGCAGTTGGACGTGGCAGAGGTGTCCCTCAACTCCGTGGTAGGGTTCACACCGAACCATACCATGAAGCTGAGGGGGGAGATCGGCGACTAGAAGGTGACCGTGCTCATTGACAGTGGGGCTACCCACAATTTTATCTCCAGGAGGGTGGTGGCACAGCAGGGACTCCAGCTGACAGATTGCGGCAGCTTCAGCGTGATGATGGGGACGGGAAAGAAGGAGAGCAGCCGGGGAGTGTGCATGAGACTGGTATTGACCATGCAGGGGATACATGTGATTGCAGATTTTTTACCTCTGGACCTGGGGAGCACCGACATCATCCTGGGCATGACCTGGCTACAGACGTTAGGGGAGATGACAATAAATTGGAAACTGTTGCGGATGGAGTTTCAGAAGGCAGAGAGAGCAGTGATACTCCAGGGGGACCTCAGCCTTTGCAGAGTTTTGGTCTCTTTGAAGACCATGGTGAGGACCATCCAGGCGAAGGGAGGAGGATATTTAGTGGAGCTGTACTCGTTGACAGGCGAGGGAGGCGCAGAAGCCAGTACAGAGCAGCCCATTCTAGGAGAGGTGCAGCAGCTGATGGAGCAGTTTGAGGAGATCTTCCAGGAGCCTCGGGGTCTCCCACCACCGCAGGACCACGTGCACACCATTGTTCTACGAGAAGGTGTGTCCCCATTAGCGTGCGGCCCTACCGATACCCCAGCATCAGAAGGACGAGATAGAGAGAATGGTGTCAGAGATGGTGCAGGCGGGGGTGATCCAGCCGAGTGTGAGCCCGTTCTCCAGCCCGGTGTTGTTAGTAAAGAAGAAGGATGGTAGTTGGTGTTTCTGCGTGGACTACAGGGCACTGAATAAGGAGACGGTCCCAGATAAGTTTCCCATTCCAGTGATCGACGAGCTCCTGGACGAGCTACACGGGGCAGCCTGGTTCAGCAAGTTGGATCTTAAGTCCAGTTACCATCAGATCAGGATGCGGCGGGAGGATGTGCCCAAGACGGCGTTCAGGACGCATGAGGGCCATTATGAGTTTCTTGTCATGCCATTCGGTTTGACAAACGCACCTGCCACCTTTCAGGCTCTTATGAATAAGGTATTCCGTCCTTATCTCGGGCAATTCGTACTGGTTTTATTCGATGATATTTTGGTGTATAGTCGTACTCTGGATGAGCATTTGGACCAATTGCAGGTGGTGTTTCAGGAGATGCAGTACCACCAGCTATATGTGAATAGAAAGAAGTGTCTTTTCGGGCAGTCACATGTGGAGTATTTGGGACACATGGTATCGGCAGGAGGGGTGGCAGCAGATAGAGCCAAGATAGTGGCCATGCTGGACTGGCCGCGCCCCACCACGCTCAGAGGGCTTCGGGGCTTCATGGGGCTTACAGGATACTATCGCAGATTCGTGGAGGGGTATGAGACGATTGCCTGTCCGCTGACGGAGTTATTGAAGAAGGACCAGTTTCATTGGGGGGAGGAGGCGACGACAGCATTTGAGGCCCTAAAAAGGTCAATGACCACTGTGTCAGTATTGGTGTTGCCCGACTTTTCCAGACCCTTCGTGGTAGAGGTAGACGCATCAGGACATGGGTTGGGAGCAGTACTGATGCAGGAGCAGCGGTCCATAGCTTACTACAGCCAGGTGTTGACCGCGAGGGCTCGACTGCGGTCGGTCTACGAGAGAGAGCTGATGGCTATAATGTTGTCCATACAGAAGTGGAGGCCATATTTGTTGGGACAGAGCTTCGTAGTACGCACGGATCAGCAGAGCCTGAAGTACCTGTTGGAGCAGCGGATGGTAGCGAAGGAGCATCAGAAGTGGCTGCGGAAGCTGATGGGGTACATGTTCGAGATTGAGTACCGCCCGGGATTGGAGAACAAGGCAGCTGATGCATTATCCTGGTGGGAGGAGGAGGCAGAGCTAGCGACACTTGCAGTATCTATCCTGGAGGATTGGGGCCCACTACAGCAGGAGGTGGAGCAGGACCCGGAGTTGGCAGCTATACGAGAGGCCCTTCTACAGGGGTCGACTGAGTACCCGGGCTATTCTCTTCAGGATGTGCGGCTACTTTACTGGGGAGGCTTGTGATATCAAGAATATCTGCATTTATACCGGCCATACTCAAGGAGTTCCACGACAGTGCTATTGGAGGACATTCTGGGGTCCTCAAGACCTACCTGCGGCTGGCGAGGGAGGTCTATTGGAAGGGTCTGAAGAAGGAGGTGGCGAGGATGGTGGCAGAGTGTGATGTGTGCCAGCGTCACAAGTACCATGCGATGTATCCAGGAGGACTACTACACCCGCTGTCCTTACTAGACCGGGTTTGGGGGGACCTCTCCATGGACTTCATAGATGGATTGCCGAAGTCAGGTGGATACACTGTTATTTTTGTTGTGGTCGACCGCCTCAGCAAATATGCACATTTTGTCCCGCTTCGGCATCCTTACAGCGCAGTTTCTGTGGCGGAGGTTTTTGTGAGGGAGGTCATTCGTTTGCATGGACCTCCAAAGTCCATAGTCTCGGATCGAGACAAGGTGTTCCAGAGCAAATTTTGACAGGAGCTTTTCAGGCTACAGTGGACGGCATTGAAGCGGAGCACAATCTACCATCCCCAGACTGACGGTCAGACGGAGGTGGTGAATAGGAGCGTGGAGACTTACTTGCGATGCTTTATTTCAGAGAATCCTAAGGAGTGTGCGCGTTGGCTAACTTAGGCGGAATACTGGTATAACACTTCATATTACACGGCGGCGCAGACTATACCCTTTAGGATTTTGTATGGCAGAGATCCTCCGCACTTACTTCATTATGGTCATGAGACGACTCCCATGTCAGATGTGGAGCAGTACCTGGCGGAGAGGGACCAGATTCTGGAGGAGCTGAAGCTCCATTTGGTGAGGGCACATCAGGTGATGATGGCGCGGGCAGACCTACACCGTCGTGACATACATTTTGAGGTTGGAGACATGATGTATCTGAAGCTGAGGCCCTACAGGCAGAGGTCGGTGGCTAATATGAAGAATGAAAAGCTGGCACCACAGTATTTTGGGCCTTTCGAGGTCGAGGCGAAAGTAGGACCGGTGGCCTACCGACTGCGCTTACCCCCAGGATCCGCCATTCACACAGTCTTCCATGTTTCACAGTTTCGCCAGGCCATTGGCGATTACACCTCTTCCCCTACGTTACCAGAGACCCTTACTGCTGATATGGAGGTGAGGATGGAGCATGAGGTGCTGAAGGGGGTTCGGCGGAGCGACACAGGAGGTCGGCATGTGTTGTTGCAGTGGAGGGGCTTGCCAGAGCACGATAGCACGTGGGAGGACATGGATGCGTGGGAGGACATGGATGATATGTCGGCACGTTTTCCAGACTTCCACCTTGAGGACAAGGTGGCTCTTTTGGGGGGAGTATTGATGGGCCCCAAAGCCCAGGCCGCCTGCGGGTATATTCCCGCAGGCGCGTGGGGCGGCCCAAAGCCCAGGCCGCCCCCTCCAATGTCTAGCCACCGCATGCCCTAGCCCCCTTGCCCTATTTTTTCATTATAAATAGGGGGGCTAGCCGTCTTTGTTTGCATATGCTTGGATTATTGTTATTTGTGTGATTTCATAGGTAGATGAGTGCGGACGTCTTCTTTGGCGTCTTGGGAGGAGAATACCCATCTTTGGTATTCAATTATCTTGTTCTAGCTACTATATTATCAATAAAAATCATGCCTTTTGTTAGTTCCTAACATTCTCATCTATTTATTACTAACATGTTAAGTCAATCACTTTTTCATCTTTCTGAATAAAGGTATTTCTTCATGGCGACCATTGGTTACGCTCTCCCTTTCCTGTTGACTTACATCCTTTATGAACTTAAAGGTGGAAATTTATTTGAAAATTTCTTAAGTTAAGCCTTATTCTAGTCTTTTTCTCATCCTGACTTCTATATATGTTTATATCTTCATGTGTTAATACTGACTTGTTAACAAACTTTTTTATTAACTTGTTTAGTCTGAGAATATATAGTACAATTTTATATGTGTGAGCTTTCTGTACATTTGATTAAACTTCATGCATCTTCAGGATCTAAACCAAATTGTTTACCCACTCACCTGACAGTCTATTATTGTTAATATTTGTATTTTATGTAGCAATTATAATTTGTTAAGCATGGCATTAAATTATCTTGATTATTTGAATTTATAAAGTTCTTCTGGCTAATTTCTTCGCATTAAAAATTTTAACTGCCAGTAAATTTGCTATTAAAGGTGACTTGAATGCTTCAATTTTGGAGTGCCATTTCTCCCTCTATTCACATGCCTATTCTCTTATCCCATGGCTCCCTCACCATCTTCTTTATTTGGAAGTTTGCGGAACTCTTGTGGGGTTCTTTTATAAGTTAATCCTTGACAAACAACTAAATTTCCAACATTATCAATCTGGAAGCTGGAGAAAACTGTTTTGGATTCCTGTCCTCCTGCTAACAACCACTAGCTGCCACTTGTGCCATTGTGCATTTAAGTTTGTAACGAACTTTGTATACATATTTTGTGCAACAGATTGCGTGGGAAAAGTACTTAAGTTGAAAAGAATATTTAAAATAAAAAATGTAAATAAACAGTAAAAACGTTTGGGGAAATGTATGATGAAATTTCCATTCAGTCAATTATTCACAAAGTTTAGTGTAATAATGAGAAGTGAGGAGCTGGTAAACATCATTAACAATTATGCCAATAATAGATATCATACATACGCAGGATTAGATTAGTATAATTATCATTTTGAGTGTATGACCATAAGATACCAACATGATGGGTAGCCACCAACAATCCTAAATATTTATAAAGTAACATAAAGCACGAACCATAAATTACATGTGAACCAGTAGAAATAAATTACCATGCCCAATGGTAATGAATGTTTGAAATCTAGTAAGGAGGGTTGAGTTTGTAGGCAGTGAACGTGGGGAAATATGTACATGCAAGAAACATGATTTGAGAGATTGTGGTGGCATACCCATATATCCGGCTTGTAATAGGATTCCCAAGACCTTTTCTATGTACTCGTTAGCTACATACATTTATGTAGCAGCAGATTCACAATATATAATATTGACCCTGTAGTTGTAGCAAGAACAACATGTAAAATGTGTGGTGTGGATAAAAATGGCCGAGCTGTGTAGATAACAAACGATCGTTATGCATAATTCTTAATTATGTTAAACTTGCAATGCATTTTTCTTTATGGTTTGCACTTAGATGGGAACATACGCTGCATGCGCACGTGCAGAGGGAGGGAGGGAGGGAGATGGATCACCGTTGGTGAACCCAGCGATGGCACCCATTGCCTACCATTGATCTCACCTTGAGATTGATGTAGCGCCAATGTTGAAGTGAGATCGTTGGCGGGTGGGGGTGTTACCGCATGGTGCGCTACATTGACTCCATAGGTCCTCCTCCTTCACACATACACACATATATGGATACATGTATGTATATATGCAAGGTTTTAGGTATCGGTTTCGGAGAGGGTATCGCTCTGCCCAAAATTTAGGTTTCGGTTTCGGTATCGCACGTTTCGGCGGGTTCGGAAGTAAGTTTCGGTATCGTCCGTATCGGAAGTTTCGTTTCGGTATCGGTATCGGTATCGGAGATATTTTGCTGTATTTTCCTGTATTTTTCTGTATTTCGGTATTTTCCTATATTTCGCAGGTCACCCAGAAAAGTGCAAAGTCAAGCCTAGCGAGTATGGTTGCACTTCTCCCAAGTGGGGTTCATGGGATTTCATCTAGAGGAGAGCCATCACCTTTGATTGAGAGGGGGAAATCTGGAGGTTCTTGTGACTGCGGGGGTTGGGATGAGGGTTGCATGTAGACGATTCTCACAGACAAGATTCAGGAAAGAAGTTCTACGTCTACCTCAGAGCAACCTTGTATCACACACGCATCTCATCAAATTGAATTATTCATTCAGATTTACCATTAAGATTGATTGTACTTTTTATCGTATATATATTGCTTATCGGCTTCTAATTAGATTAAAATTGGGCATGGCCACCTACTTCGACAATTCTCTTTTTCAGGGTAAAGTTAAAGAAACCAGGCATGCTTTTAGCATGATTACTTTCAAAGATGGAGTTTATAATATTGATTTTGGGGCATCTATTTCTTCACTGCAAGCTTTTGCTATGTGTATTGCTACCATTCATAGCAGGAATGCCACTACTCTTTCGGGGATTCAATACTCATTGAAAGCTCAGACATCCAAGGAACACACCACACTGCAAGACGGACCACTTACAAGCTAAAAAATCATGGGAAACAAGTGAGCAAAGGAGTACAAATCTCTGAAAAAAATCTCCAAACAATACATGGAGTGGTCCAACTAGCCAACAATTATAGGCACCAAATTTAATTCACAGAGTGGTCCAACCAAAAAGTCAGTGGAGTGGTCCAAACAATAAATGAAATTGTCTCTTCAGTTTCTATTCATGGAGGAAAGCAAAAGTCAGTGGAGTGGTCCAAACCACGGTTTGAGGTATCGCCCGATACCTCTTGGTATCGGGCGTATCGGACCGGTACCGCCCAGTACCGGTCCGATACTTCATTAAAAGATCGGTATCGGCCGAAACCTTAGGGTTTCGGCCAGTTTCGCCCAGTATCGGGCGAAACTGGCCGAAACCCTGGCCGAAACCCTCAGCAAATGTAAAAGAAAGACAGAAAGATAGAGAAGAACACTAACCCTAGCCTCTAATCCTAGCCCCTAATCTGCCATAGCCCCTAACCCTAGCCCTAGCCCATAACAGAAAGAGAGGCCCGATACATACCTCAAAGCCCTCGATCTTCCCCCCAATCTCGCCCTAGATCTCAGAAGGCGCGGCTTCATCTCGTAGCGTTGCCGGCGTCGTCGACTTCGTCGTCTCATTCTCGAAGCATCGGCGGCCTCGTCTCGACTCTCGCAGCGTCATCGGCTTCCTATAGCAGCAGCGTCGGCTTCCTCTAGCAGCAGCGTCGGCTTCCTGTAGCAGCGTCGGCTTCCTCGTCAGAAGCCTTCGTCGTCGGCACTCAACTCTCGCAGCGTCGGTGAGTTTTTGAATTTTGAGGGGAGCTGATTCATGAACCCACCGTTTTGCGAATGGATGCATCGTTTTCTATGCGCGAGTGGGAGACAGCTGGATTGCTTCGAAGCGAAGCATTGGCTATCGAACGCACTTAACGCACTGAGTTACTCCGCGCACACACCAACATTTATTTACAAGTTTGCCATTCACAACGTTTGCATGGTCTGTGTGCATAGTAAAATGGTGGGTTAGCGATGCGATTTGTTAATTGATTTGTAAATTGATTTTATCTCGCTCTTATTGTAAAATGAGTGTAAATGCACTAAAAACAAAGCGTTAGTTATGGCCAATCATTACGAGACTTGAGTACTGATTACATAATTAAAAAGTGCTGAGAATCCGCCAACATTCTCAAAATTCTACCATAACACTTATGAACCCAACTAAAACCAATAGACATAAATAATAATAATCATCATCTCATGCATGGAATTATCGAAGGAACCCAATATCCATTCTCATGGTTACTGTTAAAATACATTAAAAATACAGAAATAAATAAAAATACATGAAAATACAAAATACTAGAAAAATACAGAAAAATAAAATAATGAAGGGTATGCTGGATTAATATATTACATACATCTAAAAATTTTGTACGCATTTTTATGTATAAATTACAATGTAACTGACTAACTGTATGTAATACGTCAATATGTGTAGTATATAGTATATACATATTTAAAATTTTAAAGTATCTCCGAAACCGATACCGATACCGAAACGAAACTACCGATACGGACGAAACCGAAACTTGCTTCCGAAACCACCGAAACGGGCGATACCGAAACCGAAACCTAAATTTTGGCCGGAGCGATACCGGGACCGAAACCGAAACCTAAAACCTTGGTCCAAACCATAAATGGAAACGTCTCTTCAGTTTCTATTCAAAAAAATTGCAACCCATAAATGAAAAGCTGGCCAAATTTTGCTCTTCAAAAAAACTGTTCAAATTCCAACCCATAATTAGTAAAATTAATTCAATTAAATTGCACGTCGCCTCCCTCTCATAACTCATCAACTTAAATATATATTATTTGATTCATTCAACTTAAATATTAGGACCCCAAAAGACCCTTCATTTGGCCCCTCTCCCGTTTCTGCCTCTTCAATTTTTCATCATACCACTCCAATATAATATAATAAGATTATATATAAACTTGTTTGCTCATTACTGATGGCATGCTTGTAAATAGATGAAAGTTTATGGTCAAAATTGGAATAGAATATTACTTTGACTATAATATATGCTTAGTGGAGCATCTAACCTCAGCAGAGGATGTATCAAAATTCCTTTCCCCCGAGGCGATCTCCCAGCCTCTTCGCTCCCCCGCGTCGAATCCCCAAGCGGCGTCGAAATCTTCAAGCGGCAACGACGGCAACGACGAAATCCCCAACCGGCGTCGAAACAAGTGGCGATGACGAGATCACCAAGCGGCGACGAGTCCCTCTTCCGTCGATTTAGGGCAACAAGGCGACACCGATGGCGATGTCTAGGGCAAGCGACGGCGAAGGCAATGACTAGGGCAAGCGACAGCGAAGGCAAAGGCGAAAGCTTAGGCTGTTTGCACGTCGATTGCGAAGGTTAGATTAGTTTTCTCCCATCAAAAATTTCTTACCAATTTCTCATCATCTATGCTCCCTCTTATAGAACAATTGTCACTGTAAATTCACGTGATGACTGTAGATTCACAAGAGCTTCACGGAAAAAGTTACTGTTTTTTTTCACGTGTTTTTCCATGTTGCTTCACATGATTTTTTTTCCTGTTTTTTACTTGGCATCTCCTCCTTCAGTCGTTTGTTTCCCACTGGCGAAATCCGAAACCGGGAAGTTTCGCACCAAAACTGCCGATACCACCCGAAACTTGGAAGTTTCGCCCCGAAACCCCCGATACCGATTCTGGTATGCTGGTATCGTACCGCCGGTGGTCGATACCGATCCGATACGGCCGAAACCAATTGGTTTCGGCCGATACCTCATACCTTGTATATATGTGTATGCATATACATACATGCATATGTATGTGTGTGTGTATATACATATACACATATATACATTTGTATGTATGTTAACATATGTATGTGTGAATGCATAGAGTTAGACTATATTACACTCGATTGCACTAAACATGCTTATCCATTCTAGTCAAATTTAAGGTTGAGTAACTTAAACGGAAAATCTATTCTATTGGATGTGATCTGACATATTCAAACTAATATACAAAAATTCAAATGATTTAGATTTGTATTGCCCATAACAGAAGTGGTGGTGCAATCAACCTTTCAGAATTGCAAAAAACCGATTAATGTGTTACCACTTGATGCATAAGTAAAACTCATATTAATTATTTGAATTTTTATGTATAAATAGTTTAAATATGTTAGATCACATCCATCGGAATGAATTTTTTATTTGGGTTGATAAATCTTAAATTTGATTGGGATAGATTGACATGTTTGATCCAATCGTGTGTCCTATAGTCTAATTTCAAACATACATACAAAGATATGTATGTATGCTGACATACATACACATATGTGTGTGTATATATATACACACAATGTAAATATATATGTTTATGTATACATACATACATCTGTGTATAAAGTGATGTGTGTATCATATGACAAGGAGCATTTGTGTCATACAATGATTGGTCTAATCTCATCTATAAGAAAGATGAGATTATGTCGGGGATAAACACACATGCCTATTTGATGAGATTATGCCATGTCGTTGCAAATAACTAAACTCCCTTATATGTTTTACGATACCCGTTTTTTCTTATATATATATGTCCTTGTATGTATGCATATGTATACATACGTGTGTGTGTATATATGTATATGTTCATATATAGGAACATTGATCATAAGTCACCTCTTAGATAAAATTGCTTATAAGGGGTCTCCTTAGATAATTATCTAAGGAGACGCCTTAAAACACACCATGTTAAATCCCATGAATGACCCATTTTGTTCATTGTAATCTACATACTTGTTTATAAAAAATCACAGTAGTATGATATTGTTTAACCAATATTAATCTGTTACAAAATGGACTATTTCTTAACAATAGAAGAAATATGATCATTTGATTAATATTTGGACCACGGTTTTAGGTCTCGATTTCGGTCTTTCGAAAATTTGGATATCGGTATCGGTGTCGGTATCGCCCGTTTCGGTGGTTTCGAAATTAAGTTTCGTCTCGTCTCGTCTGTATCATTAGTTTTAAATACTTAAATAACTCAAATACTATAAAATACTATCTACTACTAAAATATCAAATATTATTAAAAAGTTTCAAAAACCATTTTGCTAAACATATTGCATTTATTTACAAGTTTGCCAATTAGTGGCTTAGTGCTGCTAGTCACATACACATTTTGCTAAACCTATTACATTTATTTACAAGTTTGCAAATTAGTGGCGTGTGTTGCTAGTCACATACACATTTTCCTAAACATATAAAGTGCTTAGGGCTGCTAGTCTCATACACATTTTGCTAAACATATTGCCTTTATTTACAAGTTTGCCAATTAGTGGCTTGTGCTGCTAGTCACATGCTTAATTTCGGAAAACTATCTCATACTTTCGCTGAATTCCAAAAAATACCTCTTATATTGTTATACTCGCAAAATTACCTTATACTTTTCAGGTTTCGATAAACTCCCTCATCCACATATCCCCCCTTCCTCACTGTCGTCCTTCGCCCTCTATCCATCGTCGCCCATCCCAATTACACTCACCGTCGCCCTCCTCCCACTCCCTCCACCGTCCTCCCCCTCCCCCACCGCCACCCTTCACCTACCATCCATCACTGCCCATCCCCCTTCCACCCACCGCCACCCTCCTCCCACTCACCCCCACACTGTCCTCCTCCCCCACCCCTCCACCCATCGTAGCCACCCTTTCCCCATCGCCGCACTCGTCCACCACTTCCCCCCATCGCCGTCCTCCATCCACCGCCATCCCACATATATCAAAGTATGAGGTAGTTCTACGAAATTAAACCAAAGTATGCGGTAATTCTAAAAAATTAAGTAAAGTATGAGGTAGTTATACGAAATCAAAGTATGATGGAGTTTATCGAAACCTGAAAAGTATGAGGTACTTTTGCGATTATATCAAAATAAGAGGATTTTTTTTGGAATTCAGCAAAAGTATGAGGTAGTTTTCCGAAATTAAGCCGATAGTCACACACACATTTTGCTAAACTTAGTGCCTTTACTTACAAGTTTACCCATTAGTGACTTGTGCTGCTAGTCACATGCACATTTTGCTGAAACTTTATTCTACAAGTTTATAAAGTTGGGCTGTCGGCAAAATGTGTAAAGTAAATGCTTAAGGCTTTCTATCGCTCCAACGTCTTGCCCCATCGACTCGACAGAAAAAAACGAAGGCGAGGGGTTTGAGCTTGAGGCGGCGGATGGTTTGAGGCGGCAGGAGGCGGCGCCGAGGCCCATGTAAGTTTCTCTTCCTCTTTTAAAGATTTTTTTTTCAGATGTTGAGCTTCTTCTTCTTTTCTTGTTCATCTTCTTTATCTCTCTTCATTTTTTCTTCTTGGGTTCCGTTCGGAACCGAAACGTTCCGACCGGTTTCGTCTCGATTAGGGCTGAAACCGGGACGAAACGTTCGATACCGGTAGGCATCGGACGAAACCTTATACCATGATTTGGACAATGTTCAAAGAACCTGATTTTTTATTATACAAAAGAGCAATCCCTCATAGGTGAAAGATGAGTAGGAAAAATGGGTAGGAAAGCCACCTCAGCAGGTGGGGCCCATCGCTACCCCCTCAAAAAAACCCCATGTACCCAAGACAACACCCATTCACACACCCACCCTTCTTCCTAATTCCTTTGCACCCATCTCGCCACCCAGGAAAAAACTCTCTCTGAGGGGCCCGCGTTTTGAGGGGTGAGGGGAAATTCTTGGTGCCCGTGCACTTTGTGCATGAGGTTTTTCCTAGTACACATCCATTTTAGAGCATGCAATCATGATGCATTTAGCGGATCATACATAACGTTGCTCCATATTGTGATTTAAGGTCGTTTTCTTAGATACATGTTTAAGGAGTTACCTTAGGAACATTTTTTCCTACACACACTAAGGCTGTGAATCCAGTCAGAAGAGCTAAGTTTAAGGCGGTTCATGTTTGTGTGTTTATCTAATCACACTAACAATTTTATTCAAGTTGGTTCATTTAATAAATGAATAAGCTCGAGCGAGCTTGCATTTACACTGAGCCCAAACTGAGCCTCGAGCCATATAGTAGTTAGGAGCCATAAGAGAAGAATGATTTTGAAAACGAAAAGTTCATTTATTTATCTTACCTATTAGAAAAAGATTATTTAGTTTTTTCATTTATTTAATTGAGCTTAAAATTGTGATTAAGTTATGTTGTTTAAGTTATCAAATGTGTTTGAACGTGCACATACTAGGCCAATTCAAGCCAAGTGTCGAGCTTCTTGAGTTTATTTACCGCCATACATAATAATTTATTGCAAATCGATCACGGATTCACAACAAATTAGGCAAGCTTAAACATGAACTTGAGCAAAGGCTATCCAATCCTATTCAAGCCAAGCTTGAGCACGAACCAAGTTTGAACGGGATGCGCTGTTTATTTTATCGAACACAATTTTATATTCGAACTTGGTTCGTTTATTTGTCTAATGAGCACAAACAAGCTTTTATCAAGCGAATTTGAGCCGAGCTTCAAGCTTTCCAAGCTTTTTAACACCCCTACACACATCCAGGTGTGTTCTTGCCTTTTTTTGTCTTTCAATGGCATATACATATTCTGTATTTATGATTATCTTGTGCACATGCATATCAAACATGTCATGATAAATAAATACTGCAAAAGGATGTATGAGATGAGTAGAGGAAATCAGTGTACTTATAATCATAGTTGTGTTAAACTTGCAATTTGTCTTATATTTGGAGCATAACTTGCAAATTTTGAACCCAGACTTTTTTTCAATGGTTACTCTCGTGCTAGTTTGTTTTCTTTCTGTGGTTTCTACATGCTCTATAATATATGACTGGAGTGTCTTTCTGTGGTCTCTACAGATCCTGTAATGCTTTTTGCAGTAACTCAGTATAAGATCCTTCATGCAGGATTGCTACATTGATATTTGCTCTCCGGAAGTTCTTAGTCTTTTCACTGATAATTTTGACTACCAACATCTTCGGCGTCATTTTGTCAAGGGACTGCTTGTTGATGATGTAAGCTTGTAATTTATAGATTTTTTGTGTTTGCTTTTTGAGCTACTCTTGTGCTGCTAATTTCATATGCCATACTTGCAGTCTAATATAATTCCTGATTACTGAATGGTTTATCTATCTATAATTTTAGTGGAAATCAGTATGCAATTTTGTCTTTTTTACTCTCATCTTGAAAACTGAAGGGTAAAACAAGTTTGGAACACCTAGAAGTAGTTAACTGCAAGGAGAGGTTTTCAAACTGTATGAATAAGCAAACATCTAGAACTTTGAATGAGCACAAATCTAGAATCATAGGATATGCATTAGGATTTAAAATAAAATAAAATTGAGCATCCATGCATGCCCACCCCTACATCAGTCCCATCTCCCTGATCATTGTTTCTCTTAAGACTCATTTGTTTCTAATTCATTTGATGTTACGCCATTTAGGCATTCACAATATGAAACATGGCTTATCTTGATGCCATTACCAATGAACATACATCCTTGTAATAGCTAGAAGTTCATCAAGGAATGTAGTTTATTAGTCTGGTGGAGAGCTTCAATCTCCTTAAAAGAAGATAGCCAATGTTTTTTCTCATAATTTCAGTTTGATGGTACTTTCAAAATTGTGATTACTAAGAGATTTTTGGCGAAGTTCCTTATTGCCAAGGTTGATGAGTAGGTTCTATGTGATGGTGCCTGTAGTGAAACAAGGATGCAGTTTGTCAATTGCATGCTGCGGCTGGACGATTGAGAAGCAATTTGTTTGACATGGGTGCACATGGCTGAGATTTCAATTAGAGGCATGAAACATTCTGTTGTACTCGACGCACATTGTGAGTGGATGAACCATATCCAATACTTTACCTTTCTCACTAGTAAAGATGTAAAAGCTAAATCTAGAGGGTAATCCAAAAATCCCTTGATGTTTCAAATCCTGTACTAGATTTAGAGTCAGCTTTTGGACCTAAGCTGGATGCAGTGCTCAAGCCTGAATTATGTCTACAATCAGGTATAAAGCCAAATGTGTAATTAGTTCATTATCGAGGTTCAATTCCTTTTGAGAGTTGATCTAGTACATTGATACGTGTGTCGCCCATCAACTAAAAGATGGACATTGTGAATCTCTTCATGCGTGTCCATTTTGTTTGCATGCCATCTACTTTCTAAAATTTTCCTATCAAACTATCTTGTTCAACCATGGCCAAGTGGGGTTGTCAAGGATGAAAGAAGATGTGGTCGAGTTGCAAACCAGCCAATTGGCACGATTCATTCCAATCAGGAGAAATTAATGCAGGCCTTGAAGTTATCAAGCACGTACACTGAACGGGACATGGATATATGACACCGGCACGGTGACACGGCAAATTCTTAAAAAGTAGAATACAAGAATAGTGATAAAACCGTTGATGTGTTGGCTTAAGTATCTATATGTAAAAGACATACAAGTCTATTATGATTAGGAAGTGTTCTATTAAAGATAAAAAGAAATTTTTTTTTCGATCTAATCAAATCAAACAACAAATCAAAAAATTAATCATTGATACATACTCTAGTTCAACTGATGTATAAGTTTTGTTGAAATAATATCATCTTAGTTAAGGATATCTGTTTTTGGATCTGTTTACGAGACATGGTAAAGTATCTGACACAATCTTTATATTTTATTTGAAGTTGACATGGCTCCGGCACAACTTTTGGGGTTCAAAAATTCAACACGGCTCTTAGGTTAAGTGTCGTGCAAGTGAAATAGCATCCATTTAGTTAAGGTCTTTTTGTATCTGTTTGAGAGATATGTGGTGAAGTGTCTTGACTCTCAAACTGTGTATTTTGTCTAAAGTTGACACAACTCCGACACCAACCTTTTCGGGTTTAAAAATCCGCAATGGCGCTGACACACGTCGTGCAAGTGTTGTGCAAGTGTGATTATCTGACATAGACATGACCCTCATTTTGAAGTGTCCATGCGCCATAGCTGAAAGTTATTAATGATTTGGTTGATAATTATAGCAGAGAAGGTAAGCAGAGTTTAATTTTGATGAGCACTTTCATTTATATAGATCATCAGGCTTATTTAATTTGAAGATATGTTGGTTATGGAAGTGCATTATATTTGATGATTTGATCAGTACTTCTGGTATTAGTTTAGGTAGCAATGACTATGTTCAGTTATGGATTGATCCCTCAGGATTTCATCACTTCAAATTCCAATAGGATTTTGCAGACACAATCAACTTCTGGGAGCTTACGAAAAGGTACTTTGCAATAGCCAACATGAAGTTCAACTTGTTGGCTTTGAAACGAGTCAATGTTTGTGTAGAACGGACACCGAATGGAGAAGTTACACGCTGAACACGTTGAAGGTGTTAGTTTGTCAGATTCAGCCCGATCATGAGTCCGATTTCGACTTGGAGTCTGTTTAGAGGAGGATTGAAGTCCGATTCTTGGGATCTACATCTAGTAACACATGGGTAAGTGTTTCGGCCATTTCCTATTGAGTTTGACGGGAACAAGTACAAAACAACCCCAAATCCTGGTGTCTATGCAAAAACATCAAAATCATCCATAAAATCTGCAAATCGATGATGTCTATGCAAAAACCATACGGAATTATTAAAAACACAGAAGTAATGACCAAAATCAAGAAACTCATTTTAAACTATACAGGAAACCTAATGAAAAGAAACGAGAGAGAGAAGAGAGAGCGCGCTTAACCTTACCGTAGATGTGATGAGGTGTCGCTTTGCAGCCTCTGCTTTGCTTTTTTTGGGCAGGCGTTGTTGCTTTGCTTTGATAGGGAGGAAAGGGTTCTTTTATGGGTTTCGGGTATCTAAACCCACGACCATATTCTATTGAGCAGAGTGTTGTAGTTTATTCTTATGGTTTCAAACCCATTCAAAACTGAAACCCACTTGAACCATACTATTTATGTACGGGCAAACTTCATTTAACACCTTAAGCTTTATAACATATTACCTTTAGGATTTAGACTATCTTAAAAAATTTGCATGAGAAAAATAGGCACTATAAGAATTAAAGGTGATGCTTTTATATAATTATAAACTTGATAGTTGTTACATATATGCACATGTACATGCATATATGTATAAATTTATGAATATATAAGCGAAACCAAAACTAAAAATGAAACTTACAAAATTGCCAAAACTATAAAGAAACTACTACTTTATGTAGAGAAACCAAAACCAAAACCAAAACCAAAACCAAAACCAATACGGGTTCTCAAACCTTGTTGGGAATCTGATGGGGTCATTTCTTACATGTGGAGAGGAGGAGCGGACGTGTGGCTGAACCAGGGGCAAATCAGTAAATTCTGAGCTTTGGAGGGCTTTTTCGTAAATATGCAATTTTCTGCAATCTCTTTTATTAGAGCTAGGTTTGGCTAGGGGATGATTTCATGCTTGCTTATTGAGAAGAATTTTGTATTAGGCGTCCACGAACCCTAGTTTGGGGATTTAGGCTTTCATCTCGAAGGAAAAGCTTGGATAGCGGCATCCTCTCCTAAAGAGGCCCATTATCATTTATTTTCAGATTTCTTCTCTTAATAAAAATTTCACATTTTCCCTTTTCCACTTTCAAAAATCCTATTTTTATTCCAAAACACTAGTAGATCACATCAGAATCTTGCCAAGTGGAATGTAATTAGAATAGTTATCGTATCAATATCCCCTTATAGAAGAAGCAATGTGATCCTACTATGAAAAGGAGTCCGTTTCCTAGTGCGGAAACTCCGGTCAGTCCTCATTGAAGGAAAATAAAATCGTCAATTGTAATCAAGGGAAATCAAAAGGAGAACCCAAAAAATAAAAAAAAATCAGAAAGAAAAAAAGCAAGACTTTACAGAACAAGAATATGATAAAGCCAAATTCTTCTACAAATTGATTTGTTTGCGTCCAACTTCTAGTTGATTGGAGGGTTTCACGTCTTCTTCGCTAGTTTTGGATCATGGATATGAAAGGGGTTTTAATCAATGAGCGTTATTATTGAGCCAGTTATACCAATTGTAATAGCCACTGTAATTCTGATTGAGAAATAGGTGACAATGGAATTGTTTGTGTTGAAGAAATAGATCTCCTTGATATCTTTTTCTCTATCATTATATTCGTCTTGTATTTTCTTTGTTGATCATGTATGTACATGAGCTGTTTATTCTTTAATAGCAACTTGTCAATAAAACGGGAGGGCAATTCAAGTTCTAATGTTTGATATAGGCATCTTCATTTGATCATGCTATGTGAAGGATGGTAATTGTTAATTTGTTGTTGGCACATCCATCCAAACCATATCCAAATTGACATTACGGGTGGGCCTCTAATGATTGTATATTTACTTATTAAATTAGTCCAAATGTAGTAAATGGATTAATCCAATGAACTGTTCTACACTATTATTTATTCATTTTTCAATTGGTTAGATTTATATTGTGGGTTCTTAAAAAATAATTATTTTATGCTCTGATAATTGGAACATTGATCTCGTAATTATTAATTGTTAAACGGTGTTTTTGACCATTACATGGAATAATTGCTAGTTTAACCACAACCGTTGTACTCCTTGATTTCGTTTTTATCTTTCCCGTACATTACACCAACAAATTAACGTTTGATTCTTCAAACCTTTGATATGCTTTAATATTTTATCATTATTAATCAATTTCGGCGGTATTAGTCGGTTTCGGTCAGATTTAATTGATATGCTTTAAATCCCATATTATACAGCCTATTTGTACTGGACCATTGGGTTATTGGTAGTAGACGATACTCAACACAATGGTAGAAAAGCATAAGAGATTATTGTGAATTCACTGTAATTTTATGGTTGATGGAATACAAAGATTGATGGGTTACTCGTTAGAACCAAAATAACAATTTGATGTTCACGAGTTATCAGGTTGTTAGTTTGTATGCGCTTATACCCATTTACTTTTTGAAAACTGGAAACATCATTTGACTGAAACAAGGCTTGGGTTAGGATGCTTTGTATAGCTGTAACGACCCGATGTTCGGGGTCATATCAAATTACGGGAAAATGCAGGTCTTGCTATTTGCTCATGAAATCAATGTAGGTGAAATAGAAAATATACTGTAACGACATACCTTAACGAGTAGCCTCAAAAACTCAGTGCACAACTCAAAGTAAGAAAAGCTGGCTCTAAAACTCTGAAGACTCCTATTATACTTGAAAAATGTTCCACTGAATTAAAAGTAGACTATAATCAATTTTAAGCAAATGGTTATGTGCAGGGCAAAAAGATAGACGGAAAAATACTTGGCACGGAAAAGTAAGTATGGATCAAAATTATGACAGGCTAACAATTTGAAGTAAGGAACTACGTAACATGTTATGTATAATTAAATGACAAATAAAGTAAGCTACTGAGCTGACGTAGCGAGTAACAAAAATCACAGACAAGGCATGCATATTAATTTGTAATCTAATAATGTATTGTAAATGTTTATATGTTATGAGAAAGTAAAGTTATTCCAATCCTGGGCCATGACTCGTATTGGAGAGCACGATATTCAACCCGAAGACAACCTTGGACCACATGAAGCTACTTCGGGCAGAGTTCAAAACAGAAATAGAAATGGACTCTGTATCTCTCCAACGACAAATGCAGATATATGAAAGAGGACTTGTCAGGTATACATATTTATAGTAGGATCCCCCAGATACAGGTCGAAAGCATGGTTCAAATCGCTCACGTAGTCTCTTTAATATGAGTTACCCCAAACCCCGAAAGTCAAGTGAAATGTTGTTTCGTTATCAGTGGATGTCATGTGTAATGTCCTAGTAGAGTAATGTTTTGTTTCTAGTTGTCTAGTTATTTTCTAGATTGCATGTCCAAAATTGTCAATGTCAAGTAATGTCATGGTTCTCAAAATATCTCTGCTACGTTCTAGCTTAAAATCACGCAGTTTAGGGGTTTTCTGATAACAATTCAAGTTCTAGTTCATGTTTCAATAGAAATGCTTATATCAGGTGTCAACTATAGAATCAAGCAACACATCACCTTGTTTCATGCATAACACCTAAAGTACACAATTTATAGATATAAAACAATAGTACTAAAGTATTACATGCATGATAAGCAATTCCAGAATTTCATTGAGAATGGTGACATAACATATCTTGATCACATGTTACGTTTCTAAAGTTTTCTGACAACCAAAAGCTAACTGAAATAATTTACTACACAAGAACATATAAAACAAAACTAATTTTCTTAGAATTGACTTCAAAAGTAATTTTAAAAGAAAGGAGAGAATGTAACGAGATTGAGATCAAATTCACTGTTTGGCTCTGTAAAACTAATACTCGGTTACCAGCTCAGAGGTCTAGCCGAATTTTCAGTACATGAATAGTAACAGCTCATAACCCAAAAGCAATGCAACCAAATAGCAAGGTAATGGCATCAAAACAAGCAGCAGAGGGTGACAATACGTGGGCCAAAAGCCCAAAAGAGAAGAAAAATAGAGAGCAGTGTACATGACTGACCCAAGCCCAGGTAGTTATACAGCAAACATGAAGCCCTAACGTCTGCAAGTGAGGAATGCCAAAGAGAACATCACACAACAACCGAGCAGCCCCTAGACAACTACTGGCAAAGTTCAACAAAACAGCAGTGTAAGCCCATGACACAACCCATACCGCAAGCCGAGACCCCAAACAAACGAGGGGAAGGAAACCGAGACCCCAAAACAAGCAAGGGAAAAAATAGCGCAGTAAATCGAAACCCCAAAACAAGTAAGGGGAATAACCGAAGCCCTAAAACAACCCAACGCAGCAAGCCAAGACAACACAACAAGCAAAAAGGGAGAGAGCCGAACCCTAAACAACCCAACCAGCAATCGTGACTCCACCAGTAAGCGAGGGAAACAACTGGAACCCAAAAACAATCCAACAACAAACCGAGACCCTACAACAAACACGGGAGACAACTGAAAATCCTCAAACAGCAGCACCAAAGAAAACTGCATGCCCCAAAGCCAATAAACGGGGAGATTAATCCCCACTAATATGTGTCTCCAAATCTCATATCCACACAAAATCTTAACAAATTCTCAAGCAATTTCAGAATCAAATAGGAAAATAAACTGAACTTTAGGTTGAATTAGTCTACCGTTCACCGGCATGGCCAAGAAATCCAGGCGATCCACCAGTGTTCTAAATATCGGACCGATATCCGATATATCGACCGCAATATCTGTTTTATCACTAGGCCGATACGATATATGCTTATATATTGCGGTTTTCGATATTTGAAGAAATATCGCAGCACTATCGGATTGTAAAGCCCAGCCCAGTGGGCCTTAATAAAAAACCCCCAAGCCCCTGTTTCTTTTATCTTTCCCCTTCACATTTCTTTCATTCACGTTCCTCTTTCGTTCCTTTTTCTCTTTCGACGAGCCGCGAGGGCTTCGGTCCCTTCGAGAACCTTCTCGCTCGATTCCTTCGGCTCGAAGCAAACTGCTAGGGCTTCTTGAGGGAGGCATCTCCCATTCTGCTCGCCGTAGGCGTGTGGCCCTTGCTTGGGTCTCGCTGCCCTTGTCCCAGTTCTGCGGCCTCTCCCTTCAATCCTTCTGTTCAACGTTGACGTGATGCCTGTCTGAGGCTGTCGACGGCAATCTTGATGGGTCGGGACTCATCTGAGGTGGTTCGGTTGCCTACTTAAACTCTCTCTCCCCCCTCTTCCTCTCGGTTGCTCTTCGGTAAGCCTTGCTCCACTTTTCTTCAAAATTGCTGCTTTTCGTGCGAATCTGGGATTTTCGTGCTGAGATTTGTGAAAGATCGGCTGTAGCTTTGATCATATACAATGCGCTGGTTCTCCTACTTGGTTTCAGTAGACCTTATCTATTTTCTTTTTCAGTTTCGTTTCTTCAATTCTCTTGCATGTTTCTTCGAGATGAAGTATTGGGTTTTTTTCGGTATAAAAGCGAGGGTTTTCTATGGGAAAGGATGATCAGGAGGAGTGACGTAAGGTTCGAGTCCCTTCGGTAATTTTAGTGGGTAGGTTCCCTCGCCCGCTTGTTGTGGAACCCCAGGGCGCCCTTGGGGCTGAGTTTGGCTCGCGGTCTACCCCTTTTGCTTGTTGACCCTAGGATCGGAGGCTCCTTAGTCGCTGTTGTTCCTACGCTCGCTGAAATAGGTTGCGGTCTGTCCCTTTGCTTGCGGCCAGTGTTGACTTTTCTTGCGGCTTGCTACTTTTCCTGCTGCCATTAAGTTGACTGAGGGTTCTCTCGCTGATTTTGGGTTGTTGAGATTTACTTGGATAGGAGCCCTGATGTTTTGACACGTAGCCCTAGTCCCTTGCTAGAATCCCGTGGAATTTGCTGTAGGCATGGGTGCCCCCGCTACATGATGAGAAACCCCCGTTCTGATCCCAAATGGCCTAGAGTCTCTAGAGCCATGGTGTGGTTGACTTTCGAGCTTTCATTATTTATCAGATGTTGTGTTTTCTTCGTTTAAATACGGTTTGCTGCTTTATTTACAGTTTAGTTTGGTATGCCATGCCGTGAGAAACATCCATGCTACTTATCACCTACCGGTATTATTATTGTGTTGTCTCTTGAACTTGCTAGTACCCTGAGGTTCCATAGTGTGGTTAACTTGCGTAGTCCATGGGTGGTTTCATACCCGACTGTGGGATATCTTAAGGATGATTCTTGACATGACAGGTTCTCTCATGACTTGACGACGCGGTCGTCCCATATTGTAATTTATGACACCTCACGACATTAACAATTAATAAAAATGGTTACTTTCTGCTTGACTCACTGGGCACAGGGAAACTTATGACCGAGGGAGTACGGGAGCGACTGGGACCTGAACTATAGCCCCCGTGTTACGGGGTGGACGTCCATCATTCAGATGTGTCTTGAGTCCGGGGTAGACATGAACGACCATCTTGATGGGTCCTGGAGCCCCGCTACAGGCTACATTGTTACAGCTCTTCTGGTACAGTTCTTACTACTTTAGGACTCGGCCTGGGGTCGCACCCTCGCGGTCCAGGTAGCTTCCAGATGCACATCGTGCTCCCTTTATAAGTCACGACCTAAGGTTGGTTTACAGTAGTAGTCACAGTCTCACAGTAGTCGAGTCATTAAAATACTTATTACATGCTGTCTTTCAGTATTATGTCATTTTAACTGCTGCTCTTCTTTACTTTTCCGTACTATTATTTTCATGCTGTTATCGTTTAGATATCGGCTACTCCTCTGAGCGTGGTACAACTGTTGTCCACCTAGGTAACGTACAGGGATATCCGGAGACGTTCGGGTCGCAGTTTTCGATCCAGGACGTCAAGTTTTCGATCCAGGACGTCAAGCATTGAGCACGGCTTGCTCGCGAGTGCCCTCGTGATTCTCCTTTTGTACTTTTGGTTGTAGGTTGGAGCGGGCTTGTGAGTTGTACTTTTGTCTCCCTGCTTCATTTCCCGCTTTATATGTGAGTACCCCTTTACTTTCCCTGTTTGTTCTCTTTGTTTCACTGACACATGCAGGGCTTGCACACACATCTTTAACACTATTAACGACACGCGGGAGGTGGCGTTACATGGTTATGGCCGTTATTGCAGCCGAGATCCTTTTGAAACGTTGGCCGCAATTCACAATTTTTAAAAATAAAGTTAGCGGGTCGGACCACTTAAAAGTGGATCCGACCCAAGTCACCCAACCAAATCATTTACCTAAAACGACAAGAGACATCAGGATTTTTGAGGGATAATCGCTGCTTTGCCATAATTCTAATCATACCGCTCCGCTCCTCACGACGGTCTGCTCCTTACGATGCTTTGCTCAGATCCGTCAGGAGAAAATTTCTGGCGACAATCGATTGAGCTTTGGCGTTCGGCATTCAATCTTTGCAAGGAACTGTTTTCCGATCAAGGTGAGTAATCGAGCCCTTTTTTCAATTTTTGATTTTTTCTTTCCAGTTTTGGGTTTTTTCTGTCGATCAAGCTTTGACATCAAATGTTCGATCTTTGCGAGGGATTTTTCGATTAAAGTTAGTACTTACTGCTTAGTATTCTTTACTTTTGTTATTTTTTTTTTCATTTTCTGAATTTTTTCAGTTTTCGGTTTTTTATCATTCCAGCGAAACGCTCTTCTTAAGAGAGGGTTTTCCAATCAAGGTGAGTATTCTTTTCCCTTTTTACATTTTTATATTTTTACATTTTTTACATTTTTTATTTTCATCTTCATACTGTTAATATTGATCCACATGAATAATATGGAAAGTTGCTTATTTAAGCTATTATTGTGTCCATTTGAATAATATTGATCATCATGAAATTTTTTTCAGTTTTTAAAAATGTTTTCGGTATTGGCCTATTGTAAATTCCCAACTTGCAGTTTTTTTACATGTTTCAAACTTGAGGGGAATAGTTTTTTGCTTTTTTCAGTTTTGGGTACTTTAAACAGCATCTCCTGCATCAACAATTAACACATGGATGGTGGTATACATATTTAAACAACACCCCCTACATCAACACGTGGATGGCCAGTATTCACGTTTAATGAGGTAAGTATAAATAGAACATACCTTTATTTGAGTTTTTATAGCTTAAATTTTCTTATACACATGTATGCTTTAAGTTGATATTATTTTTAGCCTTTGATATGACACTCCGATATTTAGTCAATATCACCGATATTCATATTTAAGGAGAGAAAAGGATAACCAAAACATACTTTTATTTGATTTAGTATAATTTATATCTTCTTAGATACATCTATGCTTGCATAAGCCTCCGATATGACACTCTGATATTTAGTCAATATCCCCGATATATCACCGATATCCGCAATCTGATATCAAATTTTCTAGGCCAATAAGCGACCGATATCCGATATTTAGAACACTGCGATCCACATATATGAAGCTCCAAAAAAACTTGAACTCTCGAATTAAGGAATTTTGAAGAAAGAGAGGAAAATAGTTTGTATCCTAAAACCCTAGAAATCGTATGATATAAATAGTAGAGGGGTGAGAGGAGATCATGGGAGAGGGGCGTGCGGCTGTTACGTGTGAAGGAGGCACGAGAGGGGTGAAGAAACGAAACGATGAGGTGAGGGCATTGGTACAACCCACATGTGTGAGAGGGGAAGAATTAAATGGTATGGTTTATTTTCTAAAGGAGGCGACTTCCTTCGTTGGAGGGATTTTTTGTTGGGGCGGGGGGGGGGGGGGGGGTCGCGCGTCAGGTAAACGACAAGGGAGATATGATTTTGAGTGGGTAATGGGCTGAGGGAAAGGGAGTCGGTTATGGGCCTCTGGGCTTTGGAACTGAAAGAAGATAATTAATTTAAGGAGAGAAAAATGAATGGAGAAGTGGGCCGACCTAATTAAAATATATAACTAACTTAAGAAGAAAAAGGGAAAAGGGAGGAAGTTGGGCTGGCTGAAAGAAAGAAGGTTCATGGGTGTTTATAAATTAAAGGGAAGAGAAATGGTATTGAGAAAAGAAAGAGAAGAGAGTGGAAAGGCCGTGACTCTGGATCAATAGTAAATGGAAAGGATGGTAATGAAAGGAAAAGAAAATCTGGAAAAAATCATAGGAAAATTATAAAAAATCCACAGTATTTCTTCCAAAGCTTCGGGTCATTACAATAATCATATAGGATAATATGATATTTTTATTGGTTGATACGAACCCCATATCCTCTGATACTTATAGAAATCGTCGGCATTATTCACGTCATATTGGTTGATAGCTTCTTGGGGACCTCAAATTGCAATACAATATTGTTGACACAGATCATAATCTGGTGCTATTTTATTCCTTGCAATTGTCTCTGTTGTTGCCACTCAACATTCCATTATATCCAGTAGCCACATGAACCTTTAAGTTCATGAATTTTTATGTTGTTGATCCATTTCTTTTCAAGTTATGCTTTGATTTATTCACATGTCAATACAAGGCTGGAAGTTCAATTAATTATCAAACATGTAATTTCAACTATGTATTCTTGTAAATATTCTTCATTAATATTTGTGCTCTTCCTTTTAAATTAACTATTTGTTGATCTGTCAGATTATGGGGTACAAAATATTCACTCATGAAATTCATTCTAGTTATGCTGCAAGGGTCGATAATTTCAGAAGCTATGATACCATCAGTAAAGACATAATGCAAAGATGGACACATCCTTTTGTTCCAGATGTGCAGTATTTTGGAAACTGTTCAGGGATAAAACTTGATAAACAAGGAGTATACAAGGCACCTGGTAAGGATGAATGAAAGTTTAAAATAATCACACAGACACGAAAAAGGAAACTTACATGCACATTCACATTATTCAAATATCATCTTTCTTGAATGTTTCTTTATTTTTTAATGCATATCTGATACGTAAACTTGCATCTCTTCAGCTTTCTTCTGTTGCTTTTTCAAAATACAGTATCTTGTATTAGTTTCATGAACATGTGTTTGTTTGCTTTATAAATGATGTAATATTTCAGCATGAGTTGGACTTTGGTCAAATGATTAGCACAACTAAGTACAACTTTATGTTCTCTCATGTCTTTAGGAACAAGTTGTAAGATCGAATTCTGGAAAGTTGAAGATTTTCTATTTTGACCATATTCAATATAGTTTGTTGTAATATTCTAACCTAATTAATCATAGGATATAGCGCTTAACATCTAAATGGAAGTAAATGATTCATGCAGCCAATCCAAGCTTGGGATGAAGGCATTGTTATTGCTGCAGCAATATAATTGTTAATATCCTACGATATGCGACACGTATCATACGATACAAGGCGATTTGAAAGGATTTCAACACATATTGGACGATCATATTGGATATGCAAAATATCTTACAATATGGTTATCATATTGGACCGATACGATATATATTGACCAATATTCATAGCCATCGATGTATATTATCAGTCGAAGGGTGGGTTATACCCAGATTTGTCACATCAGATATAGTTTTAAGTTTGATCCGTTTCATTTTTATGGCTAATATATCTATGTTAGAAAAAATGTGTTAAATTAATATCATTGCATTTCTCTTGATGTTTAGTCTCCTATATTTCTTATTTCATAAATAGTAAACTCGGTATTTTTATAAAGCAAATAAACTTGCTCTTTTTATAATAATATGGAAGTATTGATACCTCAAAAGAACTTTTAATTATACTTAATTTATAATCTGATAGGTTCCTTAGTCAAGTTAGAATTCATAAGAACCTTAATCAAATATTATTAGATACAATTAAAATCCTAACTAATTGGTTTTTAAATTGTCAGGAATTCATAATTATAATCTTTCCAATCAGATTAGATTAATTTTAGATATTCAAATAAATAATGCTACCTAATTATAGTTGAATTTCAATTTGAAGGGTTTTCTTCTCGATGAAATACGTTAAAATAAGTTTTTAAAACTGAAATAAATTTTAAACGTTTAATCGAATGCTAATTTTAGAGACAAGTAAATTCCTATTTGATTGATTTAGCACTTATAATTAATTAATCTATACCAATCAAATAAGATTTTTAAAAGAATTCTGGATCAAATAAGACTTGACACTTATAGTTGACATCTAATTTGAAGTAATTTAGCTGTTTCTTTTTATAAAAGAGAATTTTAGAGTCACCTTTCTAATGAGAAAAAAACATGAGGAAAGCAAAAAAATGTTTTAGAAAATAATGTCTAGTACAATATAAATAATTAGATTCATTTTGAATTCTAAATTCTAAAGGTTCTTAATTTGAATTAGTCCGAGATGTATAGCGAAGCTTACATACGTAAAAAAAGATTTAATTATACTTGACTCTTGATTCAACTACTTTTCTAATTTAAGTGTTAATTCACAAATAATTATTATATTATACTCAAGTATTGTTATTTATAATTTAACTATTCCTTTGATATTTTCTAATCAAATAAAACTTCTAATTCATAAATAAGTTCGATTCAAATCTAAATTTGTTATTTGAAGTATGATAAACTTGTTTTAATTGGTAGTCATGTCTGGAAAATTTTGTGCAGTAAAATAATTTTAGTTCATTCTATTATTCATTATCAGTAAATTTCTAATTAAATGTGTATTGTTGCATTCTTCTTGAAGTCTAATTTTCAAACCTTTTTGTTTATGATTAATCAGAGTTGTATAGTAAGGGATGGAGTCTAAATACTATAGCCTGTGCAGAAATTATAAATATCAGTAAAATACATTTAGAGTAGCTTAAATTGATGGATGAGATTTAAATAATAAATTTAAATGGGTCAGATTTGCTCGAGACTTAAACTATTGGTGATTTTATAGTAGTAAAGATTGGTTTATTTGAATTATATCATGCTGATGCTTATACTACTCTTTAACTCGCTAAACTACAATATAGCTTATATAGTTTTTCTGCGTAGGCATATTAATTGTGTGAAGAATGTTTCCTGCTTTCTGAATAACTTATTTATACACTGTTTTTTCAGAAGTAACCCAATCACGATCTGCACAAATTGGCTCTTTCTCGTTAGTTGGAAATGGAACCTCTATTGGTGACTACAGTTGCATCATCAATTCAGTAATTGGGCAAGGTTGCACCATTGGACGCAATGTTTCTATCGAAGGCTCTTACATATGGGATAATGTCACCATAGAAGATGATTGCAAAATAACCTATGCACTAGTTTGTGATGGAGTTCATTTAAGCACAGGAGCAGAACTTGAACCTGGCGTCATTTTAACTTTCAAGGTGCTTTTTGTTATACTTTTAACTAGAAATTAGGCAATTTTTTATCAAATTGGTAGTTTACTTGCACTATAAGGCATTTATTTCTCTTTATTTCTTTTTGTTGAACAAAAAACGGACTATATTTTATTGTCTTGATGCATAAAGTGTTTAGCCTATTTGACATTGGTAATTCCACCGGGCTTTTTAATTTAAGTTTTTACAAATGAATTTGGTTTCCTACATCAATCTTTGAAAGTCAAATTGGTGACCATCGCGAGCTTGGTGTGGGCATAGGTTTGTCTAGAAAACTTTTGATAAGTGTGTTTGCAAAAACTTTTAACACAAATGATGGCAAAAACCCTACTTTAGTTGGGATAGAAGTGAATGATAAACGGTATGTGAAGTACAACTGCTATATTTAAAAAAATAATACTTACCAGAAGAATTGACATGGAAGTTGGATGGAATGAGTGGATCAGTTGAAGCATAACCGATGCCATTGTTTATTAGGCAGTTCAACACCCCGTACCTACTAGTCCGCCCCCTTGTGTTTCCTGTAAATCCAACTGGTTGGACAAATCTTCCAATCTAGCTAAGTACTCTTCCCAATGGTTCGAGAGTTTTTCTCAAATACAGTATAAACAAAACTGATGGCCTGTGAAGGATGAGATTGAATAAGAACGAACAATCTCTCTTTTAGTAGTATTGCAAATTATAGGCTTTGGAAGTATAAGACGGCTTATTGAAAGGGCACACATTAATAAACTTATAAAGCAGATGAACAAGGTATTGAGAAAATGAAATTCTTGAGTGGAAGTATTTAGAATCTGATAGGAACCAAAACAAAGATTCGAGTTTTATTAATAAAACTGAAAATATAAAGATACATTGACCACAACTATAGAGGTGGCAGCTCTCCCAAGATGCCAATTGAAGAGGACGTCCGCACTCTCCTAAGAACGATGGATAATCTCACATCTAATATCAATATTCTCTCAAAATCAACGTAATAAATCACTCAGCACCTCTCACCAATAAATAGAGTTTAGAAATAAGTAAAATTACAGAAAAACCCAAAAAGACTGAAAATTTTCCAAAACGCCCTTAAAATCTAAAAATTCCCAAAACGTCTTTAATAGGACCAAAACACATAAAAAATCCAGATCAATCATTACTCTACCCCTGAAAATGCGAAGCTCTGTGCGAATGGTGGCCTTCAGTCCCTTCATGAAGGTGCTCTCCAGTGTCTCATCAGAGATCACCGTACACGCTCTGACAATGTCTCGAACTGCTCCTCGTAATCGTTCACCGTGCCGTCCTGCCTGAGAGATAGAAACTGCTCCCGCAAATTTCCTACATGAGTCTCACGAAATATCTCCACCAAGCCATCCTTAATATTCTCCCACGAACGAAACATGCGCCGCTGCTCTCTCCACTGGAACTACCCAAGTGCCTTCCTTTCTAGATACCGCCACCGTCTTTAGATTCTGCTCATCAGTCATTCGAGATACTATAAAACACCTCTCTGCCCTGTATATCCAAGCATCCCTTCAAATATAGGCATCTTCAGCTTCCGAATCCTGCTATCCACACCAAAAGTCCCTTGATCTGCTTGTCCCTTGTATTGTCTAAGACGGTGGAGATGGTATGTGTATCTGTGCCCCTCAAAGCCCCATAGTTGCCCTCATCTCTGTCTGCATATTCACCCCAGTCATCACCGCTATCATAGAAGTCCTGATCATCCTGCTCCACGCGCCCCCTCTTCATCGTAGTTGCTAGGCTCCCACAAGTACTTGGAAGGATCGTCGTTGTAGCGCATTGTCGGGGGGCTTGGGTCCCTGTTGGATTCCAGGATTCATGCTAGATCTGTCCCACTGCCCATGCGGCTCGATTCGTCACTATTATGGAGCTATGGTTCGCTGTTTGAGCTCGAATCCCTTTGATCTAGGCCCGGATGTGCCCTGCGTCCTTGCTGGAAGGCCGAATTCCTCTGATCTGGACCCGGGGGGTCACGTGCCTCTGAACTGGGGGGCCAGCCGCCCCTGCTGGAGGGGCTGGCACCCCCAGGCCTCTGGACAGGGGTGTCAGCCCCTGTTTCGCTGCCAGAACCGTCTTCTCCCGCTGTTTTGACGCTTTAGGGTTTCGGGGTTCGCGACTTTGCATCGTGGGGTTCCTCCTCATCTTTTCCGTAGTACTCATCGGCATCGGAAAGCAACCCTTCGTCGTATTCTTCCATATTTCCCTTTTCCTTTTCCAAAGTTGTCGCCTTTCGCTCCAAATTAGGGTTTTGACCACGTCATCCTCCTTTATCGCTATGAATTGTTGCATGAGTTGTGCTAGGGCTTCTCCTTGTTTCCCTTGATTTTCCACCATACTCGCAAGGGTTTCGCTTTGCTTCATTAGGGCATCAAGGGTTTCTCCTTGCTTCGCTAGGGTTTGCTTCACGCCCTCTAGTTCGCCGTTAAATTTCTCCTCCAAGACGTCGATTTTGTCTTTAGATCTCGTTGCCGCCGTCATGGATCTTGATGCTATGATACCAAATTGATAGGAACCTCAAGCTTCTTGAGGTCATTTACACTTTTAGAAAAACAATGGAAAAATACATTTGAAAAACATATACCAAAGTAATATAAGCAGTATATGCTTTAATAACTGGGAATTTAAAATTTAGCCGACATGCAATGGCAATTGTATAGTAAATGTTACTATATATGCTCGCACTATATGGCTTCTATTGCAGCCTAACAAAAATAACGACCATTTCAACTTCAAGCATACTAATTTCTTATCTTATCAAGGAGTATATTTATTGTAAATTGTTCTGCTAGACTTGCTAACTAATTCGTTACATTTGACTAATTTATGTTTATGTTTCTGACCATCTAAACAAGTTTCCAAAATTTGAAACAATGAAGTTTCATACATCGAAGTCAACTATTTTCTTCTAGTCCTCACTTTTGTTGGAAAACACTTCTTAAGTACTTTGTTGGAAATCACTCTTACTTTCCATGTAGTTGCTAGCATCTAAACACACCTTTTAAGCAGAAGTTCCAAGCGAAACTTTTGTGCCCAACCAGAGGAAAAAAGCATAGAGACGGCATAAAATGGTGAGGGTGGAAGTTCCTATGGAACTTATACTAGTTGGAAGTTCCTTGGAAAGAAAAAGCTGACATTTGATTACAATCAATAGTATCTTTGACTCCCTCTAGGTACCTTGTGTTAAACTGATTGAAAAAAGGTAAGTGAAAAAAAATTAAAAAATGGAGATATGACGTGAGGAGATTTCAAATGAATATATTATCTTAGGTTTAGCATTAAAGTTAAAGTTGAAAAAGAACCTAAAGTGTCATGTCAAGAGAAACACAGTAGTAGCATACTTCTTCGTAAATTGACTTTGAATGGACTCTCAACTTGGCCAGAGATGATTTTATAGAGCAATATGGGGTTTCTAAGAATTGGAAGTTTAAACAAATATCCAATATGTGGGCCTCAAAATTAGTTATAGATATACTATGCATATCTATCCAATTGTATCACAAAGAACACAACAGTTTAGCACTTAAGCATAACTTGGTTAATTCGGTATGTGTTATTACTCTTCTTGAAACTGAAGTCTCAATTTTCTGCTTTACTCTATTGTATTCTTATGGTTGTGCTATCAACCTTTTCTGTTTGCAATATGGACATTTTCTTCACATAGGAAATCCATGTTAGTTATAGTGATGTTTTGATTGTCTTTGGAATTGTTATTGTTTTCTTGTAGAAGTATCTGATGGATATTCTTTTAGGTTGAAGTTGGGCAACATGTCGTGGTTCCTGCTTACGCAAAGGTTTCTTTACTTCCTCAACCATCCAAGCAAGACAGTGATGAGGAACTTGAGTACGCGGATACCAACAGCGGGGTTATTGACAGTCCATGTAATCCCCTTTTCCATTGGCAATCCAACTCCTTTCCATATTTTTGTGGAGGGTTATAGATTATTGTTTGAAGTTGAAGTACAGTCTAGAGAATTTAAATGAATATTTGTTATGACCATTTCATTTTCCATTTTCTTTGAAAAGTAGCGACCAATTATCGCTTCCTTGAACTTGAAGCTACATGGCCCAATAAAACAAATGGAAACCAAGGTTTAAGATTTCCGCCGAAACGGTTGAGTTTTGGCTTTTTCACAACTGTATCGGCTAAACATGGTTGAAAACTCGGTTGAAAACTTGGTTTCAAACCGAAACTTGAATAAAAATACAGAAATTAGAAGCATCAACATCATGAACAGGAAAAAGAGCAGAAAAAAAGAAATAGAAAGAAAGGAAGATGATGAAGAAGCAATGGAACTTGGCCTTGATCTCCCCTCGATCTCTCAAATTCGATTTCGAATTCATCCCATATCGCATACTCGATCCCGCATCAATTCCGATGGCACTGGTCCAACAACAAAAAAGTAAAAAGCTAGTTTTTGAGAATACGAAACCAAAAAAGGAAAAAAAAGAAGAATGAGAAGAGGAGGATGAGAGAAATGAGCAACAACTTACCTGGCCGAACTTGTTGCACCGTCAATGATTAATGGAGAAGAATGAAAATTAAGAACGAGGGCTCACTCTTCCGCCGCCTTAAAAAATCGAAGAAGAATGAGCTCCAAATTTCACTTGAGCACTTCGTTTTGATGTAATGCACGTGGCGCGTGTGCTGCATGCTGGAAGAGCCGAGAAAGCTTTGCTAGTCAAATTACACATTTTGCTAAAGTTATAACATTTATTTACAAGTTTGCCATTCTCTTTTAAACCGTTTAACCAAAGGGAATGATAAACTTGTTAATAAATGAAAATTGTTACGAAAATGTGTAATTTTACTAGCAGCACTACTGAGATTGTGTTGCCATTCACATTACACATTTTGCTAAATTTGTTGCATTTATTTATACGTTTGTCATTATCTTTTAGCAATGTACGAAAGAGAATGGTAAACTTGTAAGTGTAATATGTTTAGCAAAATGTGGAACGTGAATAGGAAAACTCTTCTATTTTTAATAGCATTATACATTAATAATTTAATTAGTATTGATATTAATAATAGAATTTTGATATTAATTGATATTATTTGTTTAATACTCTATTTTTTAAGTATTGGATAGTTTTAGATTACGTAACGCTTATTTACTAACTAACTTTATTAATTTTGATGTTCTAGTATTTTATTGGTATTTATAATGTTTAGAAAAACTATCGAAATTATCGACATGGACGAAACGAAACTCAAACTCCGAAACCATTGATACCAGTGAAACTTGACCGAAACATGATATTTCCGGAAGAATGAAACCGAAACCGAAACCGAAACCGAAACCAAAACCAAACTTGAGGCCTCTAACCTTGGTGGAAACACTTGGAACGTGAAATATGAGTTTCTTCAAGTTTCTGAGGCGATTTTAATCTGGTGTTGTAAGCATGAAATTCCATGATCTTGGATTTGGACCAAAAATAGTCTTCAAACACTTCATCAACCGACTATTGCCCCATTCTAAATTTGTTCAAACCAATGACAAAGGTTTTGGCCGAAATCACTTGGTTTCAACCGTTTCGTATTGGTTTCAAAAGGAACTTGTACGAGAGAACATGAAAAACACAAAGGCTTATGATAATCATGAAAAAAGGATTGTTTTATACAAATTTGTGAAAGCCATCAGTAAATTTCTTAGGAGATTGTTAAACAAGGCAAAAAGAACAAAAAGAATCCCAAATCACAGACACTGAATCCTAAAAGACGATGAGACAGTAAAAGAAGAAAATGAGGAGGGAAGAGAGAACTCAGGTGGTCATGTCGCAAACCTGCTTTGGTTTGTTGCAAGGCCACTTCGAATCATCACATGGCTGCTTCAATGCATTGCAATGGTTTCTTGAATTGCTGTCCTAGCTATCTCTTTTTCTCTATCAGATTTTTATGCCAGTATGATAGGGTAGATGCTCAAGAAATCTGGTCGGTGGCATCAGCTTGACCTGCATAAATCTGATCTCATTCAGTTGTGACCCGATTTGGTGTTGCTGTGTATCTAGTTGAATACTTAAGTCATACTTTACCATTTAAACTATCAACATTTACTTTTACATAAGTATCCTAGTAATATTAACTATACATGCATATGTATGCCATATTTTACAGTTTAAACCTTTCACTTTAACATAAATATCCCAGTAAAACCAAATATTACATACGTTTTTTCTTAGGAAAATATACAGATATACATACAAATAAATGTAGAAAAAATGAAACCAAAACTAAAAAGGAAACCAAGAAAACAAGCAAAACTCATCTAAACTAATTTTCTTTGGAGGAGCAGATACCGAGTTCTCAAATCTTGATTAAACAACTAATGACTGATTTAGTATCCTAATTAATGACATGGTTAAATAGCATGTCTACCTTGTAGTTACTGAGAATTGACATTAGGTTGATACCCAATTTTCAGAACTTTGTCGGTCTTTTTGAGCATACACTTCCCATATTATGGGAATGGTCATATTGATGATGGTTGGTGAATCGTGTTGTGGATGATCGTTATGATGATTTGGATTCATTTTGTATCACAAAAAGTGCTTATATATGACCTAAAAAAGGTTGTTTATGTTTCTCAATAATGGGAACTGAATTTCATTTTAGTTTTGGTTAATGTTTTAAAAAGTGGATGTGGAGGCGAGACACTGGGGCACTAGCCAAGGGCCTAGGTGGGGCATAGTCATTTCTCTCTCTCTCTCTCTCCATAAAACTAACCTATACGATCATTCAAAAATATGCTAAAATTCTAAAAATTATTTCGACAACAATAAAAATATATAATAAATATCATATATAATATTTAATATTCAAGTTTTTAACTAAACAAGCAAGTTAAATGATAAAAAAACTTGCTTAGGTGCCACCTTGGTGTTTTTCTGTCACGCCTCGTTTTCCTGGGACGTGACTGTTTTTCATATGTGATGATATAGTAAATAGTAGACATGTACCAACATACTCGTATAATTTCTCCTTCAAGTACAAATTCGGAATACAGTGTAAAAGATACAATGCATCAAGATACAAAGTGAACTACAAAAGAAGAAATCCACTCCTGGCCTATTACTCGGCAATCTGTGCCACACAACTAACCTAGTGTCCTCGCATACTAGTGTCTCATTGTATTCCTATTTAGCACCTAACGGCGCAACAAAACGAAGAGCCGCTAGCAATTAGAGCAAATCACAATAATTTTAGAATTTGAATTAAAACTGTGTACACGAGCATGATTAGAAATAAAATAGGATCTGGAAATAAGTAACTAAAAATAGATATGCAATGCAGTTTCCAGCTTAACAGTATTCTAGCAGTTATACCAATTATATGCCGTGACTCATATTGGAGAGTATATTAATCAACCAGGAGTCCACCCTGTATCACAGGGGCTCACCCGGGCCGAGCCCAAAATGGAAACGGGAGGGGCTTTGTGTCCAAAATAGGAACGTGAGGGATTTAAGTTATTTCGGTGATACTCTTAAGGATCAATCAGATGCATGATGAGACCCGATCGGAACACATGATGCGGTCATGTAATTAGAAATATGGCTTCAGTCACACACATACACTCTAATATGAGTTAACCTAAAACTCAGTGAGTCTTAAATGCCAAGTATTGTTCAATGTGTATATTTCCTAGTGACAAGTGGTGTTGTTAAAGAGATGTTCTAAAGTACCAATATTTGTTAAATTAAACGTACATCATGAGATGATGTCTCTAAACAGGTCCAGAGGTCACATCAAAACTAGCTAATATGGTTGGTGTGTTATGTGAGTTATATCCATTCATGTTCTTAATACTAGCAGTTTCAGGAGTCATTATGCCAACATGCCCAATAAACTGACATGTGTAAGGTGACACCATTAACCAACACATCTAACATGTCATGCACAGAAAAATAACAGTTTTGTTCTAAGATCATGCTTCATCATAGCACATCCAATTATATAACTATATTTAATGTCAAGATTTTCTAGTTTGTTCTTCGCAAGAATCAGGTGACAACCGTATAAAAATAAGGGGAAGGGGCGACTGTATTGATCTTATTATAAAGATTTTATCATCGATCATGTGAGGGTCTAATCCGTTATTAATGCTTTCCAATTTCTAGCCACATATAACATAAATAAGAATTTTTAGCTAAAATAATAGTGCGAGCATGGCTAGAAGTAAATCTAAATAATGAAACTCTGGGTCTAACCAAGTCCAACAATAATTTCCAACAAGCCCATGGATCCATGAAGCAGTGGGCAAGGCCCAGGTCCAACACAAGTCTATCACCAAAACCCAACTCCATTAGCCAACACCAAGCCCAACAATCAAGTCCAACACCAAGCCCAGTCAATCACGTCCAACAGATACGGCCAACACCAAGCCCAATCAAGCAAGTCCACACCAGCGACAGTCACCAACACCAAACACCAACACCAAACACCAAAACCAAAACCAACCAACAATAACACCAAGAGACAAAGCATCAAGGCAACACCAAGCCCATACCCTAAATCCTACACTAACACCCATCAACAAAGCGAACCCCCAAGTCCAACTATAAATCCAGCACCAACACATGACACTGAAGCCAACACTCAAGGGCAACACCAAGTTCAACACCAAAACAACCCACAATACCAACACAAGTCAACAACAAGATCAACAAGCCTAACACCAACACCGAATACCAACGCCAAACCCAACAACGAGATCCAGCAACAAGTCTAATGGCAACACCCAAAACAAGCCAAACACCCACACACAACACAAACACCAAACCCAACACCAATAAGCCTAACACCAATACCAAACCCAACACCAATAGGCCTAACACCAACACCCAACACCCAACACCCAACACCCAACACCCAACACCAAGTCCAACAACACCAAGTCCAACAACACCCACCACCAGTCCAACACCTGCACCCAAGAACAAGTCAACACTCATGTCCAACACTCATGTTCAACACCAACACCCAAGTACAACACCAACAACCAACACACAACACACACACAAAACTAACACCAAGCAACAACCACATATAGGGGAACAAAGCCAAAGCATGGAACCCACGGCAGAGGGCAATTCCCAAAGAGTGGCGACAAGCAGCCTAAGTCCCATAGCCAAGTACAAACCCAAATAATCCAACATCAAGATAGCCGCAAAGTAGCAGCGAGGGCGACGACGAGGGTTGTCGCCAAGCCCCAAGAACCTTGGATCAAGCTCAGAAAACAACAGCGCAAGGAAAACAAAATTTTAAAGCCAAAAACAAGAATTGAAGTGATTTACCAAAATTGAGGAGCGTCAGCATTCAGTTGAACCCTGTCGTCGTGCCGTTGAGTGGCTGTGGCTGCTTGACAAGGGGTGAAACTGAGAAGAGAAGCCCAAAACCAAAATCTAAACCCCAAAATCAAAATCGAAAAATATTTTTAAGAGAAGAGAAAGAGAGAGTTAGAGAAAGAGATGGGCGAGAGTGATATAGAGAGAGGGCAGTGTGAGAGAGTGGTTGTGTGTGTGCAAGGGGGCCGTGGGTGATGGGTGATGGCCAGAGGGGGCTGGGTCTTGGGTTGGTAGTGAGGGGGACGGCCGTGGTGGTGCGCGAGGAGAGGGGCTAGTGGTGGCGCAGCTCACGATGCGCCAAGGGAGGTGGCGCATGACATGGGAAAAGGGATATGAGCTGGTGGGAGGAGGGAGGTGCTCGGGGGTTGCTTTAGGATTTTACCTTTTTATTTTTTGAACGCTACTCAAAGCTTTGGATGTGGGGATTCTCGAAGAAATTAGAAATATTTTGTAATTGGTTACTAGTTATGAATTTGTAGTTTAATGCAACTTATCGAGCTAAGTAAACTCTAAACTTGTTTTATGTGAGTTTACATGTTTCTATAAATAGTTAAATGTGCATATGATATACATATAACAAGTATTTTTATTGTTTTCTCTAACACTGATATCGACTAAATATCCCCGATATATTCAAAATATCTGCTATTTGATATTTTATTTTTCAAGCCGCGACGGGTCCACTATCCGCTATTTAGGACATTGGTAAAAGCCTAGGGAATAATGTGATAGATCCGGCCTACTTGGGGCCTAGTTTATTGGGGTTTGTGTTATTTTATTATAGTAGTGGTATTTGGGTAATTAGACATTTAATTAGAAGATTATAAATAGGGGGAGAGCCGGCCGGCCCTAGTTATGCTAATTTTGATGATTTTGTGAGAGAAGAGATTGTTCTTCGAGTTCTTTGTGAAGGTGCGGATATCCCTTATCAATCGACGTCTTGGGAGGGAGGTTGCCTCTATATTGTAACCATGTTATCTTATTATATTTCAGTTTTTATTCAATAAAAATCATATTTTTGCCTTCGGTTCCTATTATTTTGGTAATAGAGCACGTCGATCCATGGCAGCGGCTACGAGATCCAAAGATCGGATCGATGCGGTAGATGAGAAATTTACGGGGGAGATCGCGAGCATGAAGGAAACCCTAACGGCACATGTGGAGCGATTGATGAACGTGAAAACGAAGTTGGATCCACATAACGAATTCCTATCAACCATCATCTTCCAACTTGGAGAGATCTCGACGAAATTAAACGGAGGCGGCGCAAACCCTGAAACAGCGACAAAGGCGTCACCTTTGGACAAAGGGAAGCATGTAGCGAGGAACGATGAAGACGGAAGACTCACAGACCTCGATAGCAATGACCTGGAAGCGGAGAAGATTGATCGGGGGGCCGGCGGGCCTAGCCGCACCCCTCGAGGGCTGCGACAGAGAGCAATGGGCCCTGGGGCCACTCCCAGGACCCCGCGTGGCACCTGGGGCCTCGGCGGAGCCAGGGGACCTCTCCCTTGGCCCGTCGAGGTCCGACGGACCACCACAGGGCCTCGACGGGCCCTGCCGATCAGCGACAGGGCCGCTGGGGCCCCATAGACCAACGACAGGGCCCGACGACCCATGTCCAGGGCCGTCGGGGCCCCGCCGACTAAGGGAGACCCCCCCTACGGGGGGTTTGGCGCATCACAAGGAGAAGGGGAGGATTTCACGCGTGGTTTCGACTATGGATTTGATCCGGGAGTCTTTCAGGAGTATGGCGATGATGGTGGAGGATTTTGGGATCCTCCCGACCCTCGGTATGGTGAAGACAGAGTATGACATCCATCCCGCACCCATGAGGGACGTCCTGGAGAGTTTGAGAGAGGTTACAAAGACTTCCAGGATGAGCACGATGGTGGGTTTAGAAGCGACGGCCGGGAAGGACATGGGGACCGAGGAGGAGGCCCACAAGGAGGACACAGAGCCTATGATATGGGCCCATGTGGTGGTTTTGAGCGGCACCAAGAGAGGTGGCAGCACAACCACCAGCCCAGATATTGCGGAGGACGAGGAGACCAGGGGATGTTCAATATGGACAGGCCACAAAAGCTGAAGATGCATGTATTCGATATGGGTGGATCCAGTATCGTGAATCAACAGAGTATAGAGATTTTTTAGAGTCTCTCGCATGACTGGGGAGCAGAATAAATTATGAAATCCATAGTATTTTTGCCTTCGGTGGATCCAGTGTCGTGTATTCAATAAAAATCGTATTTTTGCCTTCGGTTTCTGTCATAATATCTCTATATATTGTTTGGCTTAGATAAATTCTATTATAGTAGTGAACGATAGGTTTTGTAGCGGGTCTTTTACAGGGTCGGGATAGGGCCGTGCCTATGGCTAGCCCGATGCCCATTGCCAAAATTAATGTTGTCTAACGTTTAACTTTTAGCCCGAACCCTTAGTGTTTGATAGGGTTAGGGCTATGTGCAGACCTACTTTTTTTTGGGACAGGTTAGGGGCCCTCGACCTGCCCCGCCCTACACTTATCATTGTTTGGTTTTGATAAGTCAATTTTAAAAAATCACAGCATTTTCCTCTTCTTTTTATTTGTGTGTGTTGGTTCATATTGAGTTACATAGAATAATACCTTTTTTGGCCCCCTAAAAACCGGACAACCACCCCCCACAAAAAGGAAAACAAGAATAAAGAAGAAAATGAACAAAAAAGAAAAGAAAAGAAGGCACACACTCATGCACACAAAACAGTGTGGACAAACCACAAAAGTAATCCCAACTTCTACGCTACTTTTATATATAGATGGAGCATGGACATGTGTCGCTGCTGCAATGTCTAAATTTTTTTTCATAAACTACTAAACAGTGGATCCTTAATATTCTAGATCCATCTTGAGCTGATTTTCACTTGCATAACTTTTTTATCCCGAAGCCTTTTATTTCATTTGAAGATAGACACTGTTGTGCTATTTTGCATCCTTAGAAAAACATTATAAGTGAACACTGGAACATGTGTTCAAAGTTGTGATCAGTGGAATGATTTTGAAAAGATGGTGGTATCTTTCTGTTAGGTTGGAGCTAGATGTCATAATTATCTTCATCGAGGCCTTCTGCTATCATTAGCTATGATGCATAAAAGAGTGGACACCATTCTTCATCTGACTGTCAACCTGACATCGAACCTTCTAAACTACATTAAGCCTTCTAAATTGGTGCATAATTCCTAGCGGTAACCACGTATAAAGGGGAATTCCGTAAATCTTAGAGAATCAGGTAAGAAAAATTGCCTTCATCAAAACTTTTCCAAGATCAACTGTCTAGGAGGAAGGCTAGGATGCCAAAAAAGGTCACGTTTATATTGAAAATCTGCTATGGGCATTTATTTGAAAATTTCATTGAAATGGAGATTTGAAGGTAGTTGTGTTTAGTTTAACCTCTTTGATATCGGACTGTTTGGATAGGTGTTGGGCTGATTTGGATTGAAGTTTTAGTTAGTTATTTGAATGGATTTATGTCTCTATTTGTTCCCTATTTTAATAGGACCCTTAGCAATTCTACTTGACTTCGGATTCAAAGTCTCGCTAATCAAGTTTTGGGTCTATAACTTTTGTATCTAAATGGAGATGACAAAGGTGATATTCACATTTCTATTTGATTTCATCATCTTTTACTAATAAAGTTCTAATTTCAAAATTTTATTATTATGTGGATTCAATGTTCCTAGTGGATTCTGGGGTTATATGGATTTTTTTTGATTCGATTGAAGTCTGGTGATGGGGATCAAATTTGGATTCAAATTAGTTTTTCATAGTTTTAGTCGATTTAGTCTTTATAATTTTTGAGTCCCTTTTATATTTTTAGAGTCTTTTGAATTTTTTTGAAAGAGAACTCTTTTATTTGATTTTATTTTGGAGTTTGAGTCCTGTTACGAGTATAGTATGAATTTAGATATGAATTTGTTTATCCTCTTATAAATATAGGTTTGTAATTGAACTTTTAGATTGTGATTGATTTAATATAATTTGAGCTCTTTGCTTGTAATCCTGAAATCTTTTGCATTATATATGTGTAACTGGGCGAGGAATCGCCTGGTCATGAGGGCCGAAGTAATCATGAGGTGATGAAGTTGGTGGTGGTTCAATTTCCTTGAAGAGGATTAAAACCAAATTTATCATTTAGTCCTACAAATTTCTTATTAGTTATTTCTTTAATTCTTCTACAACATCTTTAATTCCAGTTCGTTCTGCATCATCTGGCTTTACTCGTGTTTATTCTGAGTTGTCTTAAAATGTCAGATATATGCATGCTTTTCTTTTGTTTCACATGTAATTATCCATACATGTGTAAAAATGCTTTTATGCAGCAATTACTAGTATGGCGAATGTTGGAAAAGTGGACTTCTTGCCGAATTGCTCTCACACAGAAGACATTGGTGCATCTGAGGTATGCCCTTATTTTTGGATTTTGTAACATTAATATGTTAATGTTTGAAACTTGTATTAAAATGATCATCATTAGTTAATCTCTGTAGATTCTTTTTTCCTAAGGCCTGCATTTTTTGTGTTACAATAGAATATATCCATGTACGGATTATTAGACTTGAGATTGGCATTGCTTCCTGTACATGTAATATTCTAGCACTTATCTTATTGTTAGAAGATAAAATCTATTGATCAACTGATGTTTTCTGAATTTAATCATACCCATTAGTCGTTAGTCGCTTGTTATGTAACATGGACATGGACATGGGACACGGATACGTCTCGACAAAAGCATGGGGATAGGGCAAATTCTTAAAAAGTTGTACACAGGGACACAAGAATTTATCAACATAAGTGCGTGCATATGCATTTATATATAGTACATGCCGAAACCCATAGTGATTAGGGTGTGTTATTTTAAAAATGAAATGGATATAAATTTTAATGACAGAAAGTTCATTGTTTCTAATCAAGTAACAAAATTAAACCAAAAAAAAAAATCTAAAAACATATAATCAATATCTAATCTGGTTCAAATGGTTTAGAAGCTTTATTGACATGATACCTGCTTGGTTAAGAATATCATTTTACACATTTTTAAAGAGACCTGAGGCTTTCAAGCATCCGACACGTGGCCTTTAGGTTTTATTTGAAGGGAACATGGTTTGGAGACATAATTTTTGAGTTTTTAAAATTGGACACGGATTCAGAGAGTCCGATACGTGTCATGCAAGTGTTGGTGTCTGATGCAGACATGAACCCTATTTTTAAATGGCCGTGCTTCATAGGTCACTTGTATATCATGCCAAATCCCTATACTAAATCAGTGGAAACTCACAAATTTATTTTTAATGTGATTAACTTCTTTATCATACAAGTACATAAATTTTTCCATAGTTTTCATTATTTTTATAATTATTGGAAGAAAATCTTATATAGTTATAATTATGGAAAGTTTTTTTGGTTCATATGCTTTAGACGCAAATCATTTGAAAAATATGGAAAAGATTATGAAAGTAGAGTACATGTAGCCTAACTTGTCCTGGGTGTTCCTACCCTCTTCTTATCGTGTTTATAATAAATGATATGGAAATTTGAAAAATATTAGGGACAAGTTATAAAACAAACTTGATGTCTTCTCAGTACATTGTCTTTTTTTGTCAACTATTTGATGAAGATAATACCATGATTAGGCAATATTAGAAGTTACTCAAATTGTATTATGAATTAAAAATAATTGTCTATCTTGTGAGTTGTAATTATGTTCTTTTTCTTTAGGACAATTTTTGCATTTAGGCTAATTTTTTAAACTTATTTAAAAAATCGACCAACTTATAAACTATTTACCAAAACCGACTAACTTCTGGGCTCGCGCGTGCGGGGGGCTGTTTGGGGTTTGGACGCGGTTTCAAACCGCGTCCAAATTGAAATTTGGACGCGGTTTGAAACCGCGTCCAGATGAACACCCCTTCACAGCCCCCAGTTGCTGCCCTGGAGCATATTGTGTTCATTTGTTTCTTCCTCGACCAGAAGCGATTTTTACTCCCTCGTCGAAGTAAAATTCAAAACATCTCACGGAGGTTTTGGCGATTTGGTGTGCGTCTTCTAGGTGATTTTGAGGTGAGAAATCTACTTCATAATAAGATAATGTTCTTGAAATAATTCAAATTTTGATGGTTGTAAAGAAATTAATGAATGTCAATTATGTGTAGGTTTAAAATAATGGCAAGTGATAGGATGTTTGTTACATGCTATGTTGATGGAGATTTAATGATTGATGAAAATCACGAACCGAAGTATGTCAGAGGTACTGTGAGACCAATTATTGTGCGAAGACCGTCAACATATGCTGAGCTAGTAGATCGGATATACATAGGCACACGGATAAACCGGCAGGAGTTTGCATTGAATCTGGTGTGCAAATGGCCAATAACTGATCAAAGGTTTACCGCGGTGAAGATATCAGATGACGGGGATATGGAGATTCTGTTTAGCTTGGGTGAAGTTCAAAGATCAGTTGAAATATATGTGGAAAAAGAAGCAGTAATCAACACCAGAGTGAGCGAACCACATGACACATTTACTCGTATGCTTGATATTGGTAATGATTCGGCTGACTTTATGCCTATAGAGAATATGGCGGGAGAAGGATGTTCGTATAACCAACAAGAGGATACGTAAGTATATAAAGTTTTGAAGTACTAAATATGTTTATGTTATATTTGTATGAAGTGAATTCCATATGCTAAACATTTCAATTATTCATATGACATTTGCAGTTGGAATGTTGCGGGACAAGGAGATGATGCAAATGCAACTTACTTCACTTATATTCAAGGTCCATCTGTACCAGAGACGATGCTCACGCATGCAAATGTGATTCCTGAAGATATTGACAGACCCACATATATTGGAGCATCGACGTCTATATCGAGACAGGTGGATGACGAAAGTGATGGCACGGATAATGATGAACATCCTAATGTGAGGGAGGATAGCATGCATGTTGCTGCTGATCTAAATGCAGATGATACAAAATGGATACATCAATCGGTTGCAGACAATACAAATGTGCAGTTTGAAGAGCCGTTGCCAGATGGAGAGGATGGGGAACAATGGGTGAACACTACAATTATAAGGAATACCCAAGAAAGGCAGCTGATAGAGCCTAGGCTTCCCAGCAGTTCCGGAGTTTTCAACGTCGGTGATATGTATGATACAAAGATCGACTTGATAAAAGCAATAACTGAATGGAGTATCGAGCACAATGTCTCATTTAGACCAATCAAGACAAACAAAACTTGCTATTCCGTGATATGTGGCTTGAATCATGAAGTGAATCCGCATACTCAAGATGAGGGGAGTAGGAATTGTCCTTGGAGGGTTTATGCAGCAGTGGGAAAAAGAACAGCTGGGAGGTTCAAGATAACAAAAGTAGGTGATGAACACACATGCAACAATCCTACTCTAAATACTGATCATAGTCAAGCCACATCATCTTTCATTAGTTACAAAATTATGCCCCAGGTGAAGACCAAGCTTGATATGACACCTGCAGAAATACAAGATGCCATTCATGCCATGTTACACATCAGATATCATATCACAAAGCATGGATGGCTAGATCGAAAGCTTTAGCGAGGATATTTGGGGATTGGGAGGAGTCATACAAGAGGCTCCCACGGTACTTAGAAGCCATCAAGGAAAGCAATCCTGGAACAATGTATAAAATTACATATGAAACTATCGGGCCAAGAATGGCATTGTTTACAGGAGTGTTTTGGTCTTTTGGACCATCAATTGAAGGGTTCAAACACTGCAGGCCGGTCCTAAGTATTGATGGCACACATTTGTATGGGAAATATGCAGGGTGCTTACTGGTGGCTACAGGCGTGGATGCAAATGGGGGCCTATTTCCGTTAGCATTTGCAGTAGTATCAACTGAGAATGTTGAAAATTGGAAGTGGTTTTTCTGCTGCATCTATGAGTTGATACCGAGAGCCCGTAGAAACCGAACGATTACCTTCATTTCCGATAGAATGAAAGGTATTCCGAGAGCACTACGAGAGGGATGGCCAGGTTCTAGACACCATAGGTATTGTCTGCGCCACGTTATTGCAAATTACATGGCGAAAGGGTTCCGAACAGCTACATTGGAAAATAACATATGGGAAGCTGGCAATGCATCAGACTTGTTGAAATATAATTTTTTTCGTGAAAAGATTAGAAAAGAGTCTGTGGCAGCTGATGATTGGATTACTACAAACTTGGGGGCATATACAAAGAGGGGGGCGAACCACGAAGATGGCGGTAGACGCTATTGTATAATGACAACCAATTGTTCGGAGAGCTTCAATGGGGTTCTTAAAGGAGCTAGAGCGCTTCCGATACAATCGTTGATTGCAAGAACCTTTTATAGATTAAACAAGTATTTCTATCATCGGCGGCTTGATGGACTCCGTTGGACGACCACTTTCACCCCAAAAACCGAGAACATTATTGGTGCACGTGTGCAAGCAGCCAGGTGTTGCTTCATCACAAGATTTGGTGACTTTGAGTGGCAGGTGGTGGATACAAATGCACAAGCATATACCGTGACGATAGAAGGTGACCGTTGCACATGTTCATGCAACATTCCTATGCTTCAGCATATGCCATGTGTCCATGTGATCGCCGCAACGTCAAGACAGCAATATGGTGCCAACATATCATATTGGCCATTTTGTTCACCATGGTATAGTGTGAGTAAATATCAACTGTCATATATCCCAGAATTTCACCCCATACCTGATGAAAGGTACTGGAAGGAGTGTGATGGTCCCAGTTTACTTCCTCCAGAAAAAAGAAGACAACCCGGTCGGCCAAGATCGACAAGGATTCGGGGAGAAATGGATCGTCCACGTGAAGGAAGCATGCAGAATAGATGCACCAATTGTCATCAGCTTGGTCATAAGAAATCACGTTGCCAAAATCCTCTACGCACAGCATCGTGAGTTCCTTTTCACATTTCATGTTTAGTCTTTATGAAAATACTTGTGTACTAACTTCAGCCAATGTTCTAGGGCTCCATCGCATCGAGGAGGCGGTTCGTGTGCATGAAGTTATATAATTCCATGTCGCGTAATATTTGAAATCTATGTATCGTATTTTTGATATATGTGAATGTCAGTGTATAAGATATATGTAATGGATACGACGTGATATATGTGATGGATATGAGATATATGTAAAATCTTATATACTTTTGGAATGAAATCGGATATATGTGATATATGCGATATATGTGTGTGCTATATGCGAAATGTGTTGGATGTGTGAATGGCATGAGATGTGGGAATGTGAAAGGGGATGGAAGAGTGGTTTGGGGCTGGCAGCAGCAGCAGCAGCAGCTGCTGCTGCCAGCCCCAAACCACTCTTCCATCCCCTTTCACATTCCCACATCTCATGCCATTCACACATCCAACACATTTCGCATATAGCACACACATATATCGCATTTCCCATGACATATATCACACACCTATCGCATATACAACATATATCCAACTCATTTCTCATTCCACGTAGCTTAAACATATAAAACCCACGTAAATGCCATATTTCAACACATTGAAAATAAAATTTCAGATTTCATTCAAAAAGTAAATAACATTTCGACAGATTTAAACACAACGAAAATAGCTCTATTACAATCATTGCCACCTCTTTAAAAACCTGCTCATAAGAGACCGCCCACGCCTGTATGTGAGAAACTGACCTCGCTGAGTTGATGTGTCCCCTTCCATTTCTGGTTGGGTGTGTTGTGTCACGGAAGTGTCAGCTTCATGCACGTGAGTCTGATGTAGCTCTTCTGCCAGAGTCTGATGTGCCTCGTCTGCCAGAGTCTGCGGTGGCTCATCTGCCAGAGTCTGCTGCTGTGGCTCGTCTGCCAGAGTCTGCTGCTGTGGCTCGTCTGCCAGATACTGCTGACATGGGTCAGCTTCAGGGACAACGGTATACGGCAGAGTAGACTGAGACGTGCTGGCTTCATACCCAGTATATGACTGATAATGCTGAGATGGGTCGCCTTCATACCCGGGGTATGCCTGATACTGCTGATACATACCGAAATCATAACTGGTATATGGCTGCAGCTGCTGAGAAGTGCCAGCCTCATCACCGGTAAATGGCTGATACTGCTGAGATGTGCCTCCTTCATCCCCAGCTGGCTGATACTGCTGAGATGTGCCTGCTTCATCCCTGACAGGCTCTTGTCTTCGTGCACCCTCACCTCTATGTCGTGTACCGCGGAGTACCTGTCCAATCTTATCCCTAATTTGCAGGATCTGCTCTGGGTCACGTGCTTCGTAAGCCCGTGTACACATATCCTCTAACATTCTGAGTGCGTCAGTCTGCAAAACATATGAATAAAATATATATTAGAAACCTATGTATAAAATAAACAAACAAACATTTTAATGCTAAACTACTATTTACCATTTCCCGCTCGATTGGACCACGAGGCATGTAACCATACAAGGTTCTTGCCTACTATATATCCACCGCCGTGTGATCCTCCAATACCACTCCATATATACATCTAAACTGACAGCATCCCCATGCTCAACAATATGTGCAGCCCTGTTGTACCACTGCATGAGGGGCTGCACAGTGGCTTCATTCCATGCTCTAGGGTTCATGCCGGTCTTCACCGGCATTATTGGAACCGCTTCTGGAATATGCTGCGGGATACCAAATTGGCGCATAACACGATCTGGGACATGCATCACCAATACATCAAAGCAAATTAGCGGTACACGCGCACGCCAGCTCTGATTTTCTAAAACACATAAATCAGGAAGATTTTGATATCTCTGAAGATATGGCTCCCAGATCACCTAAAGGAAATGAAAATTATGAATAACTCATCAGATTTCGTAATAATAATCCATCGGTCATCACATCAATGTATAAAATTTACAACTTCTTACCTGCGTAGGCTCTAACATGTCAAGCTCGTTTCTATAAAAATCCAGTTGCCGCTGGGGGTTTTCTCTAATGATAATGGCACATTCCACTTGCATCCTAAAGGGAGGGTGCCATCCAATATGTCTTGGGCGCAAGTCGGCCTGCCTATATGCAATCTCTCCCATGACCATACCTGTGAATTTGAAATTGTCTGTGACTGTTACTATATAAAAAATTATTACAATGAACTTAAGTTTCAAATTGTATACCTGCAACAAGGTGGAGCATGCGTATAACCCAGTTGTTTCCCTTCTTGCCACCTTACTTAGCTCTGCGTATAGGTGAGCAAGAACAGCACTACCCCATGAATAATCTGCAATGGCCTCTATATGCTCCATCTTTGTCAACCACCTGAGATGCACCGACCCTTTACTTGGATCTGGCACCAATAATGTGCCTATCATATGCAAAATATATGCTCGAGTATATTGCCGAATCTCCTCAGGGGTGGCTTCTGCAGGCAACTCCATGAACGTCTCTCGCAACCAGCTCATTTTTACCTTAGCTCCTTGGTTTTCTATGGATGCCTATCCAAGGAGTCGCTCCATCAATTCCGCCCAATTGGGACGGGTTGTCATTCTCCATATAGGAATGCCCTCAACAGGAAGGCCCGTGATGACTGACACATCCTGCAATGTGATCGTCATCTCACCTTGACGGAGATGGAATGTATTGGTCTCGGGACTCCATCTATCCACCAATGCAGAAAGTAACGCCCAATCCAACCGTATCCACCTCAACCTCGCACATACATCAAGCCTGGCAATTTCCATATAGTGCGATGCCCGCTCATCTAAAACCCATGCGGTATGTTTCCTCGTGTGGTCCACTACCAATATAATATCCGCCTGCAACCAAAAAATACGTATTGTTAATATACTTCATCCAAAATTACGAAGAAAGATACATTGCGTAAAATATTAATTCACTAGTTTTGTTCATACCTGTCCAGGCTGGATATTTGCTGAACGATGTCGTGCCTGCTCATTCAAGACCGTATCTGAAACAGGTCCCGGGTCCATATCTGCTAGAAAAAATATATAAGATGAAAAAAATTGGATGTTGATGTTAATGATAAATGTTACAATTAACTAACATGAATTGGTGTTTCATTTAAAATTTATTTCAATTTATACATGGCATTTGATAGGAAAAAATTTAGCATACAAAAGATTTATATTTCATCTAAAATTTTGTATTGATGTTTCATCAATAAATACATGGCATTCCATAAAATTTTGTATGCTAAAATTTTGATTATGACACACGAATACTCCAATACATGGCATTTGGTCTAAAATTTTAGCTTAAATTTTTATCTTACAAACTAAATTTTTATCATTTCATGTACATTTGGAGAGCCAATATACAATACAAAATAAATTTTTAGCTTAAACACGAATACTAATTTTTAGATCAGAGCCAATATAAAATTTCATCAACCCTAAACCCCATTGAAATTTGGGATAAATCAAGAGCTTAATGACAAAAAATTACATAAATCATACCTACTGAAGGTTGTCACTACTTGATGAGAGCTAGATTTCACTTCCTGAACGGAGAAGGACAATACGTGCGTTTTAGGGTTTTTGGCTCGGGAGGAAGAACTAAGAAAGAAAGAATGAAGAAAGAAGCAGACCGGGCACTGGCGGCTGTGAAGGGGTGTTCATCTGGACGCGGTTTCAAACCGCGTCCAAATTGAAACCGCGTCCAAACCCCAAACAGCCCCCCGCACGCGCGAGCCCAGAAGTTAGTCGGTTTTGGTAAATAGTTTATAAGTTGGTCGATTTTTTAAATAAGTTTAAAAAATTAGCCTAAATGCAAAAATTGTCCTTTTCTTTATGCATCCACTTGTTTACTTCAGAGTAGCCAATCCATCCACCTCTTGTGAACTTGCAAAAAGATTTTTTTCCCTTTCTTTTTTCTTGAGAATAGGAAAAACACATTACTTTGCTGTTACAAACAACTAAGAGGGCCCTATGGTTTTGATTCTTTTTGAATTACTTTATTTTTGCTCCGTCTACTTTCCAAATGAGAAATGAATAACCCCCAATGATCTAAGCGACATCTAAGAGGCAGATGAAATTCCAGTGGGTCATAAGACTTTGGATCTTCAAAAAGTGGTTGGCAGATTCCATAGCTATCAAGAATGGTTCTCATATACAAGTCTGAGTATACCATAATTTTAAGAGGTTGGCTCCCAATAATAATTGACCATTCAAATTTTTAAGCAATGTGCTGCAAACTTGACTAGTGGAATATTAGTGGTATTTTTGTAAAATCATGGCTGTGGCATTCTTCTAAAAGGTTTCTATAGGAACTCTGTTCGGGTACATGCCCTAACTCATCACCATGTGGCTCCAGTGAGTATAATGCCAGATCCCCTGTTTTCTCTGTCCTTTCCTCTTCCAACTTGCCTGAAATCCTTAAGAAATTATCAAAGAGGTTTAAAATGTACAAGACTCTTGTTTGTTTCCATTTGTGTTGGACATAGACAAATGTCTATATCTCATATTGAATATAGATAATGTCTATATCCAATTCATATTGTATCCTTTGTTACCTGATACAGTCAATCTCCACATCCAATTTGTATATGTTTCTATGAGTTATGGACACCAGATTTTCTTCCCAAGATTTACAATGTACAAAATCGTATTTGATAAATTATTTTGGATACAAATACGGTAAAGCCTCTGGCAAATAGAGAGGTTAGTTCCCTCTCGGTGTAGTACTTGGGCTTCCAATGTTCTTTCATCTAGAATCTAATCAAGGTAATCTTCTTCGTTCATGGGATCTCTATGTCATCATCTTCACTTACAGTCAGAATCTCATTGATGAGCATCACTCTTGGCTTGCCGTCAGGTTTCATTTGCACACAACCATCTAAAGAAATATTTTAGTATCACTATGCAATAATAAAGAAACATGTAGATTTGTAGATTTTGAGACTTTAACCACTATTTGCAACAAATTTATCTGTTGTAGAAATACCCCACTTTCCCAGTAATGACAGTTATATCCATAATAATCAGTAACATTATATGTCAAATTATGTCAATGAATACATAATTTATCATTTACGGAATAGTGTTTTATCTACAGAATCTTCGAAATTCCCATAATTGTCCATCATGGTCTTTTTTTTTGGATTTTTCATTACGAAAAGAATATACTAGTAGATTTTACAGTACAATGACCTAATTGGAACTTGTAGCATTTAGTTGGGGTTTCCTGAAATAATTAGCTGGAAAGTTCTCTAAATTAGATACATTTTTTCAGGTCCTTGCAAAAAGTTTGTTCTGCTGATTGATTTTATATTTCATTGCAGATTTTACTGATTCTCATAATTTATTACTCCTAGGGTTGTATTGCTGGAGCTGGTTACATATGGTCAGCCTGTGAAACAGGGCTTGAGGAAGAATGGAGGCACTCGATTGCACCAATCCCTGTTGAAAAAATCAATGAATTCTTTCACAATGGCCTGGGTGATATTGATGAATCAAGCCACGATGCCATCTGTTTTCCAACTTCGGGGGAGTTGCTTCCTGACTCGGAAAGCGTTGGTTTTGATGAAGGAGATGGTGATGATTATAAAGATTCTGCGGAATTTGAGAAAGAGGTAATAAAATGTTAAACATGGAAATTTCACATGGATCACCTTTATTTTCCTAAAATATTGATTTAATAAATAAATTATTCAATTGAAGGTGGAGGCGACTTTCCGACGAGCTTTCACTGGTGTAGAGCAAGATAATGTGATTATAGAAATCAATTCATTAAGGTAACTCTTTTTTCTTGTGCTTTTTAATGTGATATTTTGCATAGGGTTCTTTGTGTCCTTCACGGTGTTTTTTTTCATGGATGTCTTAATTTGGTAAACACACCTACAATTTACTTTGAATATGAATACACACTTAATTTTCTGTGAATTAGAGATGGAAAACATTAAGGACAGATTGTCTTTGTGGCTTGTTGCATGGATTTAAAAAATGACCAATCCCGAGATGCAACGCTTCTATTGTATCGGATTTCAAGATCCATTTGAAACTGGCTGATGTACCATCTTACCTAATTTTAACTAACACAAATTGAGATCCTGGGTTTGAATTATAGAACTAGAAGCATAGGTTCGCTTCATATAATTGTGAATAAAAATTTCATATATATGTTTATATTGACATCCATAGCCGTTCTTCTCAGCCAATGTTCCGGCAATAATATTTTCACAGTACATTAGTAAAGGACTTGACACAAGGTCACTAACTTGAAACCGGTGGCGAGTGTCAGTGCCAAATGACATGCATAGGTATCAAATTCACTTCCCATTACACTCATTTGGACAAGGAACCCCTGACTTAAGAGCAATTTCTGGCATTTTAGACAATATTTTTTTACTTGTACCTTCTTGTAGAAGAAGCACTTTAGTTGCTTCTCGCTAAACCCTCACAGGTTGATTTCATTTAAGCCTTGACAAGTCTTACTCTTCTTTGCATTCATATATGCTTTATTTTTTATGGGTTATCATGGTGATATTCTTTAGAATCTCATGCCCAAGTCCCTCTTCCTCCTATATACACATGATCAAGAGCTTATTTTTCGACCAGTTATGTTTATATGTGCATATGAGATGCATATGAGATCATAAATGGGCTATACTCCTAGGAAGAGAAGACAATAAGTACACCAAAAAGACAGTAGACTTTTCGATTTGAAAAACATACTCAACATATTGAAACCACTGCATATCATGTTGTAGACATGGCTTTTAATGTTGTGATTAGAGGCGCGACATGCATAAAATTCACTATATAATTTTTAATTATAACTGATAATATTTTTATATAAATAAAAGAACCTATATACCTGTAGGATAAGGTCATAAGGCTCTCTCCTACAAGTATCCACCATATTATTTTAATCCGTATACTTTGCACAAACAACTACTTTCCTATGGATTAGAGTAGATAGGTGTAAACTAAATCCATTTCTAAATTTTGCTTGTTAATTTCCATCTTATGCCCTTAAACTTGCAGATACTATAACTACTCTAAAGTCTAATGATAAATGATATTCTAACAACTTTACACAAACATGTATAGGTGGCATCACCCAATTAGGACATGATAATCGTGATACTTATAATTGCAATTAAATTTATGCAATTAAAACATGCAAAATTTTATAAATAAGGAAGATCATGAAAGATCTGAGTTCTCCAAATGATGACTTCAAAAAATTCTGTCATAATTTCCACATAATTACCAACTGTTCAAAGTTGGGGTTGCATAGCATCCACACGTAGAGATAGTAGCGGCGCCAGCATGAGGCAGGTGCAAAATTGAGTTTGAGAATCCATAACCATCCAACATCCTTTGCTGCATGATTGCCTTCAGAAGACCAATGGATTTGTTGGTCCCACACGGCATTGGCATCTTTATCATATTAGGGGGTGTGGATTATAGTGCAGAACGGAACCACAATCCGATACTATGCGTACGCAAGCTGGAGCTGTGAATTATGGTTTCACCCACTACATCGTGGGTCCGGATGTATAAATCGTTAGATGGAATATATATAAATATATTTCTTGGCTGAATTCTGATTTGTATATCCAAATGGATCCAAAAAGCAGAGTTCTTTCATGTGTCTACTCAAGTGAACGAAATCAACTAAATCAAAATATGAGAACGATAACCAAATTAAACTAACTCCTGTTTAATTCAAACCTTATCCCAAATACAAGAAAAGGTAAGTAAATCAAATCAAATCAAATTCTTTTGTGCGAGATCTCTTGTAAAATTCAAATTCAGTCGTATCCATATCTATATAGATCTTAGGAACAAATTCTGGATATTGTGCAAATTAATTTTATATTGATTGTAACTCCTTTTTATACTCAACAACCATAATAGGGCTCTGATACCAAATATAAGAATTTTGGAACAGATTTCTATGGCATCATTTAATTTCACTTTCCACTCCCACGTACATGCCAAACTTGAGATTTGAAATGTACCTTCAGCTATGTTGGTTCATAGAGAATTAAAACAGATTTGTAAAATATCCAAAACATGAGAGAAGAGAAGAGACTTGACTCATCATCTTGCCTGCTTCATACTTCATCGATTTATTGAGGGAAGAAATCTAAATTCATTTTCAGACATCATATTTAAAGGCATGCTCTCTCCCTATGTAAACCCCGCGCATCAAAGATAGTTATAACCAAGTAGTTAATATGACCATACAAACTTACCGCATAAATGCTAATATTTTATATTCCAAACATATAATTATATCATACTTTAATTAGAATAATTTGAATCAACTTATGATGTTATCTAGCATGTTATCCTCTCGACTACTATTATTTGTTCGGGTTCCAGTTCAAAAACTGTCTATGGTCACATATTGGTAATGCCATGTTGTTTTGTATTGGTGATTGCATTTGTGAAGGTTGACATCTGTATGCTCACCTTTTTTCTGAAATGGAGGATTGTAAGTACATACCGATGGCATGTTAGAATTGGTTACCTACTTGAATGAATGTGCCACAACATTTTCCTCTTAGTTTTAGGATTAATTTTGGAAAAAAGCCCAAAAATTAAAAATGATTAGGAAAATCGACCTAATTTAAAAATAATTAGCAAAATCGACCAACTTTGACCACATCAGCGTTTAGTGGTTGAGTAGAGTGGTGAAACAGCCGGAGTTAATTAGCAAAATCGACCAACTATGATCACATTAGCGTTTAGTGGCTGAGTAGATTGGTGAAACGGCCAGAATGAGAACCCTATCCATTTTGGTCGGGGGCAAAAATTGCCGGGGTTCACTACCTGGCAATGTGGACTATGGGAACACTAACTTCAGATTATTTTACATTACATTTAGATGTAAGCAAACCAGATTTTGGTGGTATGATTCTTGCTTTGGGCACAAGAGGTCATGAGTTAAATTGCCGGAATGCCCTTTAAAAGATTTTCTTTTGTTTTGTTTAATCCCTCTGTTATATTATACTCCCCATGTATAAATTAATCATCCGCTATATGATAATCTTATTTGGTCTGGTGTTATGATTCTTGCTTTGTTCCTTAGATGTCTTGGGTTCAAATCTCAAAATTCCCCTTAAATTATGTTTTTATTTTGATTTTTGGATTAATTTGTACCCCTTGATTTGTACCATTTAATCGGATATGGATTAATTTATACATGAGATTATGATGTTACAGTGAATTATAAAATTAGCACGACTTGATCACAAATTTTAGAAAAAAAACCCAAAATTAAAAATAATTTCAAAAATTGATCAAGTTTGTTTTTAAAACTTGTCCTTTTCAGAATGCCGCTTAAATTTAAATTTTTTCGAATAATTTTGTGATCAAGTCGTGCCAATTTTATAATTCTCTGTTATATCATAATCCTCGTGTATAAAGTAATCCATATCAGAGTAAATGGTACTAAATCATTTAAGGGGGTATAAATTAATCCAAAAAACAAAAAGAAAACAATAATTTAAGGGGCATTCTGAGAATTGAACTCGTGACTTCTCGTGCCCAAAGCGATCAAATCTTGCTAAATTTATAATTGTTTGTTAAATGATAATCCTCATGTATAAATTAATCCATATCTGAGTTAATGCACAATTCATTTTAGGGGTATAAATTAATCCAAAAAAACAAAAAAACAATAATTCAAGGGGCATTCTGAGAATTGAACCCAAGATCTCTAACGATCAAAGAAAGAATCATACCACCAGTCCAAATAAGATTATAATATGGCAAATGATTAATTTATACATGATGTGTATAATTTAACAGATGGATTAAACAAAAACAATAGAAAATCCTTTAAGGGGCATTCCGAGAATTGAACTTGTGACCTCTCGCGCCCAAATCAAAAATCGTACCACCAGTCCAAATGATCGCATTGTGGTTAGTTTACAAATAATTTTAATGTAGAAAGAAAACCCGAAGTTCCCACCGTTCAAAATGCCAGGGTTGTGAACCCCAACAATATTCGCCCCACTCCAAAATGGCTGGGGTTCTCAACCCCGGCTGTTTCACCACTCTACTCGGCCACTAAACGATGACGTGGACGTTGATGTAGTCACAGATTTTGCTAATTATTTTAAAGTAGGTCTATCTTTCTAATTATTTTTAATTTCTGGCCTTTTCCCAAAATTTGTCCTAGTTTTTATTAAAGAAATTTTAGAAATGTGGTTGGTATTGTTTTGAACAGCCATGAAGATTTTTGCAAACTCCTTTACTTTTAGTTTACTTGATTAACTGTAATGTTTAAAAACTATGGATTTCATAATTTATTCAGGTTGTCATACAACATGTCTCAAGCAGATTGTGCTGGTGCACTGTTCTATTCTATACTGAAAACAGCTTACGACTTTCCACGTTTATCTCAAAGTAAGTTCTTCATGGCTGACTATTTTAACCAGTTGTTCAATGTGTAGAGTGTTGCTATGAGAGAGTGCATGGATGTCAAATGTGTGGGTGTTGATGATACTGCTCATTATATGGATGTATCTATGTATCTACACCGACAAACCTAGCTATAAGCACGCATGTAGTTACATACACATATACACAGATACATAGGTATCAAATATCTTGACGTTGATTCAGCTAGCTATCATGTCTATAACTATGTGACTAGACAGATACTATGATGGGGATCAATGATCTAATATAGTAAAGAAATTGTTTCTTGTTAGTTTTTAGTGTTTCAATTGTTAATTTTTGGTAAATAACTTGTTTATGTGTTTAATTGATTTTATTTGATTTTTAATTTTTTTTATATTATGATTTTTTCTGGCTGTTTCTGTTCTTTTTCAAATCATGGGTATATCTGTAAATTTTAAATCCGACTGTGTGTATACTGTTTTCTGTTGTTCTTCCTTTTCTGATTGGCTTGTGATTGGCTTGAACTTTGGATGTGAAGTCCATACCTTGGGGTGATGTCTGATTCGAGGTGTGAATCCGTGCTTTTCTTCTTTTCTTGTAGCTATCTTTTATTGTTTTGTTGCAAAATCTTAACTGATCAAAACCCATAAACTTGGACTCTTTCAAACCCTAATAAAATCCATAAATCCCTTAATTTATTTATGTCTAGATTTGTATGGATTCGAAATTTAAACTCAGAAATAGTCCTTTAAAAGAGATGACAAATGACCTGTTGATTCCTTTAAAAGAACAACGTCTCCAGAAACTACGAAAATGAGAGCTCAAGTCCATGCTAGATGAAACAAATGTTGAGTCTTTGGTCTGACTAAGCTTCAAATGATAGATTTACCTAGTTCTTCAGTTTCTAGTTGCTCACAACCTGTTCACACAATGTCACTAAGGATATGTGATAGTTTTTCATTATGTTTTCAGCCCAAACATTAGGAAAATTGCAGCCCATCTCTTAATTTTCAACACATGTCTTGGTTGACCATGACTCCATTTGCAGTTCTTTAATCTGTTGTGTTTTGAACAATATCACCAAAAAGCTTTGATGCTCTGCTGGCAATATGTTGCAAAAGACAAGCCTGTAGAAGTGCAAATTGCAAGGGTACAAATTGAGATGAAGCTGACGTGAAGATATCCACTTTTTTATGTCACTTAATGAGTTATGTCATTGTTGTCGAGACCAACAACTAATAATATCAAGGAAGATTCAAATTGTTGACGGTTGAATTACTCTTGAAATTCAATTTATATATGTTGCAGTCACATTCTCAGTTAGATTTACAGAGGTAAGTTTTTTAAAGTTGGGGAGAATTGGTGGAGATGAAGGATCTAATATGGGAAAAGAAATAGCTTTATTGTTATGATTTAAGGTTTAAATTGATAATTTTGGTCAATGTTTAGGTAACATGTTTAATTAATATTATTTGATTTTAATGTAAATTTTAGTTGTTTTCTAGGCTTCTTATTGTCCTTATTACTCCCAGGGTATTCTTGTAATTTTTTTAAAATTTGGGCGCCATATTATCTAAGGTTGCTAACTAGAAAAAAAGCAAGATTATTTAATTAAAATTATTGTTGGGTTTAGAAAATTTTTCTTTCTTATGTGGGGTTGATTATGGATGTGGAATTCTTTCTCGTCTCACGTCCAATTCAGGGTGTGAAGTTTTCTTCTTTTCTTCCAGTTGTCGTCTATTATTGTTTTGTTACAAAACCCTAACGAAGCAAAAGGCATGAATTTACCCTACCTTAATTTATTTCTGTTCATATCTGAAATCTCAACCTAAACAATCCTTTCTATATTATCTGAGTAGTTTTCTTCACAAAACAGTTCCTAAACCGATTCCCTAACCATCCCTATCTGACAAACAACTTTTATAACCCAAATTATTCTCATGATCTTTACCAAAAACTTTAATATCACATGTCAACATAACTGCACACGAGAAATAATACTGTTCCTTTCGTCCACTCCATAGAACTAGCTATGAGATGGAGAGATGAACAAAAACCACGGAAGGCGGGCGTTAGTGGTGATTATTGAGTCCATTATTTATCATTCTAAGTTTGTTCTTCCTCAACTTTCTTTCCAAAATGTTTGATATAATTTTGGTATTAGAGCCACATTTAAATTCTGCAAGTTCAATCAACAGTTAGCATCCTTCGTAGCTGCATTGTCAGGGGGGCAAAGTTCAAATTGCAATTACTATTCATGCTACAGTAACGGTGACTATAATGTGATTATAATGGTCTCTGGTGGGTCTCCTTTTCTCTTTGGTTAACATCCACCAAGAGTTCAAAATGTTAATCTCATCATATCAAGCAGTAGTATTATCAACGTCTTAAAAGACTTCAATAAATCGAAATAAAACAAATTTATACCGAACCTGACGAAGCTGTTTCAAACTTTCAATGTTGCTTTAACCCTATTTTGACTCTTGGTAGCTTGTGTTTGGGTTGGACACATCAAAGTCTTTAAAGACAAAGGATTAGAGTTATTATCCTTGGTTACTAGTCAAATAGATTTTTATTTGATATGAATTCAACAATAAACCCAAACCTGTCCAATCCTATCAAAATATAACACTGCCTTACCAATATCTTAAGACTCCTTACTTCCTAGTTGCATATCCATCCATATTTTCAAAACTACATTTATATTCTCAAATTGCCCATTTACTCACTCTTATCTAATCCAACATAACAAAGGACCAATAGATGCACCCAAATTCTCTTTGGAAAAACATAGAAAAAACTCAAAATATATGATAACACGAGCAAGCCGGAAGGAGTGGCAATGTTGTAATGGTGAGCTCTCTCTATCTTTCTATACTCTTTATTTTAGGATGTGGAGACATGGCCAAGGCTATCTGTTCGTCATTAAATCCATAAATGGCAAAGTCTCGCCTCTTCTATCTCCAAACTCATAAAGCCATAATTGGATCTAAAACTTGACTTAAAACCCATTGAGCCATGATCATAATCAAGCTATGTATCATGTGCTTCTCATTAAAGACATCTTCAAGAAGCTTGACATACATGACTTCAATGCAATGAGCAACTTGATTGAAATGGCCCCGTTACACCAAGATGAATGTGCTTGGACATGGTAAATGAGTTGCTCGAGTTGGAGCATGTATGTATTTTCATTCGTATTGGATGTAAGGCATGTGATTATGTGTTTTGGAACAGTGTGCACAACTCCATACACGGACACCCAAGAATGACAGTTACACCAAGATGAATGTGCTTGGACAGGGTAAATAAGTTGCTCGAGGTGAAACAATATTTTCGTTCCTATTAGATGTGATGCGTGTAATTATGTGTTTTGGATGAGTGTGCGCACTCCATACATGAACATCGATTGGCAATTTTTTGTGAAAATTAGCTCTAAAGTTATTGAATATCTAAACTCTGACTACGAGTCCACCAAATAAGAATCTCCCTATTTCTCCCAATGATAAACTCTTAGACCAACCATTAAATAAACGCCAAATGCCAAATTCTAGATGCCAATTTAGCTTAATCAATAAAACTCATCCAAACTTAATCTTTAATACATAAAAATGATCAACAAAAAATTTTATTTTGTATTTTGCTATAGTATACTGATTTTCAGATTATATATATTAATTTTTTTTAAAATACATATGTATGTGTGTGTGTATGTATATATAATTGCTTAGGGTCAATTAAACATTTAGGACGTCAAACTTAATATTAACCAAATACAAGTTTGGGAGGAGACGTCGATCGGCATATCAGAGGTGCAATTGGCATCAAAATCTAGCTGATCGATTCGATTAAAGTCGAAAGGAGCTGATCATTGTTGGAGAGGAATAAAGAAGCTCGATCGATGCCGGAATAGTACCAATCGACACCATAGATCTTTGAAACTGTTTGAAAATAGTGTGGTTGGAGTTGTAGAGCTTCGAATCCACCCGATTGATGTCTGAATGTAGTTGATTGAAGTTAAAAGGAGCTGATCATCATCGAAGAGGAAGAAAGAAGCTTGATCAATGCTAGAACAGTGCCAATCTACACCAGAGATCTTTGAAATTTCTTGGAAATGTTGAGATCAGTGTTGGAGAGCTTCAAAACTACCTGACTTGTGCTGGTGGGTGGCCGAAGAAGTCGTGTGTTGTATCTGATAACCCAGTCGATGCCAGATATCTTTGAAATCATCCGATCTGTCGTCGTTGGTGGACGAAATCACCGTGGGGTGGATTTGATAACGGCAAAGTGACGAGGAGGAGATGTTGATAAGGTATGTGAGTTTGGACCTCTTTTTTGTTTTTTAAACCGCAGAAGAGGTACTTTAGCTTAGGTTTTTTTTATATTAGTGGCTAATCTGGAGTTAATGACTCTGAAACCATATAGAAATCAGATATTGGATTTAGGAATAATGTAAGGGAGAATTAGTTGCATCTACATCTCTCAAGTTCTCTTATTTTTAGGTCAAGATATACCATTAAAATATACATAAGGACACGGGTCTCTGCTAAAGTCTTCAGCCACATATTCTTGTCTATTATCTATTCAGTGTCACTATCTATCAAATCTAAACCAATGTTATGAACGAGAAGCTCGGATTAACCTTTTTATTGCACAATATACCAAAATAATCATCGTAATAGAGGAGTCATATGGCCCTCAATGCTGCTAGCATTTTTATAGTCCTACAATTCCCCTTCTTTTGTGCCCTAGCAAATTTGACTGTCTCACGTGGAGGGGAAGTCTTGTCAAGTTCATTTTTATAGGCATGTTTCACCCATGGATTTATGGATATGAACTTGCAACCAACCTATGAAAGAGTTGAAAGGATGATGTTGATTAGACTCAACACGTTTGCTTGTATGAAGAATTTACCTTATCGAACACATGGGCATACGTTCTCTTATGCTACTACTTGATTTGAACTTTAGGGGCTTCTATTTAAAGACTTAATCTCTATACAGTTGGACGAGAATTAAGACTATATTTATATTTACATTTGTAGTACCTTTGTATTTGGATTTTCAAGCATTTTATTTATATGAAATGACCAGAAAGCTATGATGCATAAACCGAGACATGCCGACATAAGGGCGGCATAATACAACATGGCAACACCTAAGAAAATTCTAAATAGGGTTAGAAAAGAGACGTATCTTATATGTGTGTTCATTACATGTGTTTGACATGACAGTTTGGTGGTTGAAGTTTTCGTACTACTTAGCCAGGACATGATTGAAAATTGTTAGCTGATTAAATGGCAAGTTTCTCCTTTGTATAGTTTATCATTCTTTTACTTTAGCTTCCTTTTCCAAATTTTTTATATTTAAAGCTATTGAAAATTGAATGTTTGTACTTCAGGGTAGAGTTCATTGATTTTTTTCTTATTGTTAGAGTGTAAATATATATTATTGTAAGCAAGGTATGAGGTATCGGCCGAAACCAATTGGTTTCGGCCGTATCGGATCGGTATCGACCACCGGCGGTACGATACCAGCATACCAGAATCGGTATCGGGGGTTTCGGGGCGAAACTTCCAAGTTTCGGGTGGTATCGGCAGTTTTGGTGCGAAACTTCCCGGTTTCGGATTTCGCCAGTGGGAAACAAACGACTGAAGGAGGAGATGCCAAGTAAAAAACAGGAAAAAAAATCATGTGAAGCAACATGCAAAAACACGTGAAAAAAAAACAGTAACTTTTTCCGTGAAGCTCTTGTGAATCTACAGTCATCACGTGAATTTACAGTGACAATTGTTCTATAAGAGGGAGCATAGATGATGAGAAATTGGTAAGAAATTTTTGATGGGAGAAAACTAATCTAACCTTCGCAATCGACGTGCAAACAGCCCAAGCTTTCGCCTTTGCCTTCGCTGTCGCTTGCCCTAGTCATTGCCTTCGCCGTCGCTTGCCCTAGACATCGCCATCGTTGTCGCCTTGTTGCCCTAAATCGACGGAAGAGGGACTCGTCGCCGCTTGGTGATCTCGTCATCGCCACTTGTTTCGACGCCGGTTGGGGATTTCGTCGTTGCCGTCGTTGCCGCTTGAAGATTTCGACGCCGCTTGGGGATTCGACGCGGGGGAGCGAAGAGGCTGGGAGATCGCCTCAGGGGAAAGGAATTTTGATACATCCTCTGCTGAGGTTAGATGCTCCACTAAGCATATATTATAGTCAAAGTAATATTCTATTCCAATTTTGACCATAAACTTTCATCTATTTACAAGCATGCCATCAGTAATGAGCAAACAAGTTTATATATAATCTTATTATATTATATTGGAGTGGTATGATGAAAAATTGAAGAGGCAGAAACGGGAGAGGGGCCAAATGAAGGGTCTTTTGGGGTCCTAATATTTAAGTTGAATGAATCAAATAATATATATTTAAGTTGATGAGTTATGAGAGGGAGGCGACATGCAATTTAATTGAATTAATTTTACTAATTATGGGTTGGAATTTGAACAGTTTTTTTGAAGAGCAAAATTTGGCCAGCTTTTCATTTATGGGTTGCAATTATTTTGAATAGAAACTGAAGAGACGTTTCCATTTATGGTTTGGACCACTCCACTGACTTTTGCTTTCCTCCATGAATAGAAACTGAAGATACAATTTCATTTATTGTTTGGACCACTCCACTGACTTTTTGGTTGGACCACTCTGTGAATTAAATTTGGTGCCTATAATTTTTGGCTGGTTGGACCACTCCATGTATTGTTTGGAGATTTTTTTCAGAGATTTGTACTCCTTTGCTCACTTGTTTCCCATGATTTTTTAGCTTGTAAGTGGTCCGTCTTGCAGTGTGGTGTGTTCCTTGGATGTCTGAGCTTTCAATGAGTATTGAATCCCCGAAAGAGTAGTGGCATTCCTGCTATGAATGGTAGCAATACACATAGCAAAAGCTTGCAGTGAAAAAATAGATGCCCCAAAATCAATATTATAAACTCCATCTTTGAAAGTAATCATGCTAAAAGCATGCCTGGTTTCTTTAACTTTACCCTGAAAAAGAGAATTGTCGAAGTAGGTGGCCATGCCCAATTTTAATCTAATTAGAAGCCGATAAGCAATATATATACGATAAAATGTACAATCAATCTTAATGGTAAATCTGAATGAATAATTCAATTTGATGAGATGCGTGTGTGACACAAGGTTGCTCTGAGGTAGACGTAGAACTTCTTTCCTGAATCTTGTCTGTGAGAATCGTCTACATGCAACCCTCATCCCAACCCCCGCAGTCACAAGAACCTCCAGATTTCCCCCTCTCAATCAAAGGTGATGGCTCTCCTCTAGATGAAATCCCATGAACCCCACTTGGGAGAAGTGCAACCATGCTCGCTAGGCTTGACTTTGCACTTTTCTGGGTGACCTGCGAAATATAGGAAAATACCGAAATACAGAAAAATACAGGAAAATACAGCAAAATATCTCCGATACCGATACCGATACCGAAACGAAACTTCTGATACGGACGATACGGACGATACCGAAACTTACTTCCGAACCCGCCGAAACGTGCGATACCGATACCGAAACCTAAATTTTGGGCAGAGCGATACCCTCTCCGAAACCGATACCTAAAACCTTGATTGTAAGGGTTTTGTGTAAAGCATAAAACTCTACATATATTAAAGTATTGGTTGTGAGAAAACTAACTATTTTAACCATTTCTTTCAAATTTTAATGTTTGATTTTTGTGGTATCAGAGCCATAGCCCTAAACTTAGATTAAGCCTAACATAGAAAATTAGATTAGCCAAAGTAATTCAAATATATCCTAACCTTAACTATAATCCATCTTACCCAAAATCGTGCGTTGCCCACAAAATCTACCGCCATCATCTCTCCTTTACCACTTACTGCTCACTGTCACTAGGTCTCAACACCATGACAAGGCAGATTTGCAGTTCTCCGACTACACGTAACCTACAACCAGATAGATCTGAGTACCTCAGAGTCTCAGACCACCTTAGAGTCTCAGACCACGTTGAGATAAATCCGAGCCACAATACGACATTTTACGATATCGTTCCGCTTCAGTGAGGTGGTTCCAACCACAATCCGATGATGCCCATCCTTCTCTGACAGCCTCAGACCATGATCAGCCTCCAACGACATCTTCTGATGCTCTTCAACCCTGATTCAATGTCCACAATGTATTTCCAGCCATGTCTATTGATCCCTGGCCCTTTCTGGCGATCTTTGGTCTTCTCCGATGTCCTCCTGCCATCTTTGACGTCTCTTTATGTTCCTCTTCTCATTCATCCTCTGCTGTTTATGTTTTGAAACAGAGGAGTTAATCCATCTAGTTTTTAAAATGGTAAACAATAAAAAGGTGCAGGACATGTAGTAAAAAATATTCATTTCGTAAAAAAATATTCATTCCTCTTATCATTCGTCCTCTCGTCATCTGTTTATGTTTTGAAACATAGGAGTTAATCCATCTAGTTTTTAAAACAGTAAACAATAAAAAGGTGTAGGAAATGTAGTTAAAAATATTCATTTTCTTTTGCTCACTTATATTAATTAGATAATACATTTTGGATAATGTTTGTTGACAATTTGGACTAGTTGGGTTGGCATTTGGGTTTGGTATTAGTAGTTGATTTGATGTTTGGCGGTTTATGGCATTTGGGATTATTATTTTTGGATAAGTAGGAGGTGCTAGAGAAGGCCGATTTGAAGTCAGAGTTGACGTCATAAGTGGTCTCTGTCGGAATCCTGTAGATGGCAAGCAACACTAAAAAGATGTTGAATAGTATTATTAAAAATTATGCACTTATTAAAAATTAACCATTCTAGAATGCTTAAGTCTCCTATGAGTGTTACATCACTAGGTACTTAATCATCAACTCTAATACTTGCTATCAAAGATAAAGTACTCAACGAAAATAACAATCACAAAGCAAGTAAAGAGTTATAAGGCCAGAGATAATGGATCAAATACAAACACAAGATGTATATTGGTTCAACTACCCGTGGACTAGTCCAGTCCCAAACACAACGTGGTTTTCCACTAAGTGCCTCAACAACTTGAGGGCTGCCACCAACTCGCTCTCTCGATTAGAGGGTTACAATAATTACATTGCCTCTACCAAGTGTTTCCAACAACCAATACAATTTCAACCGATTACAACAATTACAATAAGTAATTCATCACCACACAACCTCTTTATTTACTTTTGAAGTTGAGTATAACCTTCCTATATCCAATTAATTGAAGCTCGATGTATATATATTGTTGCTATGGAAAAACACTTTCTTAAGATCACAAAAAGATGAAGTTAAAAAATGAATATGAAAAGAAAAATCGCTAATTGCGATCTCAATGAAGTCAAGATGAAGCTTAAGAGAATCACAGTTAGTAAGGCAAAGATTGCTTAAAAACTTTTTAAGAAAATTAAAACAATTGCCTTAAAAAGTTATTAGGCTTTTAGAGAGCTTAGAATGCTTAAAATGTGCAATGAATGATAGCAAATCCAGTCAACAACTCTCTATAAATAATAGTAAATTCTGCCCAAACAGATAACCCGAAAAGCACCTGCATCGTCTCGTAAACGATTAAAAAGGAAAGTCAAATTTTACCGTTAATAGTCGACTACTATACATAAAGTAGTCGACTCTTGCCCAATACTCAACTACTATAAACACAATAGTCGACTCTCAGTGGAAACAAAAAGTCACCTAAGACTCTGTTTGCTCAATAGTCGACTCCAACTTTCTTGGGAGTCTACTCCTATTCTGATACACTGATTTTTACCAAAACAGAGTGTGTCTAAATGATTTTAAACATTTTCAAAATAATTTTTGAGTTTAGAAACATTTTCATGAGATAAAAATCTTATTGTATGTGTGTGTAAGCTTCAATCTAATAGCTTTAAAATTCTAAGATAAGTTTACAATATAAAACACCACTTACACAAATCTTTGGAGTTTTGTTGTCTTCTATGGCTCTTCTACTTGTATTGAGAAGCTTGTGCACATCATGAGTTCCTGGATGAGCGTTGATCTTCAATGTGAGCTCCACATCCATTGACTCTTCACTTTCAAGCTTTGACTTAATGTTGTCACCATTTTTTTTGAGCTTGAGTGGATTGGTTAACCATTGTTAACTTTGATTACATACACTCACAAATCTCATAAAAACTTGTTAGCAATATAATTGTTTGCCTATCATCAATACTAAACTTGGGGTGATGTAATAACCAACATTTCCAAAGTTTGTTTTCTGATACGTCTAGGGCTTTTTGTGGGGTTAAAAGTTGGATTTTTATGGCTTTGGACTAATAAATCTGGGCTTTGATGTGAAGAACTGATCGGAAAATACTTAATAATGCTTTAATAATTAATCTAAAATGACGAGCAATAGAAGATTAATAGAGAAAATTATTATAGGGGTTCTAGGAATTAAAATACCTTCAATCAATTCTTCGATAATCCCTGCTAGGGCCGGTCGGCCCTTGTTTACGGAAGGGATTAGTCAATTGTGGAATTACTAAACGACCCGCCTTTGTGGATGCAAAATTACAAGTTTGGGACCGGGTCCGTGGTGGACCCAAGTCGTCTCCTCCTTTGGTACACTTGAACCGGACCCCTTGGCCTAGCCCCTCGCGCGTCGCGTCTGATACCCGCGCCACATCACTACTACCCCAAAAGTGCCACCTTTTCCTCAAGGTGGAAGTCTGGAAGTTGGTTGCGTATCACCACAAATGGCTCCCAAGTAGCATCGTAGTCCGGTAGGCCCCTCAATCTGATCATCAGCTCCTGTGTCCCGTCTGTGGCCTGTCTAACCCCAATCAGCTCCTGAGGCTCAAGAAGCACCTCTATGTCCTCTGTCAGAGTAGGTGGCAAAGTCGGTGATAGAGTATGATCCCAATGGCTCTCCTCAACTGTGAAACATGAAACACGAGGTGAATGGTGGAGGTAGCAGGTAACTGTAGACGATACGCCACCTTCCCGATCTGAGCTGTAATCTCGAATGGTCCATAATAGCGGGCTGCTGGCTTTTCATTGCTCCAACGAGCCAAAGTCTTCTGTCTGTAGGGCCGTAGTTTCAGATAAACCTGGTCCCCCACAGCAAATTGTACATCTCTTCGGTGCTCATCCGCTTTAGTCTTCATAATCTGCTGGGCTCGCAGCAGATGCTTCTTCAACTCCTCCAAATATCTGTCCCGCTCTCCAAGATACTCCTCTACCTGACATGTGAGTGGTCCCTCTACTGTAGTGTATCAATTGGGGCAGGTCCCGACCATACAAAATCCAAAACGGGGTGCTCTGTGCTGCCGAGTGGTACGAGGTGTTGTACCAATATTCTGCCCATGCTAACCACCTGGCCCACTGTATCACGCATCTGACGCAAAACACATCAAATAGGTCTCCACACTCCTATTCACCACTTCTGTCTGACCATCTGTCTGTGGGTGATAGGCTGTGTTCCTTCTCAGCTTGGTTCCTTGCACCTTGAAAAGCTCCTGCCAAAAACTGCACATGAAGACCTTATCGCGATCTGACACTATGGAAGCGGGGAAACCATGCAAGCGAACCACCTCCAGCATGAAAACTGTAGCCACGGTCACTGCCGCGTAGGGATGTCTGAGTGGCACGAAATGAGCATACTTACTGAGCCGATCTATCACCACCAATATAGAGTTGTAGCCCTCTGATCGTGGAAGCCCCTCAATGAAGTCCATGCTGATATCCTTCCAAACTCTCTCCAGTAAAGCCAAAGGCTGTAGAAGTCATGCTGGTGCCATTGCCATATACTTGTGACGCTGGCAAACGTCACACTTTGCTATCATCTGGGCAATGTCTTTCATTTCTGGTCAGTATAGCTCCCTAGACATCCTCCTGTAGGTCTGTTGTATACCTGAATGCCCTCCGATGGCGCTGACGTGGAATTCCTGGAAAATCAACGGAATATGGGTGGAGCTCCTGGGAATCACCAGCCTCCCCTGATATAGAAGTCGCTGCCCGCTCGTGCTGTATCCCGGAAAATCTGCTGATCCCGCTGCAGTGCCTCCTGTATCTGTGCCAAGTCTGTGTCGGCCTCAATCTCTCTGCCCAAGGGCTCACAGTCTAGAAGAACCGGTACGAAAATGGCTGCCACCCCTGCGAGCTCCTCTCTGCGAGACAAGACATCCGCCGCTTTGTTCTCCAAGCCTGGCTGGTACTGTATCTCAAAGTGTAGTGGACCAGCTTGGAGAGCCACTTCTGATGCTCTTCTGTAACCATGCGCTGCTCAAGTAAATATTTCAGGCGCCGCTGGTCGGTCCTCACTATGAATCTCCTCCTCAACAAATAAGGCCGTCATTTCTGTATAGAGAGAACGATCGCCATCAACTCCCGCTCGTATATTGACTTCAGCCTCGCTCGTACTGACAGAGTCTGGCTAAACTATGCAATAGGCCTCTGATCATGCATCAGCACTGCGTCCAACCCATGTCCAGATGCGTCTGTGTCTATAACAAAAGGCCTGTCGAAATCCGGTAGTGCCAAGATGGGCACTGTCGTCATCGCCTGCTTCAAGGCCTCAAATGCCCTGGTGGCCTCCTCGCCCCGTTGGAAGCTGTCCTTAAGCTGCTCTGTGAGTGGCCATGCAATTGAACTGTACCCCTGAACAAACTTCCTGTAATACACTGTCAGGCCCAAGAAGCCACGCAAGCCTCGTAGTGTGGTGGGTATCGGCCAATCTAACATCGCTGCGATCTTGGCCCGATCTGTTGCCACCTCCTCAACTGAGACAATATGTCCCAAATACTCCACCTGAAGCTGACCAAACAAACACTTCTTCTTATTAGTACATAGCTGCTGGTCCTGTAGCTCATGCAACACCGCCTGCAAGTACCCAACATGCTCCTCCTCACTGCGACTGTACACGAGGATGTCATCGAAGAGTATCAGCACAAATCTCCGTAGGTAAGGCCGGAACACCTTGTTCATCAGTGCCTGAAAAGTTGCCGGAGCATTCGTCAGACCGAAAGGCATGACGAATGAACTCATAGTGCCCCTTATGAGTCCTGAAAGCCGTCTTGGGCACGTCAGCTGCCCTCATCCTTATCTGATGATACCCAGACTTGAGATCGATCTTAGAAAAGCATGCAGCTCCGTGGAGCTCATTCAGAAGCTCATTGACCCCCGGGGAAACTTATCTGCGACGGTCTCCTTATTCAAGGCCATGTAGTCCATACAGAACCTCAAGCTGCCATCCTTCTTTTTAACCAATAAAACTGGGCTGGAGAATGGGCTTGGGCTCGGCTGAATCACCCCTACCTGCCGCATGTCCTTTACTAACCTCTCTATCTCGTCCTTTTGCAACTGTGGATATCTGTAGGGGTGCACACTATGGGAGACACGCCCTCTCGTAAGACAATGACGTACTCGTGGTCTCGGTACGGCATCTCAAGTGCTATTGTCTATGCCTGGTCCTCACTCTGTTCTGTTGCTGCCACTTCCTGTAGCTCGACCAAAAATCCTCCCATTGCTGTGTGGATCGCTCGTGACATTGCCTCATAGGACACTAAAGAACGACAGAGGCTGGGATCCCCCTTTAGGACCACTGTCCTCCCCCATCCTGGTATTCCATCCTCAACATCTTCTAGTTCGTCCTGGTCTCTCCCAGTGTTTGCAGCCACTTCATCCCAGGATGACGTCGGTGCTCCCTAGCTCCAATGGAAGAAAGTCTGTGACAATCTGTACTCCATGTATCGACACGATCGTTCCGCGATAGACACCGGTGCTGTATGTCACCTGCCCAGTGTCCAACATCACTCCATACCTCCCTGTGTCGCTTAACTGTAATCCCTGCTCTCACACCAACCTGCTGGAGATGAAGTTGTGGGTGGCCCCATTGTCTACTAATACGATCACCTCCTGGACGTCCACCTGTCCCACCAATTTCATGGTGTGGTTCAGTGTGAACCCTACCACAGAATTGAGAAATACCTCTGCCAAGTTCAAGTGCTGGTGCTCAGTCTCCTCCTCGTTCTCTCCTGCCTCTAGCACTGCGCCATCGTCCTCCTCATTGTCGTTCACTAACAGTATCTGGAGAGTCCAGTCCCCACATCGGTGCCCTGGGGTGAATCTCTCATCACACCTGAAGCATAATCCCTTCGTCCGCTTCTCCCTCATCTCTGCATCAGTCATCCTCCGCACTTGTCCTCCTGCCCGTGGCTCCTGTCTCCTATCCCTGTTGCCCTCAGCAACGGCTGTAGCCTCCTGGACAGGGGTGGCCCCTGGTGTAGGAGCAATCCTCTATCCGGTAGTAGACGCATGTCTACGAAAAGTGGAACCTTTCCACGCTTCGTGGGCTCTCCTCTCTGTCTCCTGATGGTCCTCCACCCTCCTAGTTGACATCATCATCCTCCGCAGACCCACTGGCCGTAGCTGTCTCGGTCCAGATCTAACAGTGGCCTTCAGTCCCTTCATAAAACAGCCCTCCAATGATTCCCCTGAAACTCCTCGGACTCAGTGACAAAGCGACTCAAACTTCTTAATATAATCTCCTACGCTCCCCTCCTGCTTCAATGAATAATGTCTCAAAAACTCCCCCAGACTGCACTGCGCCAAAACGCTCCACCAAAAGCGAGGTGAACTCCTCCCAAGTCTGAAAGAGCTGCTACTGATCGGTCCACCTGAACCACCCCAAGGCCTCTCCCTCCAAACAGACCCATATCGCTCGAAGCCAGTCCTCCTGGGTATTGCCGACACCTTAAAGTATCTCTCCACCTGATACAACCAGTCATCAGGATCTTCCCCTTCAAAATAGGCACCTCCAGCTTCCTCAGTCTCTCCCCCAGCGAATCCACCTCTCATGCGGATGAAATCCTCCCCTAGGCTGATACCCCGGTGGTTTGTCATTTAGATATGCATCGATACGATAACGGGCATCTCCATCCGCTCCATCCCGCTGCCAGTCTCCTCTCGCATCCCCTTGTGGATGTTCATACTCTGACTGATGGCCCCTAGGAGGGCCCTGGTATGCGCTCCAATCTCCCGTCACTCCCCCGAAAGGTGGGGCTGAGCCGACGGGCCCCCCGGACACTGCTGACGCCCTGTAGGCTGCTGAAAACCTGTACCGTGCTGCTGAAATCCGGCCTTATAAGCTGTTCGAGCCCCAAAATGAGCCCCATGTGGCACCATGGAGTTCTGATAGGGCTGTCGGTTCCCCTTGAGCGTCGGCGGGCCCCTAAAAGAGTCGAAAAGGGCATCGGGGGGCTGTCCCGGGGGGGGGGGGGGGGGGGGCGAACCTCCCCAAGGGGCGGCGGGGTCTGCCGACCCTAGTTTTGGGCCGGCGGCCCCCAGCCGGGGCCCCCGGGGTTAGCCGAAGGCCCAGGAAGGGGCGGCATCTGTTGCCGCCCCTCCTGGGGGTTCGGCGGGACCCCCAGGGGCACCTGGGGGTTCGGCGGGACCCCCAGGGGCACCTGGGGGTTCGACGGCCCCCAGGTGCCTGTGGGGGTTCGGCGGCAACCCCCACGGTTGTCGGGGGACTCCCCGACAAACGGATCTCCTGCATGCGCCGATGGGGAGGCAAGATTCGCCTACCAATCTCCGTCGTCATCATGTTCCGGCCCCTTATCGTTAAAGATCACCTTTTTACCTTTGTCTTTCCTCAAAGGTGGTTCCTTTATGCTTGGATCCACCTTCGAGTTGAGATTTACGGACGCCGCTATTGTCTTCGCTATCGCCGTCAATTTTGTTTCAATTTTCGCCTGATTCTCCTTTATTTCCTCTCTGATTTGTGCGGCTATCTCCGCAATCCTCGTTTCGGGCGTCTAAAAACCCTTCACTGACTTGTGTTTCAATCCTTTCCATCCTCTCTTCCAACGACTCGATCCTTTCCATAGATCGTGTGTTCGCGATGGATCTGAAACTCTGATACCAAATTGATACGTCTAGGGCTTTTTGTGGGTTTAAAGGTTGGATTTTTATGGCTTTGGACTAATAAATCTAGGGCTTTGATGTGAAGAACTGATCTGAAAATACTTAATAATGCTAGAATAATTAATCTAAAATGACGAGCAATAGAAGATTAATAGAGAAAATTATTCTAGGGTTCTAGGAATTAGAATACCTTCAATCAATTCTTCGATAATCCCCGCTAGGGCCGGTAGGCCCTTGTTTAAGGGAGGGATTAGTCAATTGTGGAATTACTAAACGACCCTCCCTTGTGGATGCCAAATTACAAGTTTGGGATCGGATCCGTGGTGGACCCAAGTCGCCTCCTCCGTTGGTACACTTGAACCGGACCCCTTGGCCTACCCTCCTCGCGCGCCGCGTCTGATACCCGCGCCGCATCATTTTCATGAAGATTACAGACCGAAAACTTAACTGGAACACTTATAAGCAATGTAGGTGATTGATGGAGATCTGTCTTGAATGTATAAGGGCAATGCAGGACATTTGGTTGAAAATTCTCAATCTGATGGGGCAGCATGCTGCAAGTGGAATGATGCTCAGATAATGTTACATGGTGAACTCTATGGAGTACAACATTTAGGCTCTTCTGATTGAGCAGAAGACTGAAGAGGATTTGGGAGCGATTGGAGATCATGTACTTGATGAAGAATAACCTTTCCTGAGCATTTGATGTATCTCAATTTTGAAAAAACTAGGAAGAAAAGAAGCTGCTTTTATAACATTATGCGGATTTCTTCAAGTGAGGAGCTAAATTCTATCTTTTCCATCTTGACATATGTAAAGAAGATGAAAGAGTAAAGCGAGTAGCTGTCAGTCTTGGCATCTATGAGTAGTTTATGTCCCATGTATACATCCACTCCTCCTCAAATCATAGACAGAGGTTCTAGACTCTCTTCTTGAGAACGTTTACATACATCAGCAAATCTTATAGAGTGGGTATAGCTCAGAGATAGAGTTTGGGAGAGTGATTTGTGCTAGTTTTACAGTGTACTTTTGGTAGCATAGTTGGATATCGGGGGGTAAGTGGAGGAGCTAGCAGACAAGAAAGAGGTGGTGTGCGTACTCATAGTAGAGGCAGAGGAGTGCCAGATTCAGGTGGTAAATGTATGCTCGAGGGTGTTGCATATTTAAATCAGTTGATTTTCCATTACTGTAGGAGTTTGGGCATATAAAGGTTGCATGCTCCAAATTTCAGGAGTTACGCAGGAGGGTTTTTGGGTTGGAACATTTCATATATGGCTTCCCAGGATGATTTATCAATCCATGGGTGTTCAGATGTCAGGTGAGAAGTGGACTCAGTGTTAAATATTTCAGAAGTTTCGTGATGCTCGGATGATGCCATCTTCCTCTTCCACATCAACTTTACCCTAAACAGGTAACATATTGCATGTATATCTGTAGCTAATACTAGAACTTAGATCTTAGATTCATGCACTTCTACATGATTAGAGTTTGATTTCTATCATCCTTTTGTTCTACATCATAATCTCAAACTGCAAAATTGTTTGATAGCACTACATTAACAGTTGAGGGTATATGCACAGCTAATGTCACATCATAATTACAATTATTCTCAGGTTTGTATTTGTCTAAATTAGCTTTAATCTACTTTCAATTAGTCAGTTGATCCGCTTTTTAATTTGCTCCAAAATCTTTTCCCTAGTATTGCATTTTTAGGAGCTTGGAATGAAGAAAAAGATCGACACAGAGCAAGACTATGGATGACTATATCATTTGGATACAGAGATTGATCCAGTTACTTATTCCAATGTAACTACCTCTCTTACTGTTAATTGTTGGTTTGGACATCTATATTTACAGAGTTTGAAAATTCTTGACTTTTTAGTTTCATAAATGATCTAGTTTAGACCGTGAGTCGTGACAATTATGAAAGCACCTGTGTCTTTTTCTCTTAAGGTCAATAAACATGTTAATTGTTTGAGATTATTCTTTCTGATATTTGGGGATCATGTCCAATTGAGTCTAAATTAGGCTTTAATTGTCGAGGAGGGCCCTTTGGCCCAGTGGCATTCTCCCTCCCCTTGTGTGAGGTCTAGGATTCGATCCCTCCAATGTATAAAAAATTAGGCTCTAAATATTATTAGTTTTGTTAATTATTCTCATGTGACCTGGTTATATTTGTTAAAGAATAGATCTAAATATTTATTTGTCTTTCAAATCATTTTTTGTTGAACTAAGAACTCACTTTGGTATGTCTGTTGATACTTTGAGAAGTGATAATGTAAAAGAACACTTTGGTAAAGATTTCACTCATTTTATGTCTGAATCCGATATCTTACATCAATTTTCATGTGTTTATACATCTCAATAGAATGTAGTTTATGAATGTAAAAATAGACATTTACTTGAAGTTGATAGGATCTTCTTGTTTATATGAATGTCCCTAAAGACTTTTTGGATGATAATGTCATTACTGCTTGTTACTTTATTAATTGTATGCTAATGGTGGCATCTTTTATCAAGCATGATATCATTCGGTTGCCCTCTTTACTGTACCTTCAGAGATTTTTGGGTGTCTATTTTGTTTACAACCATCATCCAATAATAATATCTTGATCCTCAAGTTAAGTGTGTTTTCTTAGGTTAGTTACAAACACAAAATGGTTTTACGTGTCATTATCTTTCTAGGAACCAATATCTTGTGACAGTGGGTCACTTTTGTGGAGTGTAATCCTTACTTTCTTATTAGGGAAGTTTATATTAACACTTCATCTGCAGAGTCATATGATATATTTCTAGTTCTTATGCTTCTGAGACCACTTGTAGTCGTTCAAAGGATCCAACTTCTCTAGCGTCACCTCTTGTGCTATCTATTTCGGCGGTTCCTTTTCCAGATTATCCTATAAGCAAAGACGAGCCTATCAATGAACATGATTTACTATTGCGTTTCGCAAAGGTACTTGTCATTCCACTGCTTATCCACTTCATAAATTGTTTAATATGATTATCCTCATATTATGATTTTTTATCTTTTCTTGACGCTCATCCTACTCCCAAGCTTATGTCAGATGCATTTGTCTCATTGAGGTTGGCAGAATGCTATGTTGGAGATGGCAGCATTAGAGATGAATATGACTTGGGATCTAGTAGATGCTTCTCCCTATAAGATGTTTAGTATTAGCTATATAGTGAAGTTGAATCCAGATGGCTCTTTATCTAAACTGAAAGTCTTGTTGCCAAACAATACTCACAGACTTATGGTGGTGATTATCTCCTACAGCAAAGATGTCAAGACTTCTTATTTCTTTTACTGCTAGTGATCACTGTTTACTTCAACCGCTACAAGCTTGAAACTGAAAAAGATTTGACAAACACTGTTGTTGGTGTCTCACTGCTAGTATTTGTCATAAACCTTGTAACTGCTAGTTAATATCATCATTGCTAGTTAGTATGATTTAAAAGATATTCCACAAGGTGAAATATGATATAAAAGATGTGAAGTGATTGCTTGCTTTCTATTAGATGTGTAGTCAAATAAATGACCACATGTGAAATATGATAGAAAAGATATCAATTTATCAAATTGATGTGAAGATACTAACTACCAGTGAATATCTTTTATATCATAAAGCTTGTAACTGGAAAAGGTTTTGAAAAATATGATTGTTGGTATCGTCAAATAAATGCCAGCATGTGAAATATGATATAGTCTATAGAAGATATCCTTCAAGGCTTCTGTTAAGATTTTTTTGCTTGCTTGATTGCTTGCTATTAATCTAGTGATTTCTATTAGTCCATGGGCTTTAAAGAAGGTGCTTAGATGTAGTTCTATTCATATTTTGATTTTTAATAACTACTGTGAAATTAATTTGTACTTTTTAGAGGAGCTACGTTCAAATACTGAAAAGGAAATTGACAGATGGAAGAATCTTCTGAAGAATTACCTGAAAACCAAAGATGAGGAGGTATTATTCTATTTCCTTTAAATTTCCAATCTTTTTGTGATTTGTTTTGCAAGTCTTAGAATGTTTAGTTCCATCAACTAATTTAACACAACTAATTCAGCTAGATATGTTGGGGTTTCCTTTGGTTCTGTAATTTCAAAGTTTTTCATCTATTTATTTTTATTTTTGAAATTCAGATCTTTACTTTTTTAATACTTGTATTTGTATATGTGGATTAAAGGATAATGAGAAAATGGATTTGTTGTGCAATGTGGGTTCTAAGATCATAATAAAATGAATTTGTAGTGCGATCTAATCACTCTTGTGAAACATGTGCAGTGATGAGAATCTTGTGAACCATTGTGCTCTTTATTGTCCTTACAAAACTTTCAGTTTGAAAAATCAAACATTTCTAAGTTATTTACCACTCTATTAGGTATCGAGCATCGAGTGAAGTGGGTGGTTGGAGATCATCATTACCTTCTCTCATGAAATGTGGTTGGCTACAAGGTTTCAATTAATCCAAAATGAGTTGACATGTAGGAAAAACCATTCATATTTGTTATGCAGGTTATGCTAGTGCAATTAGGAGCAGTGATGCAAATTATTCTAGACTTAGGAAAGGTCTAGAAGACTGGGGAAAAAATATATTTGGTATTCAATGCCCCTGGCACAATGAAACCTGAAGGTCAAATAGAGTAAAAGCCCAAAGTTCTTAATAGTTGCTTCGCATGCCCCGCTTCCCACTATATTGGCGGAAAAAATGGAAGGCCTATGAATACTTAAAGCAGAAGGAAAATGTGTATAATTTTTTTATTTTTATTTTAATTTAAACACGTCTAGCGTCAATCAATAATCACATACAAATTCTCCATGCAGATTTCTTTAATAAGCAACAAATAAAATAAGTGACATCCCAGTTTAAAACGAAGAAATTATCTCCTAAGATTGGAGTTCATGTATCACAACCTTGCTAGACATTAATAACAACAAAAATAGAGATTCTATGGTCAGTCCAAAATAGGATCCAGATATTATTAGTAACTACTAATAAAGAAAATAAAATAACTTAACCTAATCCTCACCTGCTCATCTTTATTATTCTGCACAAAGGGGTCGGCCTCTATATACTCACTCTCTGAACCTACCCGACATTCAAGAAAAGAGAATGTTGTCTGTGATAATTACTTAGTATTTTCCTAAAAATAGATAATTTACCTTTTTAAAACATGTAAATATTTAGCAATTTGAAAGAAACATAAATCAACAATTTCCTTAAGAAAAACAACTTTCTTTTTAAAATTGTTTAATTGTTTAGCAGTCAAATATGACAAGTCTATGCAGTAATATGATTAGTATGGTAATAAATCAAGTGCATCATACACCATGAGCTAATAATGAATGAATACGTAAGATGTGATCATTGGATTAATGTAGTCTATAATAGCAAGTATAGTATGATGATACTAGTTTATGGTGTCAAATATAATATGATGATACTAGTTTATGGTGTCAAGCATGGTATAATGATACTAATTTAATGCTTAACTCATTCCCAATAATACGATATACAATTTTGGTGTTTTGTCTGCTCGGAATAATGATGAATATGGATCAATAACCTTTCGACACGGTGCTACGCTGGGCTACATCCGTGAGTTGTAACATTTGCATACAATTTTAGATCCAGACAATAAAACATTGACTCTTAACCGTTCACAATAGTTGTTGGGCTAACTGTTGCATTGTAATTGGTACTTTCCGAAACCCTAACTGTGGATGATCATATGGGACCTTTCACATCCTCGGTTGCAATAAGTGTCCTATGTCTAGAGTGTCATGTAAATATTTTATATTTTTGCTTCAATGTTACATAAATATTCATATAGGAATGAAAAGAGCATACAATGTCTCTAAATCTAATGCTACTATGATAACTTCGGTGCTACGAGATATCCATGATAATGCAATAGACATGCTATACTAATCATCATGCTAATGACATTAAAGTTTCAGTTGCATTAAAGTAAAATTTTACTTATGAAATGAAATAGTGGTTAAGATATTGGTAACATGTTAACTTTTTCGGTTAATCATGAATTATACTAGATTTAATTTAAATCATATAAAAATTCTAATTACAAGGAAAATAACCATGGTACAATATCCTATATAATAACAAATTAAATGTCAATTAAATAAAACCTCAACATAACAATAACCCCAAAATCCAAGTGTTTTCTTCTTATAAAAATCCTAATTCCTTTAAATTCAAGATCAATTTGGCAAAAACAAGCTATGGAGGGGAATCTAATTACTCATCATGTTCATACCAATCTTTGAACAAAATTCTTTAAAATTTAAATTTAATAATATAAAATTCGTTCTAAACTCGATTAAACCAAAATCAAAATCAAAATAAACTGAATATTTAAAAAAATAGGGAACCTACCTTGAGGTGGAAGGTGGCTTCGTCAGATGACAAAATAGAGAAAAGGTATGGAGAGAGAGAGGTGTGTTTTTATATTACATCCTAGTCAACCTCATCAATATGAGGTTGACTAGGATCCATTCGGATGGATCAAACATGCGGATCCATCCAAGTGGAATTTATAATTAGACAATGTAAATAGAAAATCCGACCGTCGGATGTGATCTAACATGTATAAAGTACCTCGAAACAAAATTTCAACTTATTTGGACATGTTTTGCCCATGCATCAAGTGGTTGCAAAACCAATGGTCGGATTTTCTATTTACATTGTCTAATTGTAAATTCCACTTGGATGGATCCACATGTTTGATCCATCCGAATGGATCCTAGTCAACATCCATATATATATATATATATATATATATATATATATATATATATATATATATATGCAAAAAATGTACCTAAGAATGACCTCGGGTAGAGATACCTGAGCACACCCCCGCTGTTCGGGGTTTGTGAGTATTTTTTTTTGAAATTTTTTTTTGCAGTAGGTAGATATACTTGTTATGTAGCTCCCCACAAAATTTCAGCTCGATCCGACACCGTTTGAGCCTCCGTTCATCGATTTCAAAAACGTTACGCAAAACTGTCCAAATTCTGGACAGTTTTGCGCAACGTTTTTGAAATCGATGAACGGAGGCTCAAACGGTGTCGGATCGAGCTGAAATTTTGTGGGGAGCTACATAACAAGTATATCTACCTACTGCAAAAAAAATTTCAAAAAAAAATACTCACAAACCCCGAACAGCGGGGGTGTGCTCAGGTATCTCTACCCGAGGTCATTCTTAGGCACATTTCCCTATATATATATATATATATATATATATATATATATATATATATATATATATATATATATATATATATATATATATATAGAGTTAAGGTGGACTGAAATTACTTAAAAGATCCTCCGAAATCAAAGGCTTCAAATGCTTATAGAGACCCAACGATCTCTGTTTGTTGCATGTTCCAGTATTATTGACAAAATAGATTTTCATAGTTTTATGGTTTTGATATGTTTCAAATTATTTCCATATATATAGTGCCACCATAACCCTAAAAATCATAGTCAGACACCCTAATTACACCCTAATTGTAATTTCTTCCAAAAATCACATTGCCTCCTAACCAAACATGGAATATGATTTCACCGCTCCCTGCGTTTGTAATATCTACTTGAAGTTATGTTAATAATAAATCATAGATGAATGCCCCAAGTATTCTTTTCCAAGGAATAAAACTGAATTTTGTCAGAAAGGTATGCTAATACAATTTCCGAGTTCTGTATAAGTCAGTCAGGCAATAGTCAGCCTCAAAGAATTATTTGAAACCCAAGCAGCCATATCTGTCCAGAAATATGTTTTAGAAGAATTATACATTTAATTTTAAGCCGATGATACCTTCCTCTTATGTCAATCTTCAAAATTTCTTGCTCCCAGTGCACCTCATTATTTATGTATCGTTTTTTTGTCTTTTAATTGATTCAACGTATGTATCGTTTTTTTGTCTTTTAATTGATTCAACTGTCAAGTGAATACAGTGACCTACAAATCCATCTTTTCTCTTAACAAAGTGCAGAGGAACACCCGAAGGTGGTAAAGAGGATGAACGATACCTTGCAAATCAATACAGTTTCATACAGATCCATCATAGTTTGCTGATGAGTTCAGTGAAGCATCTTTTAGTGCTTAGAGCAGTCCTCGAGAACCCAATTTTTTTAGCCTGAGAAGATCATGAAAACCCATGAAATATGTGTGGAAATGTTGGAACAGCCAAAACATCAATTACTAGTTCCTCTGTATTTTCAGTGTCATGTGCAAGCTAGTGTTGACATTGGTTTCGCAAAAAGAAACTTGATAACCTTAGAAGCAGAACAAATATCAGACAAATAGACTTTTTTTTCTAACTCGAAAGATAAATAAAAGATAGTGCAAAGATTGTAAGGTTAATCTAGGAGAGTGTGTAATTACTCAGTATAGAATTATAACTCTAAATGTTCTTACGAAGTGACAAAAAACCACAAAATTAAAATAGATCTTAGGATTAAGTGGTGAAAATTAAAGGATAAGCGACACTAGAGATTTAACGAAATGGTGCTTACGGAAGCTGATTGAAAGTTCAAGAGGTATATGAGTGCTATGTGGAAGAAGATAACGGATTGAACAATAATCACAAAACTTGGCGTATCTCAAGATATTGCATCATTAGGTAATGAGATATCTTGATAGAATGAGCAAGTGAAGTTTGATGCTAGATGTAAATGCGACAGTTATACGAATCTTGGGAGATATATGGATGATAATACCGTAAAGAGGATAAATTAGCTATGATGGAAGGTAAAAGAGTTATTCTAGAGGCTAGATTCAAGGTATATATCAGATGCTTATAAGAAGTTAGATACAGAACATTCATCGATTAGAACAAATGAGAGAGAGCTAAAGGATTGGATACAGTTGAGGAGAGTACGGCAAACTCTTTAATATAAGTTATACATGTGATATAGTAAATAATGAGATTCCCTCAAAAGAGCTGAATCATTGTTTTATGCGTAGAATCAAAGTATGTGAGGCGAGTAAAGCTTTAAATAGAACGAAACTAAGAAACGCATGTGGATCAGATGAGATTTCCAATAAGGCATGGAAATGTATAGGAGATGTAGCCGTATATGGCTTGGTAAAGCTATTTAACAAAATTTAAAAATCAAATAAAATAGCAAAGGAATTGAGTAGTAATAAAGGTGCTATACAAAGTTAGTCAAATTATGATGAAATCAAGTTAATGTGTCATATCATGAAATTCTTGAAGAGTGTGATCGAGTTTAGGTTGAGAAAAAAATGTCATTATATCATAAAATCAATTTGGTTTTATAGCAGGGCGTTCAATAACAAAGGTAATCCATCTCATCAGGTAGATTATAAAGTAATATAGTGCAAGAAAGAGAGATTTACATATGATTTTTATTAACCTAAAGACAGCTTATGATAGAGTCTCTAGTGATGTTTGGTGGTGGGCTGATGCGGACCCGCATCCGCATACCCCAAGGGCCGGCGGCTACATGGGTGGGACACACCCACCTTTAGTGACCTACGTGCGGCTAGGAATGTCAATATTACGGGGCGGGGCGGGTATTTAACTACCCAAGCTTGCCCTGACTCATCTGCAGGCCGGGTCGGGCCGGGTCGGGCCGGTCGGGTCAAGTCATATGTGCCATCCATATGAATCCCAAATAAAAATTTTATTTATGAATTGGGAAAATTTTGATTTATTTGGTAATTTAGAATTGGGAATTGGCCCAATTAGGAAAACCGTGGAATAGAGTATGAGTTATGGGTTATTCGCTGACTGCACGGTCCGCATTAAAATAGTAAACCTCTATAGTTTATCGGGGCGGGTCGGGGCGGGCCGGGGCGCATACAAAGCCCAAGCTTGCCCCGACCCGGCTGCGGGCCAGGTCGGGCCGGGTCAAAACCGGGTCGGGCCAGGTCGGGCCGGGCGGGTCGGGCCATTATTGCCATCCCTACGTGCGGCGTGGGAGGGTTAGTCTAGGGGTATTCTAGTCTTTGTGGACTAGATTAGTAATTCCCCGATTTTTCTATTTATTAGGGCTAGCCGTCTTTTATTTCTTTTATGCTTGATTTGTGAAAACACTTTGAGTCGTCATTTGTGAGGGTTTTTAGGCTTTGATCCGTTCATTCAAAGCTGGGCTTCGTCTCGAAAGAGGCCCAATTTATCTATTGTTCTTCGTCTCAAATCTTATAAAAATTCCTCTTTTTTTTATATTTTTCCTCTTTTAAATCTGAAATTAATTGATCGATCCACCGGATTGTATCAAATTGGTATCAGAGCCCTAGATCCAAATGGCGGCTAGCACTAGATCGAAGGCGGAGGCGGTCGAAGAGAAGATTCAAGGGGTACGGGAGGATCTCAACCGGGAGATCGAAGAACGCTTCGAAGGATTGAAGAAAACAATGGGGGAATCACTCAAGGATTACGCCCATTCACAAGAAGACATTCAAATCAAGCTTCGGGGGATGAGGACGGATGCCGCGCAACAAGGACGGGATCTCCGAGAATTGAAAGAGATGATACAAGCCCTCGCGGTGGCGAAAGAGGAGATCGAGGCAAGGGGATCCAAGAGGGGGGAGATTCTACCCTAGAATCGGCCTCCCTAGGGCAAACGCAGTCGACGGCGGGCTTCCCACATCAAGGCGACGGCGCGGAAGGGTCAAAACAGGGCACGGCAGGCCCTATCGGGCCTGCCCAAGAGCCGGCGGCCCCACCCAGGCATCCCCAGGCCTGGGCGAGGCCGCCCGGCCCTCCGGGGGTCACGGCGCCCCCGGCGAGCCCTCCCAGGCCTTCCCAGGCCTGGGCGAGCCCGCCGGGGCCACCAGAACCCCTGGCAGGCCCCGGCGGGCCCCGGCGGGCCCTGGCGGGCGGGCCCCGGCGGGCCGTGGGTGCAGGCGGCACCCCCCCGCCAGGGCCGCGGGGGGTGCGGCACCCCCATCCGGGGGTGCAGGAGGCAGCGGGGGCCCATTTGGGGGTCTGGCAAGTTGGGCCGGGCCTTCCCAGGGCCCGGCGGGTTGGGCCGCCCCTCCTGGGGGCCCGACGACTACTCCTCGACCATTTGGGGGTGTGGCTGGGTTCGTATCCCAACATGGGAGAACCACAGGGCAAGACGGAGGCGGATGGGCCCGAGACGCGATGATTGGGGCTCCAGTAGCCCAATTTTGGGGACCCGAGGCTCATCCACAGGTACCGAGGCCGCAGGTTGATCCCAGGCAGGCTTTTGATGGCTTTCCGGGGTGGGGACAAGGCCCGTGATGCTATTTTGGAGGACGGCCAGCACCAGTACAGCCACACAGAGGGGCAGGAGGGCCCGTGTGGGCACGACAGCAGGAGTTTTCGGGGCACCATTACCAGCCGGAGGCGTGGGAGAGACCCGTCTGGCCCGAGGAGCTGTACGGGGCGGACGGGGGGGGGGACCAGCAGAGCCAGTCGGCGGAGGATTCGGCCGTGGGGGTGACCGCGGTAGAGATGGGGGACCTCAGGGGGACATCAATGCAGATCGCCGCCTTATGAAGCTGAAGATGCCGATTTTTGACGGCACGGATCCGGATGGGTGGATCTACCGGGCGGAGCGTTACTTCCAGGTGATGGGGTTGACGGAGGAGGAGGTTCTGAGGGCCATCGGAATCTACTTCGAGGGCAAGGTGTTGGCCTGGTACAGATGGAAGGTGGCGCGGACTCCCTTTCGCACTTGGGAGGAGCTGTCCGCACTGATACTAGACCGGTTCCAGGAGACCACAGGGGGAGATTTCTACGAGCAGTTATCTGCTCTGAGGCAGGAGGGGACGGTCAGGGATTATGTGGAGAAGTTCGAGATGCTGAATAGTAGGGTGAAGGGGGTGACCGACGAGGTGATGATCGGGAATTTCATGAGGGGGTTGAAGCCCTCCATACGAGCAGAGCTGAGGATGCAGAGCCCGGGGACACTGGAGGATGTCCTTCGCCTGGCCCACAAGACGGAGGAGAAGCATGCAGAGGAGAGACGCATTCGGGGGACTTGGGGAGCCCAGTGCCAGCGTAGTCAGACAGCACCGGCCCCACCCCCGGGGGTTACAGTAGCACCAGTGGACACGGAAGTGAAGAGAGGAAACCCGACCAGTGATCCCTGGTAAACGGATGACTGAGGCTGATATGAGGGCGAGGCGTGCTGCAGGCCTCTGTTTCAGATGCGATGAGAAGTTCAGTCCCGGTCATCGATGTGCGAGCAGGCTGATGCAGATTGTGCTAGAACCGGACAAGGGGGAGTATGCAGATGGTGGGGAGCCCGTGATGACGGAAGAGAGCGAGGTTGAGCACGCACATCTGGATGTAGCTGAGGTGTCCCTGAACTCCTTGGTAGGGGTAACCACGAACCATATCATGAAGTTGTCAGGACGATTGGACGACGCGCCGGTGACGGTACTCATAGACAGTGGGGCTACCCACAACTTCATCTCTCGACATTTGGTGGATCGTCATAGGTTGTAGGTGAGCACCTTGGAGACGTTTACGGTCCTCTCAGGGATATGGAGGAGGGAGGAGAGCAGTGGGATGTGCAAGGGGCTGAGTCTGACCTTACAAGGGGTGCAGATCGTGGAGGACTTCTTGCCCCTAGAGTTGGACAATATCGATGTGATTTTGGGCGTGTAGTGGCTGAGGGGGTTGGGCGAGGTGAAGATGAATTGGAAGCAGTTTAGGATGTAATTCCAGGAGGGGGGTCGCACGGTGGTTCTGACCGGTGACCCGAGCCTCTGTTTTTCCTCGGGGGCCTTCAAAGCCAGATCTCCACCTTGAGGACAAGGTGGCTCTTTTAGGGGGCGGTATTGATGCGGACCCGCATCCGCATACCCCAAGGGCCGGCGGCTACATGGGTGGGACCCACCCACCTTTAGTGACCTACGTGCGGCGTGGGAGGGTTAGTCTAGGGGTATTCTAGTCTTTGTGGACTAGATTAGTAATTCCCCGCTTTTTCTATTTATTAGGGCTAGCCGTCTTTTATTTCTTTTATGCTTGATTTGTGAAAACACTTTGAGTCGTCATTTGTGAGGGTTTTTAGGCTTTGATCCGTTCATTCAAAGCTATGAGATAGGGCTTCGTCTCGAAAGAGGCCCAATTTATCTATTGTTCTTCGTCTCAAATCTTATAAAAATTCCTCTTTTTTTATATTTTTCCTCTTTTAAATCTGAAATTAATTGATCGATCCACCGAATCGTATCATGGGCCTTAAAGAAAAAAGAGTCCATCTAAAATATGTTACTCTAATTCAATTCGTGTATCAGGAAATAGTCATTAATGTAAAGGCTTATATAGAGGATTAACAAATAACTTTTTGATCACAATTATGTTTATAAACAATATTATTTTAATAGATAAGACCAAAAGTGATGTAATGAAAAGTTAAAATTGTGGAGACAGATATTAAAGACACGAGATTTCAGATTTTTAACAGGAACAAGATCAAGTATATGAAGATAAGTTTAATTGAGTAGACATGAAAATAATAGTGTTGTAAAGGTGGACTGAGAAAGTATATCAGTAAGTGCTTCAAGTATTTCGGATTGGTTATCCAAGAGCATGCATGGATAAGGAAGATGTTGATCACAGAATTAAAGCAGGATGGTTGAAATGGAGAACCGTAACATGGCTATTGTACGATCAAAATGTACCGTTATTGTTAAAGTGTAAATTTTATGGGACAACAATTAGTACCGTTATCGTTAAAGTGTAAATTTTATGGGACACCAATTAGACAATCTTTGTTATATGATGCAGAGTGTTGGGCTATCATCAAGAAAAATAAACAGAGTTGCGAATGTTATGATAGATGTGTAGAAACAATAGAAAAAAAAATAAGAAATGATGATATATGAGCTAAGATATGTGTGTGATGAGAGAACATCGCTTGAGATGATTTGGTCATATATGCTGAAAACCAATTGATGCATCTATTAGAAGATAGAATATATGAATGTTGAGATCAAGAGAAAAAGAGGTAGACTTATGAGAACACATGGATGGAAATGATAAGAAGGGATATGAAAGATCTTCGTTTAAAAGAAAAAAAGCTTTAGATATTTGACATTACGATATGACGTAATCACGATCCACCATTCTTTCTATTGAGTCCATGAAACCGATCCCAATTTTTTGGGATGAATGCTATGATGATGATGTGCAAGCTAGTGTTGACCCACTTTAAAGAAGCCAATTAGCATGACTGTATTAAAAACTGTCTGTTGTCTACAAGTTTGTTGCATGCCCACAAGATAAACACCAAGTCATTTGGGATACAAATGATGAGCATCTTTCTGTAAGTTGTAATAGTCGAAACTTGACAGAGGGTAAAAGAATCACAACGTGTATTTCTAGTAGCATCAAATCAACGAGCAGGCTTTTTGTTCAATCGTTGTTGCACATTAGGAATTAATGAATCTTCTTATTGAAGCTAATGTGAAAGGGTAGTGTTCTACTTGTAAAATGACATGCACAGTGTAAGTGTGATGACTGATGACTTACTGGAGCTGTTAGTTCTTGGTCAAAATACGATCCCAATGTGATACGATCCAGTTTTGATTTTGGGGATAAAATTAGGTTTTTGATAGATTTAGGGTGAAAGGTGTGATTTTTACAAAGAACGAAGTGATTTTTAGGGGCTAGAGAAATGGATTGGGGGGACGATATTTTTATTGATAATAGAAAATGGATACAATGATATATGGCCTCTTTCGAGAGGACTGGTTTCCCAAGCTTCAATTCGAGAGGATGCCGAACTCTCCTGCTAGATCTAAGGGATATACCATATTCTTAATCACTTCTTCACTAAACTCAACATAAACACCTTCTAATCTCTTGCTCTTTATTTATAATAAAACTCCTAATAAGCCGTCACCCTTAAGTTACCAAAATACCCTTGACCTAGGTCTTCAGCCAAAAATTACAGTTCTACCCCCTATACCCTCAAAATTACGAAAATGCCTATCCAGAAATTACAGATTTGCCATTATGTCCATAATTTACAATATTACCATTGTCCCTTCTAGGGTTTGCCGCTGCCGCTCCTTGACTCATCTTTTGCTGCCGCCTCTTGCATGAGATCTTATCACAATGTTTTAAAAAAATCCACCCTCTCTCTGCTCAAGAATGAGATTTTTTATTGCTTTCTAATCATCAAACAACTTCATTTCTTTTCAAACTTCCCTTGAGTATTATGTTAATTAAACATTGTACTGCAACAGCATTCACACATGATCTTTTGTTTCATATAAACTTTGCCTCATTTTATTTTTAACTTGTGTTGATGTCCATGCGTCTTGCTACATTGCCAATAATGAATAGATAATTCACATTTTTTATTGATTAAGATGGTCTTATTTTAGCATTATTCAAATTGATGTTACTGTACTTTTCTGATTACATTGGTAATGCTTTTGTAGATTGAGGTAATAATGAAGTTCGAGGAGATGTGCTTGGAGAGTATGGGGGACTTTTCTCCTTTCTTTACGTCAGTAAGTAACTATTTGACACCTAAAAAGGTTGGATATATATTTGATGGAATTTATTTTCTGCTGAAGCAGAGTCAACAATGTAACTGTGCTGAAAGAAATCTGAAATAAGTGTAACCTGTTAAAGAACTACTGAGCCGAGCATAAATGTAGGGAAATACAGACACTGCTATCATTCGTTGGTATTAATTCAATGACCTTGGAGGAGATTTCTAAGAAAAACAAGCTAGAAAATATCAGCTATTTGATTTAATGTATGACCAAGTTGTATAATGAAAATGGGACACATTGTAGCTGACTTCACCGCTTGATAATGGCAACCTAACAAACTGTGTGAATAGGTGTTTTTGAATTACCAGACTTCTTCATATTGACCGGCATGGTAAAAATCTCAAGAAAATCTTGGTGATTTTATAGGTATTTTGGATATAGCTGGTTAAGCATGTCCGTTCATGACTGGTATCAGATGGTGCAGGTTAGTAATGAAGTCCCAATGCCTTGCATTCTCATGTATGTGTGTTTGAGAGAAAGAGATGGGCACCGGCTATCCAAGGAGGAATTTCCTTCTCGGCACATGTTAGAAATGTACTCTATTATTTTTTAGATGATCGACATCATTCATTTTGATTTTGTTATTCTGAAACATCAATGTAACAATTTGATTGTCAGGCATCGCTTCCCACATTACCTGAAGAAGGAAACGGAAGGCACATGACGTGCTTAAATAAAGAGGAAAATATGTGAATTTTTTCCTTCTTTTCCTCTTGATTTAAATATGTCTAGCATCAAAGTAAAAATCACACAGGTTCTCCATGCAAAATTTTTAACATAAAACAAAATAAATCTAAAGTTGTCACATCCCAATTTGCATTAAAAAATCTCTCCAAAAATAAGAGTACATTTATTACAACTAAATAATAATGAAATAATAATGAAAAAGAAAGGCTCTAAGACCGGTACAAAAATTAATACATACCTTATTTGAAGATACCAATTAGAAATAAAATAACACTAGCTAAACCTAATTCTTAGGAAAATCCTACTCCGTCTCTACCTGATTAAGGGGGTCAGCCTCAAAGTCCATATTTTTCGAACCTGACTGACATTCGTCAGCGAGATGAACTTGGTAGGATCTTAATAAAAATCAAGCAATTTAAAACCCTTTTTCCAAAATATAAAAACATATAGAAGTCTTTCATGGAACAAATAAAATGATAAATCATGCAGAAGAATGTCAAGCATAGTGAAAAATGGTGTACATTATAATCACCAATAAATGGTGAAATCAATTAATATGGTGTCTCTAATCTATGGTAAGGCTTATGATGGTGTCATCTAATGTGTCAAGTTATAGTATGGTGATCCTAGACTAAATTTGTAACTCATGTATGAGGGTACGATATGCAATTTAGGTGTTCCGTTCTCCTAGAACAATGTTCAATTTGGATCAATAACTTTTTCTCATGGTATAGCATCGGTTTATATCCATGTCTTAAACTTTCCTGCAATTTTAGGGTCCGGACTGAAATCGTGGGTCGTAACCTTTTCCACAGTTGTCATCGAGTTGTCATCCGGGCTACAACTGTGTTTCATATAAATATGTAGTGTACATTGATACCTTTCCCAATACATAACTGAATATGATCATCATGGAACCCTCTTCGCTCCCGCACCCTTAATGACAACGAGTTTCTCATACCCCATATGTCATGTAACTAATCTATTTTGTGTCAATGTGCAGCATTTTACGAGTTGAATGCAGATGTAAAATCGCTAGAACTGGTGTTATTTATGTCCCTCATACTACGTGTGTAACGCGTAATACTGTTGAACAATAAAATACAATGTTATACTGAACTAGGGTCAAGTAATAGAAAAAGATGTGTACAACATGACTTGATTGTCAAACAATAAAATATGATGAACATACAACATGGTAAGATGTCAAACAACAAAATACGGTGAATATACAGCATGGTATGCTGCTAGACAGCAAATACGATGAATACACATCATGGAATGTAGTGTATATCAGTAAACTATGGTGTGTTTCAGCATGTGGTGTAAAACAGGGAAATACTGTGTATACAGCAGGAATACAGCGTATACCAGCAAAATACAGTTTATTTCCAGAATATACAGAGTAGAAAGAGAAATATGGGGTATATGCAGCAGAAATACGGCAAATATCAGCAAAATATGGTATATTTCCAACAATAAAGGGTACACAGGGAAATACTGTGTACATGCAACAAGAATACAATGTATATCAATAGAATAAGATATTTTTTCCAGTATAAACAGATAAAATAGGAAAATATGGGTTATATACCGTATGAATACAAGATCAAATATCAAAGATTATGTTTATTCAACAAAATACGAGTAGTAAAATACGCATGATACCTTAATATTTAAAACTTAAAAGAACAATTTTAGCTTTTAATTTAACATCCAAAACCTATTTTTTGTCAAATTAAAATAGATTAGAGGGAGACTGTTAGCATCTAACTAAAAGATGCAATTTTTATAGGACAACAATAGCACAAATCTAGATAAGTGAATACAAAATAGGTGTATTCTCTTCCCAAGACACCAAAGAGGACGTCCGCGCTCGTCTACCTATGGAATCACACCAATATCAAAATCATAGCATAAACCAACAAACGACGGCTAGCCCTTCTATTTATAATGAAAAATAGGGTTTCAAGGGGCTAGGGGCGTGCGCGCGGCTAAGGGGGCCGGCGGCCTGGGCTTGGGCCCGCGCTGGCCTCCTGCGGGTATAAACCCGCAGTGGGGGTGGGGGCCCATCAATACTCCCCCAAAGAGCTACCTTGTCCTCAAGGTGGAAGTCTGAAAAACGCGTCGCCATCTCGTTCATGTCCTTTCACGTGTTATCATGCTCTGGCAAGCCCTTCCATTGCAGCAACACCTGTCGATCTCCTGTGTCGCTCCTCCGAATCCCTTTCAACACCTCTGGTTCCAGTCTCACCTCTATATCAGCAGTAAGAGTCTCTGGTAGGGAAGGGAAAGGTGTGTGGTCGCCAATGGCCCGACGCAACTACGAAACATGGAAGACTGGATGAATGGCCGATCCTGGGGGCAAGCTTAACCTGTAGGCCACCGGCCCAACTCTCGCATCGACCTCGAAAGGTCCAAAATAACGCGGTGTCAGCTTCTCATTCCCCATGTGAGCCACTGATCTTTGCCTGTAGGATCTCAGCTTCAGATACACCATGTCTCTTACCTTAAACTGTACGTCACGACGGTGTAAGTCTGCCCTAGCCTTCATTACCTGCTGTGCCCTTGCCAAGTGGAGCTTCAGCTCCTCTAGAATCCGGTCCCTCTCTGCTAGGTATTGCTCCACATCCGACACGGGTGTCGTCTCATGCCCATAATGTAGTAAGTGCAGGGGGTCTCTGCCATACAGAATCCTGAAGGGTGTCGTCTGCGCCGCCGTGTGATATGAAGTGTTATACCAGTATTCCACTCATGCTAGCCAACACGCCCACTCCTTAGGATTTTCTGAAATGAAGCATCGCAAATAAGTCTACACACTCATGTTTACCATCTCGGTCTGACCATCGGTCTGAGGATGGTAGGATGTGCTCAGCTTCAATGCCGTCCCTTGCAAGCCTGAAAAGCTCCTGTCAGAATCTGCTCTGGAACACCTTGTCTCGGTCCGAGACTATGGACTTTGGAGGTCCATACAGACGAATGACTTCCCTCATAAACACATCTGCCACCGATACTGTGCTGTAAGGATGTCGAAGCGGAACAAAGTACGCATATTTGCTGAGGCAGTCGACCACAACAAAAATGACAGTGTATCCATCCGACTTCGGCGACCCATCTATGAAGTCCATGGATAGGTCCTCCCATACTCGGTCTGTTAAGGATAGCGGCTGTAGTAGTCCCACTGGGGACATCGCCTGGTACTGGTGACGTTTGCATACCATCCTCACCACCTCTTTCTTCATTTTCTTCCAATAGACCTCCCTCGCCAGCCGCTGGTAGGTCTTGAGGACCCCAGAATGTCCTTCAATGGCACTGTCGTGAAACTCCTGGAGTATGGCCGGTAAATATGCAGTGTCATCGATAGCACAAGTCTCCCCCAGTATAGCAGCCGTCCATCCTGAAGAGAATACCACAGAAACTCAGTCGACCCATGTAGAAGAGCCTCTCGTATACCTGCTAACTCTGGGTCCTGGTCCACCTCCTTCTGTAGTGGGCCCCAGTCCTCAAGGACGGACATTGCTAGTGCCGCCATCTCCGCCTCCTCTCGCTGGGATAATGCATCAGGCGCCCTGTTCTCCAGCCCCGATCGATACTCAATCTCAAATCTGTACCTCATCAGTTTCCGCAGCCACTGCTGATGCTCCTCTGCTACCATCCGCTGCTTTAATAGATACTTCAAGCTCCGCTGATCGGTGCATACCAGAAAACTCCGCCCCAACAAGTACGACTGTCACTTCTGAATAGCCAAGACTATGGCCATCAGCTCCCTCTCGTAGACCGACATCAGTCGGCCTCTATCTGTCAACACCTGGCTGAAATAGGCAATGGGCCGCTGCTCCTGCATCAGTACGGCCCCCAACCCATGCTCTGATGCATATGCCTCCACCACAAAGGGTCTGGAAAAGTCTGGTAGTGCCAAGACTGGCACTGTAGTCATGGCTTTCTTCAGAGCCTCAAAAGCTGCCGTTGCCTCCTCCCCCTAATGGAACTGGTCCTTCTTTAATAACTCGGTCAACGGCCAGGCAATGGTCCCATATCCCTCCATAAACCTGCGGTAGTATCCTGTCAGCCCTAGGAACCCCCGCAGCCCCTGAGAGTGGTAGGGCGCGGCCAGTCCAGCATCGCCGCAATCCTCCCCCGTCTGCTGACACCCCATCTGCTGATACTACATGTCCCAGGTACTCCATTTGTGGCTGTTCAAATAGGCACTTCTTCTTGTTCGCCACCAGCTGGTGGTACTGCAACTTCGTAAACACCACCTGCAGATGGTCCAAGTGCTCCTCCAGGGTGCGGCTGTACACTAGTATATCGTCAAAGAAAACAAGTACAAATCGCCTCAGGTAAGGACGGAATACCTTATTCATAAGAGACTGGAAGGTGGCCAGTGCGTTTGTCAAGCCAAAAGGCATGATGAGAAACTCGTAGTAGCCCTTATGCGTCCTAAACGTCGTCTTGGGCACATCCTCCCGTCGCATCCTAATCTGATGATAGCCTGACTTGAGATCTATTTTGCTGAACCAGGCTGACCCATGTAACTCGTCCAGAAGCTTGTCTATCATCGGAATGGGAAACTTATCCGGCACTGTCTCCTTGTTCAAGGCTCGGTAGTCCACACAGAAACGCCAGCTCCCATCCTTCTTCTTCACCAAGAGTACAGGGCTAGAGAATGGGCTCATACTAGGCTGAATCACTCCCGCCTCCACCATCTCGGCTACAATCCTCTCAATCTCGTCCTTCTTGTGCTGGGGGTACCGGTAGGGTCTGACACTGATGGGGAAAACACCCTCTCGTAGTACAATGGCGTGATCATGGTCCCTCGACGGTGGCAGACCCCGAGGCCCCTGAAAAATATCCTCAAACTGCGCCAACATCTGCTGCACCTCCTTCTGCACAGCCTGCTCTCCACTGGTCTCTATGTCTCCTCCCTCTGTCATGGTATACAGCTCAACCAGGTAACCGCCGCCCTCAGTCTGTAAGGTTCTCAGCATGGTCTTCAATGACACTATCGCTCTGCAAAGACTAGGGTCTCTCTGCAGGATGACCGCTCTCCCCTCATCCTAGAACTCCATCCGGAGAAGCTTCCAGTTCACTGTCATCTCCCCCAGCGTCTGCAACCAAGTCATGCCCAGGATGACATCAGTGCACCCCAAGTCTAGAGACGAAAAGTCCGCCATCACCTGTATCTCCTGTAAGGTCAGCACCAATCCCCTGCAGACTCCCCGACTACTCACCTTCTTCTCCGTGCCCATCATCACACTGAAGCTCCCGCAGTCGGTCAACTGCAGTCCCTGCTGATCCACCACTCTCCTGGAGATGCAATTGTGGATCGCCCCACTGTCTATCAACACGGTCACCTCCTGCTCGTCGATCCCCACTTCAACTTCATGGTGTGGTTTGGTGTGAACCCTACCACGGAGTTAAGGGACACCTCTGCCACGTCCAGCTGATGGTCCTCGGGCTTCTCATCCTGCTCGGCACTCTTACCTCAACGTCCCCGTCCACATCGTCATCCTCAAGCAGCAAAACCTGTAACTTGCGCCCCGCGCATCTGTGGCCTGGCGTGAACCTCTCATCACACATGAAACATAAGCCCTTTCGATGCTTCTCCCTAATCTCCGCATCAGTCATCCTCTTGAACTGCCCTCCAGCTGGGGTGGCGCTGCTCTTCTCCCCCGTCCTTTCGCTTGTCTGGACCGCCCCCGTGGTGGTCACGTCATGGACCCTCCAGCTCCAGACGGGGTGCCTCTCTGTGTCTGGCCGCTGTAGTCGCTTCTGACTCTCCGATCCTTTATCTGAGCGTCATCTACTATCTGCGCTATCTCTATGACCTCTGAAAGCTCCCTGGTCTTGTAGGGCCTCACTGCAGCTCGAAGGCTGGGTCGCAGCCCCTTCAGGAAGGTGCCCTCCAGTGACTCGTCTGACACGCCATGTACTTGTCCTGCCAGTGTCTCAAACCTCTCGATGTACTTCCGCACCGGCTCCTCCTGCCTGAGGGCCTATAACTGCTCTTGCAGGTTCCCCAAACGTGGATCTCTGAACTTCTCCAACACGAGGTCCTTCAGCCCTTCCCAGCATCGGATCTGCTGCCTCCTATCCTTCCACTGGAACCACCCTAAGGCTCTCCTATCCATGCAAATGGTTGCCGCCTCCAGCTTTTGTGCCTCGGTCATGTGGTGCGCCGTGAAGTATCTCTCTGCTGTGAACAACCAGGCATGTGGATCCTCCCCAGAAAATAGCGGCATCTTCGGCTTCCACACCCTGCAGTCTCCTCCAAAGTGCCCCTGCTCGGGCCTCCCCTTCACTCGGTGATACGAACGGTAGTGCTGTCGCCTCTCATCCTGGGTCTCGTACTGTCTAGGCGACACTCCTCCACGACCCCATAGTCCCCTCGGTGACGTCTACGCCGGCCATCGAAGTCATCCCAACATGCATCATCGTTGAACTCAGCCTTGTAGCCTCCCTCGCCGTCGTAATAATAGTCTCTTCCCCTTCCGTCGCCGTCATACTGGTCCTCCACCGATGGCAGCTGTTCCCAAGGCCCGAAATCACTCCCGGGGCCCTATCCGCGTGCGTCTCCCCCTGGCGGCTGCCAGGGGGTCTCCGGACCAAACCTGGCCTCTAACGGACCCATCAGGGGCGGTCGGAGGTCTGGCGGGCCCTGCCGGTGCCGGAGCACCGCAGGACGGCAGACCCTGCCGGTGGCCGGCCGAGCTCGGCCAGCCCTGCTGAGCCTCCTGGGAGGCGGGGGTAGCTCCCCCGTCCATTGCCGTGGCGACCGGCCCCCATATTTGATTTGGGGGTTCGGCCGCCCCTTCGCGCTAGGGTTCGATGTGTAAAAGTGGCCGACGCCTCCCCTCTGGAATTCCATCGTCCTTCGCCGCACCTTCTCGCGATAACCGACCCTTTCCGGCTCCCCGCCTTCATCTTCTTTAATTTCCTCTTCTTCGAAGGGACGATCCGGGTCAAAAATCTCGTCTTTCTTCTTCCCCTTCGCCAAAGGTGTCACCTTTGACGTTGATTTTGGGTTTCCTTCACTGTGGTTGCTCGTTGACCCTTGGGAGAGAAGCTTCGTCAATTGTTCCCCTTGCTTGGATTGATTAGCCGCCAATAAGTTGATGGAATCCGCCAACGCCTTCATCGCCTTCACTTTTTCTTCATGTTATTTTTTTACCCCATCAATTTCTCCCATGTGCTTTTCCTCCAAAGTGTCGAATTTGTCCTTCGATCTCGTTGTCAGTGCCGCCATGGATCGTCACGCTCTGATACCAAATTGTTAGGATCTAACAAAAAGATGCAATTTTTATAGGAAAACAATAGCACAAATCTAGATAAGTGAATACAAAATAGGTGTATTCTCCTCCCAAGACGCCAAAGAGGACATCCGCACTCGTCTACCTATGGAATCACACCAATATCAAAATCATAGCATAAACCAACAAGCAACGGCTAGCCCCTCTATTTATAATGAAAAATAGGGTTTCAAGGGGCTAGGGGTGTGCGCCGCTAGGGGGGTCGACGGCTTGGGCTTGGGCCTGCGCCGGCCTCCTGCGGGTATAAACCCGCAGTGGGGGTGGGAGCCCATCAGAGACCTACCTCAACATGGGAAAAGATGGTTGCTTTCATGGATGGAGGAAGGCGGCAATGCCGGCGGCTTCAAGGTGAGATTTATTCTTTCCCCTTCCCTGATCTTCTTCTCTTCTTATTCTTTATTTCTTCTTTTGTTTCATTTTCTTCTCCTTTCTTTCTTTTCTACTGCTACTTCTTCTGTTCTTCTTTCTTTCTTTCTTTCTGTTTTTTCTTTTTCTTCGTCTTTCTTTCTGTTTTCTCTTTCTTTCTGTTTTTCTCTTATGCGTTCTTTTTTTCTTCTGTTTCTTTTTTCTTCCCTCCTTTTGTTTCTTTTTTCTGAAAAAATTCAGAGCCGTGAGAGAGAGAAAGAAGGGATATGGATGATGTTTCGTTTAGGATTTCTGTGTGTGTGAACAGGGTTTGGGGTGTAAACATTTTAATTATCTTGTCTCTTAACTTTTAGATTTAAAATTTAAAATTAAAATTTGAAGTTAATTTAATGCAGCACGTAACCAAAACTCTTCCCGAAAGCATCACAATAAACTTCAAATCCTTCTGCACTATCCGAAATGGTTATACTGGTGACAATCAATCTTATCTTCAACTCAAAAACCTGTGTACAATCTTCAAACCAAACGAATTCAATTTCTCTTCTAGTAACATACGTCATATGGTTTATAATATTGAAAAAAAATCTTAGATGAATCGTCAGTAGTAGTCCGCTAGTCCTAGTAAACTCATGATCCCCGTAATTGACATAGGGACCTGTCAATTTCTGACGGTGGAAACTTGATCTGGATCTACAAATATACCATCTCCAGTCACTACATGTCCAAGGAAGGCAACTCTATCCAATCAAAACTCACATTGGCTGGACTTAAGCATAGAGATGATATTTTCACAGTCTCCAATACTGTCTGTAAATGCTCAGCTGGCGGCTTCGAGGTGAGATTTATTCTTCTTCTCCCTTCGCTGATCTTCTTTTCTTCTTTCTTTCTTCCTTTTTTCCTTCTTTCTTTCTTTTCTTCTTCTTCTGGTCTTCTTTCTTTCTTTTCTGTTTTTTCTTTTTCTTTACTTCTTCTTTCTTTCTGTTTTCTCTCCTTTTTTGTGCTCTTTTTTCTTCTATTTCTTTCTTCTTGTTCTTTTTTGGGGAAAAATTCAAAGCAGTGATTAGGTTTTGTTTAGGATATGTATGTATGTATTAATAGGGTTTGGGGTGTAAATGGGTAATGTTTGGATTTGTTTTCAGATTTGAATTAGAATTTGAGTTTAATTAGGAATATAATTCCAAGTTAAAAGATAATATTTTTTTATAATTCTAATTGTCTTGTATCTTAACTTTTACATTTAAAATTGGAAATTAAATGCTGAAATTAATTTAAGATTTTATTAAACGGGTTTGGTATTAGTTTTATTTAGATTAGAATTGTTACTTAATTAGGATTTCTAATTTGATTTTGAAGATATATTTTTATAAATATTTAATTTAAATGATTCATATTTTTAAGTTTAGATGTTGAGATTAAATTAGGATTTTATTAAATGATTTTTAATCAATGGGTTAATAGGTTTTAACTAAATAAAATAGGATTAAACTTAGAAAAATTCATTAAAAATCATAAAATAATTCTGACAATTTATTTAAAATAATTTGAATCTAAAATTCATCATAATTTTTAAAAAATACCATAACATGTTGGGATAGTTACATAGATCAACGGACAGAACAATTTGGGCTCACTATATCTTTGGTGTGTTTAGGTTTTAAATATCAAAATCTAAAAAAGGTACCAATCATCTAAAATTAAGTTGAGTGGATTTTTTAATGCGTGCATATAACAGGGAATTCCTGCTTGGGTAGCTGACACCAACATTGCTCACACACATATATACATGTGTGTACATAGTACATACACATCCATATATACATGTATGCGATGAGTATGAGCTGCCAGCCTATTAAACTTTCATGAGTTATCTAAGGGACTTCTTTCTTTTGAGGTGGAAAGTGGATAGTATGGGCCCTCCATTACTATTCACTTAGATCTTGTTAGGATAAATGGGCTAGCAGTTCATATTCCTCATATGCCAATATTAGAGGAGCATGGAATTTTTGAATGTCGTTCATATTTCTTTTGATAATCGGTGTCGTTTAAGTTGATTTGCATATTTTAAAAACCAAATAGGTAGCATATCTAGTGAACCCTGAAAGTTTTGGTTATTAATGTAGAGTTTATAATATTCGGCAGTTTTATAGTAATAGAATTTCAATTTATCACATATAGATCAATGATCACAACTTCTAGGGTTCAGGCAATATGCTATCCATGTGGGGTTTAGAATATGATTAACAACTTGAACGGCGCTGATAATAAAAAGGAGACTTTGAAGTCCTCTAGAAGGCACGTTGTTGAATTTCATCTACTAACATAGTGATAACCATTATTCTATATACATACATTCATATTTACATACATACTTATATATATATACCTATACGTACATATGTACATAAAGAATGTTGGATTTGTGATGTAGCGCATAAAAAATTCTTGTGTTGCACCATAAAAATCACTCTTTGTGTTTCTTCAAGATTTAATTTTTTGGCGTTAATCTACACATAAAACTCAACATACCAAAAGTCAAATGAACCTAATGTTATTTACTTGTAGGTCGAGTCGTTGGATAAGTTCTATTACATTGAACCATTGAATTTTGAAGGATATGATCGACAAGCAAATAGCCTTGGATTCATTTCATATTTTATGTGTTAGGGTTTTAGGATATGTAGATCAACACCAAAAAATCAAATCTTAAAAAAAAAAATAATAAATGATTTTTTTTGTTGCAACACAGGAAGTTTCCCTGCACTGCAACACAGATCTAGTTCTCTCATTAACATATACACACACATATATATATATATGTGCATATACATAGATATACGCGTATATATATACATATAAATACATAAATCTATGTATATATATACACATATATGTACTTGCATATACATTGATATGTATGTAAATGTATACATTGATATATGTATGCGTGTGTCTGTACACACACATCCATGCATATATATAGAAAAAATTTCATGTGCAAACATTTCGCATGGAATTTTTTATGTGAAATTATTTTTTATTTTTTGGAAAAAATTTCAGAACTTTTCTTCTTCACTTCATGTATTATACTCATCTCAAAAAATAATGGATGCACAATAATGAGATTTGACCCTCGATCAAGACATTACAAAAAGTTCTATTGTTCTGTTAAATTTTGTATTGTATCGGATGGATCGATGCTCAAATCCTTTAGGGTTCACCCATTTCTTACCCGTGGTATATAAATGTATGGATTAAACATCAAAAAATTGAAAAAAAAACTTTTCGTACGAGGTGATTCGAGCAAAAATTTCGCACATGATCACCCATCTATATACACACATATAAATATATACATGTATATACATATACATGTACATACATGTGCATGCATATATGTTTGTATATACATACACATATACATGTATATGTATGTATCACACACATATATACTTATATGCAAGGTTCTAGGTTTCGGCCAATAACAGTTGTTATCGGCCGTATCGGCTCAGTATCGCTCGCAACCGAGACGAAACCCCCCAAGTTATTGGTATCGGGCGGAACCGGTCAGTATCGCACATTTTCGGGTGATACTGGACGAAACCCTTGGGTTTCGGCAACCTTAGGAAGAAAGACAAAGAGAAAAAACTTTAAAAACACTAAAGAATGCACGGAGGAGGAGACAACACACGCAAAAAAATTCTTGTGATCCTACAGCCCCTACAACAACCCCACTCGTGATCCTACAGCAACCTCACCCGTGAGTGAATTGTTACATTCATGAGCTCACTAAAATTGGAATAAAAACATTTAAAATGAGTGGATCACAGCAGTCGATAGGCCCGATACATACCTCAAAGCCCTCGATCTCCCCCTGATCTCGCCCTAGCTCTCGAAGGCGCCATCTTCGTCTCGCAGCTTTGTCGGCGTCGGTGACTTCGTCGTCTCATTCTCGCAGCGTCGGCGGCCTCGTCTCGACTCTCGCAGCGTCGGCGGCTTCATGTAGCAGTGTTGGCTGCCTCGTCGAGGTTAGATTTTTGGAATTTTGAGGGGATTTGATTCGCGAGCCCATCGTTTTGCTCAGCGTTTTGCTCGGATTTGAAGCGAAGGACGCTACGCGAAGTGAACCCATCGTTTTGTATGCGAGAACTCAGTCGGTGGATGCTTCGAAGCGAAGTAGCGATCCCACTGATTTACTCCGCGCACACACCACCATTTAATTACAAGTTTTCCATTCACAAGATTTGATCGCTGGGTAAAATGGCAAACTTGTAAATAAATGGTATGTGTGCAGAGTAAAACGGTGTGTTAGCAAAAACGGTGGGTTAGCGAATCATCGGTGGATGCTTCGAAGTGAACCTACTGATTTACTTCATGCACACACCATCATTTATTTACAAGTTTGCCATTCACAAGGTTTGATCGCTGTGTAAAATGGCAAACTTGTAAATAAATGGTATGTGCTCAGAGTAAAATGGTGGGTTAGCGAAGCATATCAAATTATTAATTGATCTTTAACTGTTCATTCTTTTGATAGAGCAAACTTCTACCAAGAGAACATTTGATACATTTTAGAATCTGCAAAGTTGTTATCCAATGAACTTTTTTGTACTCATGCATGAACTGACTGATTATACCAACCCGAAAGGTAATATATGGTTTAGTAACTATTAGATAAATAAGTGTTCCAACGAGCCTCTTATATTAAGAAACATCATCAAACAACATGCTAGTAGTATCTTACAAGTTAACATTAAAACTAATAGGAGTATTTATATGCTTGCAACAAGGTGATCTAGTCTCTTGTAAAAAGTCTAAGGTATGTTTTCAGTAGGAAAGAACTAATTCAGGGGTACTACTATGAGTAATTTCGATCCTAAGAAAATATCGTGGCATCCCTATATTTTTAATGACCAAGTGCTTTCTAAAATACTTCGTTTTCTCAATTCCAACAACATTTTATCTTCATGTCAAAATGGTGTCTCAACATGGATAATCAAAATTATTAATAATCTTATTAGACCATGGCTTAATTCATTTCTTTTTGTATGCAATAGTAATAATCTTATTAGAACATAGCTTGTTGTCTCATAGAATGTTCATAATCTCAATTAATGTTCATAATCTCAATTAAGATCCCCTTCATACTATTCATCAAAAAGTTGTTTTTAAGTTTACTCTGTTTACTCATTATCCAATGGTACAACTCAATGCTGATGTCAACATTGTTAGTACTTGGTTAGACAGTTCGAAACATCGGATCATACTCGCCTTTTAGTTGAAGAGGGAACTCTTAAATTAAATTAATTGTTTTAAGTATATTGAATTCTAACTTTCTTAAGCAAAAAAGAACTCTTAAATAATTACTTTAGTATCATCAAATATTATTATTTACAATGGTAAATTATTTTTTGTAGTTTTCTAATACTAATATATATATATAACTAATAAATCTAGTCTAAATAAATACGATCTCTTAAATAAAATAATCAAATATGGACTCATTAATTATAGAAATAATTGATGACATATTTTGCATATACTCTCTTTTTAATTAAAAATAGGTGATATAATTTTAAACAAATGCTTAAATCATATGAACCTGAAGTTTTATAGCGTTTTCAATCAGTTGACCACAGTAATGCTTAAGTACATGTATATTTTACAATTCGTCCCTAAGATTATAATGCTTTTTTGTTGTAGCTTAATTCAAGTAGTGAGAGATAGAATCAAACAACTATAATTAAAAAAAATCCAAACTGCGCTATTTTTTTCATACTGAAACTATTAACAATTGTAATTTTTGAACAAAAGTGATTGATCAAAAAGGGTATTTTGAGAACTAAATATTGCGGACCCCATGGATATTATGGGAATTATAAAAAACAGGTCCATCTCTTTATACAATAGCATATATGACACACTCGATGTTACACATTTTAATAATCGTCAATCTGTGATAACAAATAACAATGTGATAATTATTGTTCGATTATGATGCTATGTTCTAAGTTAATTATGTGATAATTGTTTACATTCCTAATACCTGATTAGGATAGACAATAATTAAAGTAATATGAAACATAAATGTTATAGGATATTGGGTATTATGAAACATAAATTTAAGTATTAATAAATTGTTTTAACTACAATTTTTCCTTTGTTATATGTTGCAGCAATTAAAATGTCGAAGAACTCCAAAGAAGAAGACGGTGGATATTGGGTGGTCTCATTGTAAAATGATCGCATATAACCATAGACATATAAGGTTCAACTATTACTGGAAAGAAATGCATGGAGGCATGTCTCGCCTTTAGGAACACTTGGCGGGAATTACAAGGGATGTGCAGACATGCCCCGATGCACTGAAAGAAGTGCGTGAAGAGATGAGAGCACACATATTTCATAAGAAGAGCCCCGATGCACTGAAAGAAGTGCGTGAAGAGATGAGAGCACACATATTTCATAAGAAGAGCGAAATGGTACATGCTAGATTTGAGAAGAAGAGGATCGAGGAGGAGATAAGGGCAAAGCCTACGGAGGAAATTTCAGATAACTCAAATGAGTATGAGAATGACACCGAGGAGACGAGAGACCTTAGAAGAGCTCGTAGAAGAAGTAGACAAGAACTTGCCGAAGAAAAGATTAGAAGTGAGGGCAGAAGGATGGGAGCATGATCGTCTGGGTCTGGGGCCTCTGGGCTAGGTAGCTTGAGTAGTCGTGCCGGCCAAATGGCCGGTATGTTCACATGAGGTTTTTGCTCACGATGTTGATTCAACCGGTAGACCAGCCGTTGCTCTCAGACCCCGTGCCGACCCTTTTTCATCTGACGAAGAAGGGTAAATCCTAGTCAACCTTAAAGAATATCTTCATGAAGAATGCCAAGGCTTGTGTCGGCCGAGCTATGACCAAATTTTTCTATTTCAACCACATCCTATACAATGTGACCAATAGCCTATATTACAGGCCCATGGTGGATGCTATTGCGGAATCGGAATGTGGCGTTGCGCCACCCACTACTTGGGAGCTGGCATACACATACTTGGACATATAGTATGAAGAGATCAAAAATTATGTAGAAACTTTTCGTGTTCAGTGGGATGAGTATGGTTGTACACTGATGTGCGATGGCTGGACAACACATAACAGAAGGAAGATTATTAACTTGTGTATTTGACCCACGGAACGATGTTCCTGGACTCTGTGGATGCAAGTGGCCAATTCCAGAACGGTCCGTACATATTTGATCTTATGGACAAATATGCAGAACTAATTGGGGAGCATAGAGTAGTCCAAGTAGTTACCGACAACGGGACAAACTACAAGTCAGCTGGTCAGCTGCTAATGCGAAAGAGACAACATCTGTATTGGACCCCGTGTGCGGCGCATTGTATCGACTTGATATTTTCTGACATTGCAAAAGTAGTCAAAAATATCGGCGCCCAAAGTCAGATGGTAACAGGATTCATATACAACAAAGGATGTGTGCTCAACTTGATGAGATGAGAGACGGGTGCAAAAGAGTTGATTAGGCCCGCGATCACAGGATTTGCGACCCACTTCATTGCTCTGGACTCTCTGTATGCGCATCGAGATGACCTGCGGAGAATGATCCCATCCAGGGACTGATCCGATAACTTTCCAAGGCTTTAAACCAAGAGATAGGACCGTTGGAAACGTGTACAATCTAATTCACGATGATGAATTTTGGCAGACTATCTCTAATGTCATCGACGTATTTGAGCCCTTTGTGAAGGTTCTCCGAATGGTTGACAGTGATGATAAGGCCGAGATGGGTATCTCTACGAGGCCATGGACCGTGTAAAAGAGGAAATTCGAAAGAATGTTGGTAGGGATACAGAAAATGGTGGGACATGATCGACAATAGATGGGATAAGCAGCTACATCAAGATATTCATGTTGCATGCAATTTTCTAAATCCTCGTTTTCAGTACTCCAATGCAACAAACGACGAGGTGCTGGTTGAACTCGGGCGCATGATCGAGAGGCTAGAACCAGACATCTCGAAGCAAATTGACATTGACAGAGAGGTAAATGAAATTTGGATATTTTTATTTTGCTATATGGTTCGTTGTAGTAGTTCACATTCTAAAATTATGATTGATAATTGTAGCTGGAGACCTAGAAGATGAGAGTTGGTTATTTCGGCTCCGCTAAGGCGGAAATGGCGATAACAAGGGTCACTCTAGGTATCTATAAGGATATTAGATTTCTATATGTTTTTCATAAAACGATCCATATTTTTTGACCACTGGAACTTTTTGCAGCTCAATGGTGGTTAAGCGTTGGGATATATCAATCTCCAACTCTTACACGCTTATTTGTGCGTGTTTTGAGCCACACGGTCTCTTCTTCTAATTGTGAACGAAACTGGACTACCTTTTCACTCATTCACACTAAGACCAGGAACATGCTAACAATGGAACACCTTAAAATGCTGGTCTATGTGCATTATAATATGAGACTGAGACATAGACATGCGAGAAGGAGCAAGAATGACGATCACCAGCTGATCGATTTGGATCAGATTTTTCATGAGGATGATCCATTAGAGGAATGGAATAGGGAGATAGAAGACAGTGTGCTCGATGACGGATATAATTCTTGGTTGGACGAGGCGCTTGTGGAAGCAGAACGTAGAAGAAGCAACCAGCCGCGGCCAAGTCACGCCCCAGCGAATATCACGTACAAGCGAAAGAAGGCAGCCACTCAGACTTGGCACGAGAGGTTATGATATTCTTGCCATTCATGATCGTATTCCGGTGGATACTCAGGCAGTCATAGCGGTTATTACGCACCGTACAGACACTCTGATGTCTATGTGGATTATGATAGTCAATACATGTACGGTCTAAACGTGACTGAGCAATCCAGCAGTCGAGGCAGTCATGACACGCCTCAGCATATGATAACATGATATCTTTTTAGGCCTGGAACAGATGCAGTATTCATATCCTCCATACTACCATGCACCACAGTCGGATGATGAGTACTACAAATGAGATGTTTGTCTTTTTATTTATTTTCTTCATTTTTTAACTATTGATGTATTTTGTGTAGCTTTTATATTATGAAGTCAGATTTATGGCTCGTCAATTTTTATTGTTGTTCTTTTATTCTATTAGTTAGTTAATTGTTGTTACAAATGAGTAATGTGAACAGAAAAATACATGAAAATGCATGAAAAATACAAAAAATGTAGAAAAATGCCGAAAATCCCCAAAATACAGAAAATATAGAAGAATACATGCATATATTTAAATGTATTTCATAAATTTTAGCTGTATTTCATACTTGTTACTTATATTTCATATTACATATATTTCATAACTGGTAAATACAGAAAATTACAGAAAAATACCGGAAAATCCCGAAAAATCCCAAAAATACAAAAAATATAGAAAATACATGTAGATCTTTAAAGGTATTTCATAAAATTTAGTTGTATTTCATACTTAGTTTTATTTCATAATTGCTTACAACCTTTTACATGTTAACTCGTTGCAGGATTACAAGTTTACAAGTTAACCATCGATGTGATGACATGTTTCGAAGCAACAAAAGATGGCCGTGCAGAGATTTTTCACAGTGAATGTGTCTTCATGTTCCCTTTTCAGGTCGAGGCCATGCCTGGTGAGAAGATGTCACATTTAAATGCCGAGTATTGAAATATTTTTTTCTATGTGATTATCTCCCTGCCCTTCAATTCAAAAAAAAATTTTCACCGGTAAGTCACCAGAATACCCCAGTAATACTGTAAAAATGGCCATTATGATGCGTTGACAATAGAATTAAGTATGCTATCTATAGTTTGAATGAGGCATGCACGTGGACATATGCAGTGCTTATGATACTGGCCTTTAACCTGATTAATGTAGAAAGCAACCGAGTTGATTTCTCCATTAATCAGGTTAAAGGCCAGTATCATAAGCACTGCATATGTCCACGTGCACGCCTCATTCAAACTACAGATTGCATTCTTACATAATTCTATTGTCTACGCATCATATTGGGCATTTTTATTGTATTACTGGTGTTCTGTAGGCTTACCATTGACATTTTGGCTTTTGAATTGAAGGCATGAGAAATTATCGCATATAAGTAATATTTCAAGACTCGTATTTCGATGGATACTTAGGCAGTCATGGCGATTATTTCAAGAATTGTATCTTTTTATTTATTTTCTTCGTTTTTGTATAATTTGATGTATTTTATTCAGCTTTTGTATTACGATGTCATAAATTTGAATCATCAATTTTTATTATTGTTCTTTTATACCTATTAATTAGTTATTTTTTGTTACAAATGCGTAATGTACAGGAAAATACATGAAAAATACAGAAAAATACCGGAAAACTGAAAAATACAGAAAAATACAGAAAAGTATCTACGAAATCGATACCGATACCAAAACGAAACTACCAATACGGACCATACGGACGAAACCGAAACTTGCTTCCAAAACCACCGAAACGGGCGATACCGATATCGAAACCTAAATTTTGGGCGGAACGATACCCACACCGAAACCGAGACATAAAAACTTGCATATATGTATATGAACACACATATACTTACATATACACATACATGTATGTATTTGTATGTATAAATATGTTTGTGTATGTAAGAGAGGTAGAGGGGGGGGGGGAGAGAGAGAGAGAGAGAGAGAGAGAGAGAGAGAGAGAGAGAGAGAGAGAGAGCGTGTGTGTGTGAAAACAAGAAATTGCCTAGGGATGCTAACCAAGCAATGTTGAAGCATCATCAATCTTCACTATATAAATGCATGGGATTCATGTTTTGGGGAAGCAATTTGCATCCATGGTTGCCTAGATTGTGCTTTATGTCCAGAAATAAACGATCCATTGATCTGATCTAATCATAATAATTTGAGAGGAGATAGCAGCAGAAATGTGTTAAATCAAGATTAGCCAATAAGCATCTTTATTATAGTCGTTTCATTTTGTACCTACCTATGAAAGGTCAAGTTGGGATCATAGGTATTGCCTTAAGAAAGGCTTCACTTGAAGAAATAGAACGAACTGTATCACACGTCCAAAATTTGAGAATGTACCGTGATTTTATTTCCATCTCTTTTCTTTTTATTCCATTCATTCCCTGAGTCTTACAAGTTTGTTAATTCTGTAGAATCTAACTAATTTTCTTATCGAGTGTTGGGTACAAAATTAATTGATCAAAAGCACTATGTGAATCTTTTAGTTTTTTTCTTCATCATTTATCGTTATCATATATGCATAGTGTTTGAATCAATATAGAACCTTTTCTTCTTTATGAATCAATATTATTGCATTCCAATTCCTTCTCGATACCTCCTTAGGAAAATCCTGAATTAGATCCAAAATTGATGGGGTAAGTATTCTATTATTTATGAATCAACTTTACAACAAAAATACTTGTATGAGTCAAAAACCTCGAGTTTGGATGTGTAAATGCATTAAAAAGGACAGATTTAAGCCAATATTGTAAAAATGGAATCAAGTATATTAGTGCTTTAGAAAAAAAATATTCTTACACCTATCCTCAACTTCGAAAATACTATGTTGTTTCCTCTGCTTGACCTGTTATGGTTATTCATTATCTACATTTTTTTCCTTAGGTGCTTTTTTTGTCTGAGATTTTAGTTGAATGTTTTTATTCAGCGACGTGATTATTTGTAAGAATTCATTAAATCCTTCATTTAGGCTTATAACAAATTAAAAGTTGCTCATGTGACTTAGCCTAAAGTCTTGAGCATTGTTTTAGGGACGAACCGTATGAGTAACACATTACTGTCTGAGTGGAATTGCCACAACAGTATGACAATGACTAGGTGGATTTGAAAGGCTTGTAGATTACATATCTTAGTGGTATTATTAGGACCTTAACTGCTATTCTTGAGAAATGACTCGATCTGGCCTATTTCTGAAAATGATATATTTACATGATCCCTATCTACAACAAATTTCACGTTGAGCTCTTACAAACGAATAATCAAGTCATCTTTCCGTGCAATACATATAAAGAGACCCACCAACTATTATTTCTTTCCCATCTCTCGTCCATCTATTTTTCTTAGCTACTCATTAGAGCAATTATGATATTAAAGTCCATTCAGGGTAAATGTTCATATCGATAGAAATTATTGGCTCTAGAGATATGGTAATATATAGAAGGAAAATTTGTTTGAAGCATGTAGAGAATCGAAAGTGACTATTGTTTCGAAGAGAGGTGGATCATGCATTATTCACATTTAATTTAATGGTCAGATGTGAATTGAAAGATTAAATAATGATAATTATACAGATTCATTATTGAAAAAAATAGAAATGTCTCATTTTACTCGTAATATGTTAAAGTATGTACATGGTTTCATAGATTCTTTCGGTTTGAATGCTACATGAACATAAAAGCTAGATAACAGTTGCATTGCAAATATTGATTGGTCCAACTATGTTCTGTTTCTTTCATCGAATACTATCTATTATGGTTTTATAGTATATTTTTTATATGACCAATCAATTACTTGAGATTAAAGAAAGCATTTGAACAAAACAAATTTGAATCATAAAAAAGTTTATAGATTTTACATAATTGAATTGTGTGAGGATAATACTATCTTTCACTTTCAAGAATTATTTGAACACAGATTCAAACTTTCCTAAGACCTTTTGACATAGGACGGAAGAGAACAAGGGTTGTGGTTGGAGAATTATGGGAAAAGTTTTGGATTTGATAAAATTTCAGGCCTTGCACTTTAGCGATCTGACAATCATCGACTCGCATGCCTCATACGCAAAGATTTTTCAAACCTCTCGCCCTTGCAATTAAGCTGACTCTTGCACTTCAATTCAAAAAAAAAATTATTTAGTAAACAATAAGTTTACACCAATTTTTTCAAATTCTATTTAATTCAGTCTAAAAATAAAACAAATCCAATACCTTTACATAGGATTACAAGATTCTCAATATCTTTCTACAACCGATATGGGATTACTACTAAAATAAGAAAATTAAAACTAAATTAAGAAGATAATAAAAAACTCAAATTTCTACTAAATTCAAGTGATAATAATTCAAAAATCAATAACCCAAATACTAATGTGAAAGTGTACTCTCTATATCAGATCCACGTTTCCTTCCCTGCTTCGAGAATTTCATCACCTAATAAAGGTGATAGAAAGCACATCTGGGAAAAAAATCATCAATCTCTTATAATTAGAAAAGACACATCCATCTCTTATAATTAGAAAATACACATCCGTAAATTTTAAAGTATAACAGAATGTAGATTTGCAGATAGATTTTGTTTTAAAAAATACTTTCAAGTCATAAAACATAAGAAAGCATGTAGAACCTACTGGTTGGCTAGCTAGGGATGATCGGGAATGATCAAGTCAATATGCTCAATGAGTTCATGTGGGACCTCCAAGCTAACTTCTAGTGTAGAATCGTGCAACTCAGGCTCCAACTCATGATTAGTCATACGTTTGGACTTATGCTCTAAATGTGACTCAATCACAAGTTTAATTTTGATCATAGGCATGGATGCAGACTCATGCACACAGTTCAGACTTTGGCTCAATTTATGACTTGTGATCAACCTAATAATACATGCTGGCACTCTGATTTATGCTCAAAATCTACCATGATTGTTCGCTCTGATTGTAGTCCTTGCTCCGGGCTAGGAAGTTTATCGCATCACTCCTGGAAACTTATCTTGATTTCTCATAAAATTGTATCAACTATGTCATCAATTCTTCGATTGAATTCAGCCCATCAATTCTTTGATTGAGTTCAGCCCATGATATTGGCGGAGATGACTAATGCTTGAGAAGATACTGAAGTCGAAGCTGCATTTTAAAACAAGACTAACTGTAACAAGGCTTTCGTCTCCTCCAAAAGAAAGCTTCTTCCTTCAATTTGCATTTAGCATACAAGAATTTATCATCAGTTAGATAAAGCAATGGAAAACGAGATCTTTGAACGAGAACTCCTATTTTTCATATTAACATTTTTGTGTAACCCTTTAAATATAATGAGATCGTGATCCCTTTGAAGCTCAGATTTTATAAATTTGCAGGCATCTAGATGCAGATATATGTAGTGTAAAAATCCATTAAAAATTACTAAAATATCTGAAAATATCTTTGAGTGATGTAGTTGCTCGAACTGACTTGCTAGTGGCTCTTACGGATCAATAATCAGGCTTGAAATGGTTTCAAATGTTCAAACTAGCGAATTGTGTGTAAAATGTCCGAAAAACATGGAAAATCCCAAATATCCGGGGAAATTAACAACATTGTCACACACAAGTTTTCCTGTAATTTTTTGAAACTGATTTTTTTTTGGATAAATTGAAATTTATTGACTCTATTTTGAATTTTTTTCTTTTTTCTCTCGTTTTTCTTTTTTATTTTTTTATACTTTTTCTCTCTCTCTTTTGCTTTTTATTTTATTTTATTTTATTTTATTATTGAACTAAAGCATAACTAAATGAAAAGAGGAGGTTGATAAGAAGACAAGAAAGAAAAGTTTTAAAACAGTTAAGGTTTGGCTTTATACCAAACATAACAAGACGGAAGAGAAAGGGAGTTGTGAGAGAATTTGAAAGAAAATTTTAAAGATTTGATAAAATTTTGGGCCCCGCTTCCTGGAGATTTGTCGATTACCAACTCACATCTCGCACATAAAGATTTATCGAACATCTCACCCATGCAATCATGCCCACTCTCGCACTACAATGGAAAAGATTTTTTTGTAATTTAGTAAACAAAATGTTTACATCAATTTTTTCAAATTTTATCCAATTCAATCTAAAAAAGTCCAAGGCCTTGAAATAGGAGGCTTATAAGACTTTCAATACCCTTTCACAACCGATGTGGGATTAAAAACCACTAAAATAAGAAAATAAACTAAAATAAGAAAGCAACAAAAAGACTTAGTTTTCTACTAAAATTCAAATGAAAACAATTAAAAACTTATGACCCAAATACTAATCCACTCTGATATGGACTTGATCCTCATTACATTGACTTTCTATTACAGAGTCAATAAAGGAAGAATTTGAGTAATTTTCTATTTATCTATTGAATAACATACAATAATTTATAGACAGAACAAAAAATTGTGTTATAGAATGATTCAAAATCTCATATTTTCTGCTTTAATATATATTGTTCAGGTCTGTCATGCTCCTCAAACGCCATTTTTACATGATCCATATCTACAACAATTTTCGCTTCGGGTTCTAGCTTACAAATAATTATTAAGTCATCTTTCAAGACAATGCATAAGAAGAGACCCGCCAACCATTAAGTCATTATTAAAGTTTTGAAAAATAGATATTTTATTTAGGGCAAGTTTCTTTCTTTCCTAACTTTCATCCATTTATTTTACTTGGTTATTTACTAGATTAATTATTCACTGGAGCAATTATAATATTGATGTCTATCCACGGTAAGTGCCATAGAAATTATAACTTGGAGAAGTCAAAATTGTTTGAAGCATTCACAGAACCGAAAGTGACTCGTCTCAAAGAGCGACAAACAAGTTATTCACATTTAATTTGATGGTAAGAGACAAATTTAAAGCTAAGTAATGGTGATTATAAAGTCACCTAGGAAAAAATAGAGATGTCTTCTACGTTGCCCATAATATGCAAAAATGTCAACAGAATTTGATAGACATTTGGTTTAAATGTTACATGACGAACAGAAGCTAGATGACTGTTGCATTTCGAATATTGATTGGTCCAATTATGTTATGGTTCTTTCTTCACCTACTATCTACCATATGCATTATAGTTTTTTTTTTGCATGACCAGTCAATTGATTTTATAAAAAATTGGACAAAAAAGATTTGATTTATAAAAAAGGTTTATATATTTTACATATAATTGAATTGCATGAAGATAATACTATCTTTCACTTTCAATAATTATTAGAACCCATAGTTTCCCACTTTCCCAAGACCTTTACTTTTTAATACGAAGTCAATTAGGAAAAGAATTTGAGGAATTTTCTATTGATCTATTGATCTATTGAATAACATATAATTATTCATTGACAAGGAACAAAAAAGAACAAAGTAATAACGTCTTAGAATAGTTCAAAATATCTTATTCCTAGTTTTAATATGTATTTCTTCGTTGATAAAATTAATAACTACGTAATTGTTTTTACCTAACTATTTGGTCATATCATTTAACTATCCAATTATAACTTTTTGAATATTTTCAATACTTGAAAAAAGTAAAAATAATTAAATATCAAAAAGTATTTGTGCTTTTTGTATCTTTTTTGTTGGTTTTTTATTGTTCTTTTTGAAAGCGACAAGAATTCGTAGATTGGAAACAATTGTAAGGAAAAAATGAAAATTTATTTCTTTTAATGGCACATACATATAAATATGCATGGATAATACATTTTCTTATTTTTCCACAAGGATTTCTGTCATGCTCTTATCCATTAAGTGTTTTGATGACATGCGCCTCTTGATCATCGGCAAATTATAAGCATTGAGCACAGTTAACATTGTCTGTAGAAAAAGACGAGCAGCATTTAGTATCCTAATAATAAATAGGCTGCTGAAGGATCAAATTGCTCAATTTCGTGAAAAGATTTCAATGTATCCTTATGTTAAACCTGTTAACTCAAATTTTATTCGTGTTTCCCTGGATATGGATGCAAATCATTACATAATAAAATGGAATCTTTTATTTGTAAGTTAGTCTGGCTGTAGATGCAACGAATACGAAACTACTACTAACCGGATGCTTTGAATGTGTGTTGGAGGATACAATTGTTTGAATATTTTGATATTCTCATATTTTTGCGAGAGGATCTAAAACCTTACTGGTAGTATGTATATATGTATGGCATCTGTTGCTGTAGATACTGAATCTCCTGTACGAGAAGGATATTGTATCAGAAGATGCAATACTTACCTGGGCAAATGAGAAGGAAGGAGCAGATGACGCAGACAAGATCTTTGTGAAGCAGGCTGAACCATTTATCACGGTATGTATGCACACTTGAGCTATGCGTGAAGATTTTGTTCTGGTTCGGGTGTTAATGTGGAAATAATGATGCTGCATGTTTGTATTTCCCAAAAAATGAAAAATGAAAAAAAAAAAGAGTGAGAAAGAAATAGGACAGGTGGAAAAAAAGAAATATGTGGACCTGAAAATTGCCTAATTCTTAATGTCAGCAGCAGCAGAACACATCTTTATGGTGTAATAGATATGATAATACTTTCTACTTCATTAAAAGTTCTCCAAGGGCCCTTATTTAGCATATCTGCATATGTAGTAGCTGCATGCACACAAAAGCATAACTTTATGGCATCTAACTGTAACCTCAGTAAGGTATGACATTCAGAGCTCCTGTTGGATGTCTGAACTTTAATACCCCCTAAGCTGTGTATTTATGTATGTAGGATCATGCTCTAGTGTTTATTTCTTCTTTATTTCCTCAAATTTTCATTGTTGGCCGGTTAATATGACAAGATTCATTGTTTGCATTTTGTTACAAAGTTCTTACGTGAAATGTTATGTGTTAAATTGGGTATAGTGGCTAAGGGAAGCTTCTGAGGAGGAAGAAGACGAATGAATGTCAGAATCGATGGCACTTCTAGATCCATACCCAAAGAACTGATTCATCAGTTCGGTAATGGCCGCAGCGATCAGGAAAGTTTGTAGTATATTATATGGTGAGAGCCAGGCTATCAAGCAAACACTTATATTCTTGGCCCGAAACTATAATGTATTGATGGGAAGAGCTTTCTCCATTTTCCTTCATTGGGGTATAAAACAGGAAAGATTTATTCGTGCCATTCTCACAATTATGTTTTAGGTTCTGTAAATTTAGTTGAGTTGTGGGGTGACGTTTTCTGATGAAATACATCGTCGTGGGTTTTCTGAAGATCTTTGATCTCTAGTAAGTTCAAATACCTCTTTCTTTTGAAGTACCGGAGTGACGTTTTGGATGATATGCGTCATTGGTTTTCGCAAGCTCTTTATGATCGCTAGATGCCTCCTGTGTGTTCAAAGATCTCTTTATCGATTGGATTTCCGCATATATTACGTTTTTTCCCCTTTTTTTCTTCTTTTTTTTGGGTAATTCGGACCTTGCATCTGAGATCACATGTTTCCCAACCTACGGGTTTTATTAGTGTGCTTATAATGCATGTTTATTCATTAATGCTAAATTACATTGTCTATTAATAATTTTGCTTCTCTCGCAATTTTCTGAAAAATAAATCGTGTGCTGATGAGCATTAGCTCAGTTGGCATCTTCCCCATCTCCCTGCTTTCCTCCAAGGGGGTCATCATGGTTCCAATCCTTCCAGCCTTGGTGGATGTGGGACTTGCGTGCGCATAGCATTGAAGCATTGAATTCCGATGGATAAAAGAAGGAAAATAAATCGTATGGGGCAACACGATACCGAGTCCACAATGTTGTTGATGTGCAAGTGATATTAGGTATCGCCCTTTGGTCTGTTTTCATACATAATCACCATTGGATTACGCTATATTTTATTAAGTTTGCTAATTATATGATCGTTAGTATGATTATATAGGATTTAATGTAGAAAAGTTAGCATCCGATTTAATAGATCAGGCGTCAAAGAAACAAAAAGGTGGAAAGTACAAGTCTATATTAGGCTTGTACTCATTGTGGGGCCCACCTTTTTGTGTCTTGACACCCGATCTACTGCATCCATTTGATCTAGTTGAATCCCTTGATTATAATTATGTATCAATATAAAAGTTTAATTGTGTTTCTTAGCTTAAATAATTCAGGCACGTAAAAAATTATGTTGAATAACTACAAAGATATGAATATGGTAGCAATGCAAATACGAGTATTGGTTCTAATCGAATAAAATACTAATGTAGTTTGACGCTGAGTAATTTCATGATATTGGTATTCTTTTGTCCCAACAAACAAATTCTTGATATTTGTGTTGGCCTCCTGTCTCAACTCGATTGTTTCCCGTGACATTTGCAATTGAAAATCAAGAATGGAACATGAAATTTGGTCAATGTAGCACCCGTAAAGAATTTTACTGATGTAGGAAGATGATGGTACAAAATAATTTAGAACAGAGAATAAGATAGAACAGAGAGAGTTACAAATCTTGTAGAATTTTTCATGACATCTCACATTACAAGTCCTGCCTTGGGTCGAGGCGTTAACAATCAGTGCCAACAACCCTACGTTTGATGCCGACCTGCTGTGCTTAACCGTTAATGGTCTAACTACTAACCGCTAGTAGAATAAGTTGTCTTCTCCGTGATTGCGGCGTTGAAATTGCAGCTCAACAGCTGCCCTGACTGCCCTGAAGAAGATGAACATCTCTCTCTACGGTCGGTTATGATCCCAACCGGCTCTCTTCTAAGGCATGATCAACTGGTAAAGATGCATTCACTTCGCCATCAATTGTGTTGATTAAACCCGACAAATGAACCGTGGAGATGGACTCTTTAGCATCGGACGGACGAGCTGATTTTTTAACAAAGCCTTGCAAAATTTCCTTCTTAGATGATAAAGTGACGAGCTTATTAATGTTATATTCTATCACTTAATCATTCTTTAACAGAGCCTAACAAACTATTGTAGAAACTAAAGATCTAGATTAATCATTAAGCAAGACCATGCAAATAATAATCTAGATATATAACATGCGGAATCTTAAACTGTTGCATACTCTGATTTAGCGGAAGCGTACCTGAGTCCATCGCTAATAATCTGAAAGAGATCCTGACGATACCGCAACGGATGATCTTCCAGAATATCACGAATCAACCGGTTGGAGAATCCCTTTAGCTTTCTCCCGGTTTCTCTCCTAGCGACGGGACGTAGAAAAGACGGCTCAACTTTGTTCGTGTATTCCGGGGACCACGACCGCTAATATTTATAGGCTAGCCTCCATAGCCCTAGGGTTTCCAACTCGGCCCATCAACGAGTTGAAGCCCAATAGTCTCTACACATAAAGGCCCCACAACCTGTTTAACTCATTTAGCCCATTTAATTAATTAAAACCAGATCACTAATATATTGGGCTTAACATGACAGCGTTGCACTTATATAATTATTCACCGCATATAAGCCCAACGTTGGATTAAGATCCAACTTAGTTGGATAAGTTCCAACAATCTCCCACTTGGGCTATATGCTTAAACTTTGTAATTATATTTCATAGTGCATACAACCAAATAAAATCTTAACCTGCTGTCATTTCTTTAATGAGTCAAAAACAATCCGGTCCATCACTTATATTAGCAATGGATCAAAAAGATCTTCGCCGCAGCAATTGCAGCTCGACCCATCAGTGGTCACCGTGCTAATACAAAAGAATGACATGGATTATGAAGTGGATGTGTAGCGTGGAAATTACATGTAATGTGATCTAACATGTCTATTTCCAACTGATCCTCCTTAACATTAGTGAGATCATAAACAAACCAAAATCGGAGTGAAGCCGAACTGAAACCAAAAACTTTATTTCTGATCAGAAAATAACCTCAAGCTTAAGCTGGAGACTTAATTTTGTCTATCATATGAGCACCCAAACGAACAAACTCCCACAAAACTGAATGTTCTTAATGAAATGATATCCATATGAGTAGCTAGCTCATAAAACCTTTTGGATGACATTTCCTTACTATAACGGATCCGTAATTACATGGTTTGTTCCGATGTGCTCATTAGACAATTATACACTCCTATTATTAACAAACTAGGAACTTGATCTCTGAATATCTAAACTTTGTCGAGTTCCTGTTTGTTGCTGGAATATAAAACTGCAGACTTTATTGTCATTAAATAAAATGTGTGGTGTTTCAACACCATCCCTAATTTGCAGCATAGTGACAAAATATGCAGATATATTTCATGATTTGGATGTCACGTAATATGATATGAAATCTAAAGCCATGTCAGAAGAGACTATATAAAAGGGACCATTTAGATCTCTTCTAGTAGATGGCGCCTAACATAGATTTTCATATATTCTTTGCATCCAATAAATGATCAGAGTCAGTATACCAAAATGATCTCAAACCTTTTTGACTACTGATCCTTGAACATGCAACCCTTTTGTTCTCCATAAATACCGTAAGACACATTTGGCTGTTGTCAAATGGTCAACTCCTGAACTTAACAATCTGCCCAACATACCTGTAATATATGCAACAACCAAATGCATATAAAACTGAGCATACTTTAGACTCCCTATTGGTGAGATATAGGAAATCTTCTTAAGATTATTCTCAGGGCAATTTTGAGACTAAACTTGTCTCCCATAGAACTTAGCATTCATTACCACATAGATATTATATAAATTACATGCTCCCACAAAACTCAGATAACATCATTAAATATCATCTCAAAACCGAATGAGGTGATCACTTAATGAAAGTTAATATATCATCAACGATATTGAAATGCTCTGCTAATGCCATTTAAAACCTCACAGAGTCTTTCATGAAAACTGAATAGAAAGTCTCTTTACAATTAATGCATTCTTTTCCGTATAAAGTCTTTGAGTGATACACTTTAAATCTTTTCTTAATACCCTTTTGAATTCCTTTTGATTATAAAAAACTATTTACAATCAATAGGTTTCAAACCTTATGGCAATGAGAGAAAGATTTTAAGTATCATTTAAAGACTTTCTTAATTAATGCAATAATCCATTTTAGAGATGTAGAATTTTTATGACTTGATGTAAGTCGAACTTTCATCATCCTAATGTCATCAGTAAACTTGTCATCTCTTTAATGAATTTCCTGAATGACAGTTAGTGCTTTGAGGTTGCTAGAGTTTGTCCTTATGAATAATTTCCCAAATATGAGGAATTACAACATTATCTTGAATTTAATGTGTCTTGAACAATGTCAGGAATACCATCCTGAACAATGCCAACAACACTTGTGAGATTAATCTTCTTCAAGAATAATGTCATTAACCAAACTTCCCCCCTCAAACTCAGCATCCTCAAATAGGTGTGCATTTCCTAATTCGTAAACTAACTTAATAGTGGGATTATAAAAATAATATCAACTTTAAAACTATTCAACAAAACCAAATAATCATTAGCATTATGTCCTATTACTTTATTAGGCTTATAAAGCCTTACCTTAGTTGGACATATCCAAACATGCAATTGATTCATTTGTTGAAACTTTAGTAATGATATAAGCTGCAATCAATAACCAACTGAATTCTAAACTGTTAATACTTTCATTACAATACATGTACTTAAACTGCAGGAATCTTAGAAATAAGGCAACATTTCCAAATAAATGAAGATTATAATGATCTTTTAAATAACTAGAATAATCTAATTTTGAATTAAGAGACAACCAAATTTTCCATTCAAAATTGAACACTTATAACCGAATTTGTTCAAAATAGAAATGGAAATCCAAATTCCGTTAAAAACGGTACATAATAGTCTCATAAAATTCAAATACAATCTAGCATTTAAAAGAAATAATCTAAATTTAATGTGCCTCTACTTGAACCATCTTGCCATTGCCCATATCGATGTATCTTTCACCATCATTTGGCTCTTGGCATCTTAGGCAATCCTGCATAGATACAATAATGTGAATGGTTATACCAAATCTTTCCATCACGTGCCTATAAGTACCAAAGGTTGCATGAAAAGAAATTAACTTAGAATCAAACCGAATTAAAGAAACATACCCTTTTTAGCACGCCAAGCGTGATAATTTGAGCAATTCTTCTTTACATGCCCTTCAACTCCACAAAAGAAACAACCATGACCTTCTGAACTTTTCAGTTCCCTTCGTTGTTTCTTTTGAGAAGCTGTATCTGCAGCTTCAGTATCCTTCTTACTTTTGTTGAAGGTGGATGTCAGGAGAGGGCTTTCTGTCAATTCTTGCTCAAGCCTTTCATCTTCCTTTACACAGTTTGAGATGAGCTCATCCATAGACCAAGTCTCATCCTTCAGATTGTAGCTCATCTTAAACTGGTCAAACTGGGATGGAAGAGATATCATAACAAAATGCACTAGCAGAGCTTCAGAGAGGTCTAGCTCAAGTGCTTTCAACCTTGAAGCAATATCAGACATCTTCATTATATGCTCCCTGATGTTTCCTTTTCCTTCATATTTCATTGAAGATAGGTTTGTCAAGAGTGTATTAATCTCACCCTTTTCATTCTTGACAAACTTCTTTTAAAGCTCTATAAGGAACCATTTAGCTGTGGAAATTTTCTCTGAAAGAGAACCACTGAGATATTCTGGAATGTCATTCTTTATAAGCATTAGGCTCATGCGATTTGATCTCTTCCACTCCTCCATCTCCCTCTTTTCATCAGAGGTACTCTCATCAGTGAGTGGTGGGGGACAATGAGTCCTTAATGCCAGATCAAGATCCATGACTCTGAGGATTATCAAAAGATTCTCCTTCCATGCCTTGAAGTTATTGCCATTAAGGACTGGAATTGATTTTAGGTTGGCAGAAAAATTTTCAGGAATAATAGCTGAAAAGAGAACAAGAAAACAATTTTAACATGTTCATATGAGTATTAAACAAAACAACACCAAATTCAAATTAATGCTATTTTCCCATCTCAAGATATCCCCCACTAGCCCAATATTTATCTTTGGATAATCTATTGACTAGTCACTGACATCTTGTTGTAGCAATCAGACAATGACAATAATAACATGCCAAAATAAAACTTCCTTTGGGCCGAATTAAATTTGCATGCATTGAACTCACTAATCATCACCTTGTCTATTGCCACAGGTGCGCATGAAATGGTATAGAACGGTAATCTTCCTTTGGGCCGATTTAGCATTCTTACGCAAATCACGGGCACATTTGATTCTTTTTATACTCATGAAATGAAATAATGAAAATCAACAGAGCCCACTTTGGCGAGGTGATGATTGCACGAAATCATTTCATAAATATATACCTTTGCAAAATTTGAATCTAAGTCGTAATTTAATACATGAATATACTTTAAGTGGGGATATTCAAGTCCACTTTTCTTCAAAATCAAATTTAGGGCAACCAAAATTTTCATACAAAAGTATGTATTCAACTTGTTATATTTCGAGATTAGAACTGATCTTCACAAGAAAACCCACTTTGGTGAGTTGATGATCCAATCATTCTATATTCGAAATATATAATAATTGTGCCAAAAAATTGAAATTGAAACTAAACCGAATTTAACAAAAAATGATTACAACAAGTGGAAATATATATAAGAACCTTTTATTCCACCCTTCTAATCATTTATATTGAGTTAAATAAAATTTATAACTTCAACACAAATTTTCTTCTTCAAAATGGGGTATATAGGTATACTAATGTGTATATGAACATACATATAAAGTTATATATATAAATACACACCCTGCCCCATTTCATATATAACTTTAAAATGTGTCAAATTTCCTTAAGGCCATTTGCTTGATGGTTAGTGCACAAAAAATTCTTTAAGGCCTTTTAAACTTATTCTTGAGGAGAAATATATGTTAAAGATTTTTATTTGCTCCCGAAGAAAACACGTGAATTTTGTGTTTTAATTTAAATCTAAATTTAGGCAATCTGAATTTTCACACCAATGTATGAAGTAACTTGTTATATACCGGAGTATATATATAAATTGTTTTATGCCATAAACTTCGAATTTAAATTTATTTTGCACATTTAACACAAAATTTTATCTTTGAGGAGGAATATACATATAAACGTCTTATTTCCTCCTTCAATCCAAATTAAATTCAATATTGGGCAACCAATCATACAAAAGTATGTATTTAACCGTTTATGTTACGAAATAATAATAATTTAACAGTAAAGCCCACTTTGGTGGGATCCCGTAATAATTAAAATTATTTTGAAACATATAATTTGATGTGCCCAAAAAATCGAATTCAATTGAAACTGAACTTAAATGTAAATATACAGGAAAGCCTTTTATTTACTCCTTTGATCCGTTTAAAATTCATCCAAGCAACTGATCATACTGAGTATGTATTTTAATCCGTTTACATTCCGAAATAATAACAATTTTAATAGTAGAACCCACTTTGGTGGAATTTTACAAAAAATTGGAATTATTTCAAAAATGTATATATGACTGAATTTTGCCTAAAGAATTAAAATTGGAATGAACTTAAATTTAACACACAAAATTGGGCCTAAAAGAAATATATATACACAACCATTTATTTCCTCATTTTAACGAATTTAAATTTAAAATTTTAGGCACTAAATTTACATACAAAGTATGCCCGTAACTTTTTATATATCGAAATAAGAGTAATCGCCACGATAAAGCCCACTTTGGTGGGGATTTGATTTAATTACAATCATTTCGAAATATATATATAATATAGCATGCCTAAAAATTAAATTTAAAATTAAAGCTGAATTTTAACACAAAAATTTCACTTAAGGGAAATATACAAAGTCCTTTTTATTCCCTCCTGTAACTTGTGTTAAAATATCCCAAAGTAGGCCTAAATTTGTGTCCAAATGACCCAAAAATTGGGTCCAAAATTAGCCATGATGGTGCCCAAAACTGTTCTGCAATAAGCCTAAAAGAAAGCTAAAAACTGGTTTGCAATAATAGGCCCAAAACAGCCAAATAACCCAAACATGGCCAAAACAGGCCCAGCCCAATCCTCCCAAAAAAGAAAAAGCATTTTTTTTAACTTCTTGTGGGCCGGCCCAAGGGGGGTCCGGCCCACGCTGCTGGACTGCGGGTAGGTTTAGGGTTTCTGAGTGGGGGCGACCAACGTCGCCGCCACCCCCATCTGTGCTGTCGGGCGCCGGCGGGGGCGGCAGGGTTGCCGCCCCCTTGCTGATCCGCGGCAGGCCCCTGGGGGGGGGCTGCTCCGTTCTGACGGGGGGAGGCGGAGCCCCCCGGCCCTCTCATAGATTCAACTGAGGGCGGCGGCGAGGCCGCCCCCTTTGCAACCCGATGGGGGCGGCGCCGCCGCCCCCTTTATTTCGAATCCCTTACGGGGGCGGCGACAGCCCCCCTTGTTTTCCAACGGGGGGGACGAGGCCCCCCTTTCTGCCAGTCGATCCTGACAGGGGCGGCGGGGAGCCGCCCCCTTGGCGCCTGAACGGGGGCGGCTGCCGCCGTCCCCTCTGTTGCCGTCGGGGGCGGCGGGGAGCCGCCCCCTTGCGCCTGAGAATTAACGGGGAGGGGGGCGGCAATGCCCCCCCAAAAACCCCCTTTTTTCAACCTACAGGGGCGGCAAAGCCGCCCCTTTCTGATCTGTGTCGGCGCCGGCGATCCGACGAGGGCGGCTCTGCCGCCCCTCTTTTGCTGTGTCGGGCGGCGGCCGACGGGCCGCCCCCGATCTAGGGTTTGTCTAAAAAAACAATTTTTTTGGTTGGAAAAATTAATCAAAAAACCAAATTTTTATAGATCTGAAACTTAAAACTGATAAAAAACTAATTTTTATCAGATCCGAAACTTAAGACAGATTAAAAATCTGATTTTTATCAGATCTATTACGAGCAGACAAAAATTTAAGATCCACGGCATGTGGGCTCCGATACCACTTGTAGAAACTAAAGATCTAGATTAATCATTAAGCAAGACCATGCAAATAATAATCTAGATATATAACATGCGGAATCTTAAACTGTTGCATACTCTGATTTAGCGGAAGCGTACCTGAGTCCATCGCTAATAATCTGAAAGAGATCCCGACGATACCTCAATGGATGATCTTCCAGAATAGCACGAATCAACCGGTTGGAGAATCCCTTTAGCTTTCTCCCTGTTTCTCTCCTAGCGACGGGACGTAGAAAAGACGGCTCAACTTTGTTCGTGTATTCCGGGGACCACGACCGCTAATATTTATAGGCTAGCCTCCATAGCCCTAGGGTTTCCAACTCGGCCCATCAACGAGTTGAAGCCCAATAGTCTCTACACATAAAGGCCCCACAACCTGTTTAACTCATTTAGCCCATTTAATTAATTAAAACCAGATCACTAATATATTGGGCTTAACATGACAGCGTAGCACTTATATAATTATTCACCGCATATAAGCCCAACGTTGAATTAAGATCCAACTTAGTTGGATAAGTTCCAACAACTATCACAAACAATCAGAAAGCAGATTTTTTAAAACAAAATTTGTCATTTTCCTCTTCACAATTTTGTGGTTGCCATGGCTACACATTGAAATACACAATTTAACTTCTGAGTAAATTATTTATTTGATTTTTATGAGTTGTTTTATCTTAAAATTAAATGTAAACTTTGAAATAGTTTAACAACTAATGGGTGAAATACTGAGAAATTTGATATTTTAATACCAATTTTTAATGGTATAGTGTATTTGTTGTTTCCCCTGTCAGGAGACAGCAGGTGTTGATAATTCTAGCCAAATTCATTCTCCCATTTGTGTCTTTTGGTTTTCCACTAGTTGGGAATTTGAGATGTCTCTCCACATTGAATATAGAATGTGAATGGACATATATTAAGTGTGATGGTAATGTGTAATGTGTAATGGTGGGGTTAGTGGAGCATTGATGAAGGCATGTGAAGGGTTCCTCCTTAGGCCTATATAAGGAGAGGTCATTTGCTCATTCCAAAGGCATCTCATTCCATCCAAGTATTATCTTCTCCAAGTTGAGTGAAGAGTATCCACTCCAAGTTGAGAATGTTGTAGTGTGTAGGAAGCAAACAAGAGTGAGAGAGTATTTCCTTCAAGTGGTGTTCTTGAAGTAGTGTGTCTCTCTTGTATCCATTATTGACATTAGTGGAAATTCTTGTTGTTGCTCCCCGTGGATGTAGGCACATTGCCGAACCACGTTATATCCGGTGTCACCCTTCTACCTTTTATTCTTGTATTTCCAATTTGTTTGTGTTTGAAATATTATTCTATTTCGCTATTTTTCCTAACAGTGGTATCAGAGCTATGGAGGGTATAAAGAGTACCATGATTCTTCTCAACAACTCAAATTGGGTGACTTGGAAGCCGAGGATGGAGGACATCCTTTATTGCAAGGATTTGCATGTGCCGATCGAAGGAGATAAGGCGAAGCCAAAGGAACATCGGATGCGGATTGGAACAAGTTAAATCGCAAAGCTATTGGTTATATTCGCGAATGGGTGGATGATAGCGAGTTTCACCATGTGTCCAATGAAGTTAACTCACATCAATTGTGGTTAAAGTTTGAATCTTTGTTCGAAAAGAAGACCGCTGCGAAGAAAGCCTTTCTAATCAAGGAGTTGGTGAATGTCAAGTTTAAAGAAGGTGTTAGAGTGACCGAGCATCTCAACAACTTTCAAAGCACGATCAATCAATTGGTCACAATGGGTATGAAGATCGATGACGAGTTGCAAGCATTGTGGCTTTTGGGGTCGTTACCTGATAGTTGGGAGACCTTCTCGTGACCGTAAGTAACTCTGCCCCTGACGGTGTATTGTCTATGGATAATGTTAAAGATAACATGTTGAATGAAGAGACTAGAAGGAAGTCTATAAGTTCAAGCTCGGATCATACTCAAGTGTTTCTGCGGAGAACCGAGGAAGGAGCAAGAGTAGATGACCCAAAGGCCATGGAAGGGGCGTAAGCAAATCAAAGGCAAGATTCAATGGAAAGTGCCATCATTGCGATCTTTTCGGACATATGAAAAGAAACTGCAACAAGTTGGCAAAAGGCTCGAATGAGAGTCACGTTGGCAGCGCTAATAAATCAAAGGAGGACACAAGTAGTACTACCGCCGTGTCTCAAGGTGACTTTGATTTCCTTTGCTTTGAAAGTGAATGCTTACATTTTGATGATTGTGATGGAACCGGATGGGTTGTTGACTCGGGAGCATCATTCCATGCAACGACAAACTCGAAGTTCTTCACTATGTACAAAGCCAGTGACTTTGGTAGAGTGAATATGGGGAATGAGAGCTATTCCCACATTGCCAGAATCGGAGATGTTTGTTTCGAGACCGACATGGGCTACAAGTTTATGTTGAAGGATGTGAGACATGTACCGGGCATGCGTCTCAATTTGTTGTCAACCGGTGTGCTTGACAAACAAGGTTTTCATCATCATGGAGTTGATGGAAAATGTAGGCTTACGAAAGGATCGCTTGTGGTGGCTAGAGGGAAGCTGTGTTGTACCCTCTACAAGACATATGGCAAGATATGTAAAGGGGAGTTGAACATTGCGGATGGTTCATCTCCAAATCTATGGCACAAGCGGCTAGGTCATATGAGTGAGAAGGGATTGCAAGTCTTGGCTAAGAAGTCGCTAATTTCCCTTTTGAAAGGTACCTCACTCAACTCTTGTGATTTCTGTTCATTCTTTAAACAACATAAAGTGAGTTTCAAGAGTAAATTTTCTAAGAAAGAAAATGTGCTAGACCTAGTACACTCTAATGTATGTGGCCACATGGAAGTTGAATTACTAGATCGTAATAATTATTTTGTTACCTTTATTGATGATGCTTCACGCAAGGTTTGGGTGTATTTGTTGAAAACAAAAGACCCGGTGTTCCAGACCTTTACGGAGTACCATGTCATGGTTGAGAGGGAAACTGGGAAGGCTCTCAAGTGTCTCCGTAGTGACAATGGCAGAGAGTACACTTCGAACACGTTTAAAGAATATTGTTTGAAGCACGGCATCAGGCATGTAAGGACTGTACCTGGCACCCCACAGCAAAATGGTGTAGCGGAGAGGATGAACTGCACCATTTTGGAGAAAGTCCGAAGTATGCTGAAGACCGCTAACCTGTCAAAACAGTTTTGGGGAGAAGCAGTGATAGCGGCATGCTACCTCATCAACCGATCGCCATGTATATCGTTGGACTTGAAGATGCCAGAAAGCGTATGGACCGGTAAGGAAGCTTCTTATTCTCACTTGAGGGTGTTCGGGAGCAAAGCATTTGCACATGTTCCGAAGCAAGAAAGATCAAAGCTTGACGATAAAGCTATCCCTGTTATATTTCTTGGATATGGAAATGAGGAGATGGGATACCGGTTATGGAATCCAAAGTCCAACAAGTTGTTCAGAAGTCGAGACGTGGTGTTTCAAGAAGATCAAACGGTTGCGGATCTTGGCAAAGAAGTGATTGATCAAGTTGAACGCTTCACATATGATTCATCATTGCTCTTAAGAGAATCGCGTGACGAGGCTCAAGATGTTGCAAATGAGAATGTTCGCAACGAGGAAGCTGAACTTGAGGATAATGATCAGGAAAATCATGATCAGGTGGAGCTAGACGAGGAGGATCCTAATCAAGCGGAACAAATCCAGGAGGGTCCAAATCAGGGGGGAGCAAGCAGAAAATTCTCAAGAGCCAGTTCGAAGATCCAACAGGGTTCTCAAACCAAATTCCAAGTATCCTTCTTCACAGTATATTTTGGTGACCAGTGACGGAGAACCAAAATGCTTTAAAGAAGTAATGACTCATGCAGACAACGACAAATGGAAGTTGGCGATGAAGTCTGAGATGGACTCCTTGTTAAAAACGGCACCTATGATTTGGTGGAGCTTCCTAAAGGGATAAAATCACTCAAGAATTAGTGGGTGTTCAAGCTGAAGAGGGACGAAAACGAGCAACTAACAAAGTTCAAGGCTCGCTTGGTTGTGAAAGGTTTTGGACAAAAGGAAGGTATAGATTTTGAGGAAATTTTCTCACCTGTTGTCAAGATGACATCTATTAGGGTTATTCTTGGCATGGCGGCTAGCATGGATCTGGAGGTGGAGTAGCTAGATGTGAAGACGGCATTCCTTCATGGAGATTTGGAGGAAGAGATCTACATGGAGCAATCGGAAGGATTTGAGGTAGAGGGAAAGGAGCACATGGTTTGCAAGTTAAAGAAAAGTTTATACGGGCTGAAGCAAGCGCCAAGGCAATGGTATAAGAAGTTTGACTTGTTCATGGTAAGTCATGGGTACAAGCACACTGATGCAGATCCATGTGTGTATATCCAACAGTTCCCTGGAGGTAAATTCATAATTTTACTACTCTATGTTGATGATATGATGATTGTAGGGAAAGATGTTTGCATAATTCACAGACTAAAGGCAGATTTGTCAAAAGCAAGACTTCAGGCCAATTAAGCAGATATTGGGCAAGGAGATTACTCGCGAAAAAAAGAAGCACAAGCTGTGGCTTTCACAGGAGAGGTATGTTGAACAAGTGCTTGAGAGGTTCAACATGAAAGGAGCCAAGGCGATGAGATCACCTCTGGGTAATCACTTCAAGTTAATCAGATTGGCGTGCTTAACTACTCAAGAGGAGAAAGAGAAGATGGCAGGTATTCCCTATGCATCAGCTGTAGGTAGTCTTATGTATGCGATGGTATGTACTCGTCCAGACATTGCGCATGAAGTTAGTATTGTCAGCAGATATCTCTCTAATCCTGGAAGAGAGCATTGGGAGGCAGTCAAGTGGATACTCAGATATTTGAGGGGAACCTCAAATTTTTGCTTGAGTTTTGGTGGATCAAAACCAACTTTGGAAGGTTTCACGGATGCAGATTTGGCAGGAGACTTTAATAATCGAAAGTCTAATTCTGGTTACTTATTTACTTTTGCAGGGGGAGCTGTTTCATGGTAGTCCAAGTTACAGAAGTGCGTAGCATTATCCACCACAGAGCCTGAGTATATAACAGCTAATGAAGCGGGTAAGAAGTTTATATGGCTGCAGAGGTTTGTTCAAGAGCTGTGTATGAACATGAAAGATATGTGCTACATTGCGACAGTCAAAGTGCAATTCAGTTGAGTAAGAACTCGGTTCATCATCCTCGCACTATGTACATTGAGGTGCGATATCATTGGATCTGAGATGTGATATCCAAGAAGCTTTTCTAATTGGGAAAAATTCATACCTACAAGAACATCGCAGATATGCTAACAAAAGTCGTTCCGTAAGAGAAGCTGCAGTATTGTTGCAAGGCAGCTGGGATGGACTTTAAGTAAGTCCAACCACAAAAGACAGTTTGGCTGGAGGGGGAGATTGTTAATAATTCCAGCCAAATTCATTCTCCCATTTGTGTCTTTTGGTTTTCCATTAGTTGGGAATTTGAGAGGTTTCTCCACATTGAATAAAGAACGTGAATGGACCTATATTAAGTGCGATGGTAATGGGTATGTGTAATGGTGGAGTTAGTGGAGCATTGATGAAGGCATGTGAAGGGTTCCTCCTTAGGCCTATATAAGGAGATGTCATTTGCTCATTCCAAGGCATCTCATTCCATCCAAGTATTATATTCTCCAAGTTGAGTGAAGAATGTCCACTCCAAGTTGAGAGTGTTGTAGTGTGTAGGAAGCAAACAAGAGTGAGAGAGTGTTTCCTTCAAGTGGTGTTCTTAAAGTAGTGTGTTTCTCTTGTATCCATTATTGACGTTAGTGGAAGTTCTTGTTGTTGTTCCCCGTGGATGTAGGCACATTGCCGAACCACGTTATATCCGGTGTCATCCTTCTACCTTTTATTCTTGTATTTCCAATTTGTTTGTGTTTGACATATTATTCTATTTCGCTATTTTTCCTAACAGCAAGTGTAGAGGAAAGTGAGGGGAAAGACAACAGTTCTCCAATGTTCTGTATTGGATTAGAAAAATCAGTAACCCTAAGGCAATCTTCACTACGAAAGGCAGCAACAGTCCTTTACTGATTGTCTTAATCGGATAATGGTAAAATTTTGTTTATCTTAATCACAGAAATGATATCACATGATTCCATGTGCCGATTGTCAATCAGTTGGAACTATAGAGGAATCCATCTAATATGATCAAAATAGAGCCTTCCTATGAAGTATCTATCACTCGTAGTGGTCGAAATATAAATGCAACATGGATGTCAATCTGTTGTTTTAAAATAGAAGCAAGAAATTAATATTTTTGATTTCATTGTCTTTCTTTTAAATATTCTTCTTAATTTATTTCTTCTACTCAGCATGGTGAAGTCAATTGGAGGATATCCAAGGATCGGAATAGATTCTTAAGCTTCAGTTTCTGATAGAGGAAGCTACTTCATATTTTCAGGTAATTTCAAATTTTAAAGTTGCCCCCTTTCTAATGGGTTGATTTCGTTACTTGATTGTTCTTGGCTTAATCCTTTTTAATACTATTATTTTGGGGAGATTTGAGCAGATAGAATTGGAAGTATCGAGCATTTCTTATTTTGCGTTATTATGTTTGGGTTAGCTTACTCTTTTTCTGATTACTTTTTTAATTATCATTCTTCTTATTGTAATTTGGTGCATTCCATCTATTTGAGAAATTGTCAGCTACCCATAGGTTTTGCTTTGGTCAATTTTAAGTAAGAACTGCTCTAATTTGTTTCTTCAATTCCAGACACAAATGCTAGTCATTGTTCCTTATAAGACTATCTATTGATGTTGTTATTACTTAACTAGGTTTATTTATTGATACTCTATAGTTGCAACAGTTTCTATTTTTCATCATTTTTGTTTGCTTTTGTTTAATTATAGTGGGTTCAATATCTCTTCAGTCATGTGTAGTTTGCTTTTGTTTCGTATAATTTCTGCTCATTTACGCACTGTTGGTTCAAATATCCTATTGCCATTTAATTTCTGCGCCTTTTGTTTAGATTGATTCTTCAGTTGCATTCATTTGAGAGTACATATTTTTTAATTTTTCTTTTTTTCCTCCTGCCTTTTTAAAGTTATTTTGCTTTCCTGAATATGAGACCAACTCTTGATGGACTAGCTGAGTTAAGTTTCCTGAATATGCTACTTGAAATATAAGACCAATATACCCGAGCCAATTGGCTTAATGGTATTTGTTGAGTATTGCACTTCTCCCTACTTGGTGTTAATGATGAGCAAACATAAATACTTGTGACTAATCCCATATTTTACAGTTAATCCATTGCCTAAGCTTATTATGAAGATCTACTTGCAATGGATGACACTCAAAGATCATTGAAGGCACATGAAATGGATTGGATGATCGTAGATGGTGATATGAAGCTACATGAAGACTTCAAGCTCATGCATTGGATAGAAGAGACAGTTCGTCAAATGTAACTTTCTTATATCTCTTCTAGTATTTAGCTTAGAAGTAGAACATTGTTGGAGCACACACACATCTTCATTTCAATCTTTGGACATCATTAGATCAATCGTCCTTAGACTCCAATTCATTTCCATATTGATTGCTGGTGAACGTTTTACAGTCGCCTGTCTAAAAAATAGTCGACTGTGTTTTGTTCTATAGTCACCTGTTATGCACAAACTTTTACAGTCTAGTTTTGGGCTTCTCTGCTTTAATTCCCACAGGCGACTTATGAATGATTCACAGGCGCCTGTCCAAGTGACAATCGACTATGTTTTGTTAATCAGTCACATGTCTATCTTTAGCCCAAAGTCTATTTCTCTGATTACTCTGGCCAGTCGACTTATGTTGGATTTACAGTCGACTGTCCATTGGAACAGTCGACTGTCAATGCTGCAATAGTCGTCTGTCTGTGAGCCAATTTGTTGACTCAACTCTCTGGAAAGTCTCAGGGTTTTGACAGTCGTCTGTAGAAGGAATTACAGTCGCCTATTCTGATTAACAGTCGACTGTCGTCTCCTCATCAGTCGTCTGTCCTGTTATCCCAGATGTTTTTCAGAATTCTTCAACTTATCCATCTTACTGCCGATCGCCTGTAGTAGGATTTACAGTCGCCTATTGGTTTAATAGTCGACTGTCTATGCCTCATCAGTCGACTGTCCACGTGGTAATTTACCGTTATGAATTCTCACCTACCCTATCTGACTGTGCAGCAGTCGACTGTGGATTCCTCAACAGTCGACTGTCACAGGCTCAGATTCTATCTGTTGAGAGTTTTCTCATGGATTTCAAAGCGGTTTACTGAATTCGGTTGTAGGGTTTTGAGAAACCTATATAAGGAGCATCTACTGTTCCATTGAGAGGTTACTCATTCTTCCAAGTTTTATTTTGCTAAATCTCTCAAGATCAAAGCTCTCAAAAACCCTAAAGCCCTAAGAATTCCGATCTACAATCTCTTGCTCTCCAACCTAGAACTAAAGAGATATCTTCTAGGCATTTGGTGCAGTCAAGAGAAAGGGCTTTCCTCTCTTCGAAGAGAGTCTTTCAACGCACAACACACTTCTCCTTCAAGTTTTACTTCAAGGCATAGGTGATTGTAAGTGTTGCTTTCGTATTTCATAACTTATGTTATTTGAATTTACTCTCGGGTTGTGAGAGTGGTTTGCTTGTTCCCAAGTTATGGGAGTCAATATCAATCGATTGTATTTCGATTTTACTTGTAGGGTTGCTACAAGTGGGTTTTAAAGGAACCTCAAGTTAGGATTCTAACTTGAGTATCCGATTGTTAACCGGGTAGAAGGGACATTGGATTACCGGGAACAAGTCGGGAAGTGACTTGGGTAATCCGAACCCTTGAAACATCCTTGTGTTTGTATTTGTTTCATTTTGGGTTTATTTCTATTTTGCACTATTTTGTTGGTTAGGAATTTGAATTGGTGTAACTATCTTTTTAAATGGCTTAAACACTATTCAACTCCCCTTCTAGTGTTTTCTCCATAGACAGGGTCCTTACAATTGGTAACAGAACGCAAGGTTATAGCTATGGATTCCAACAACAACAACGTTCCTCCACCGATTTCGTACAACAATCACGATCGTGAAGGAGCGTCCACTCTTTTCGAAGGTCAATCAACGGTGCGTCCTCCACGTTTCAATGACACGAACTTTGGCTATTGGAAATGTTAAATGGAGACGTTCCTAAGGAGTGCTTCACTTTGGATAACCCTCTACAAGGAATACGTCGAGCCCACCAAAGAGGATTTCGAAAAATGGACGACTTTCGAAAAATCCGCCGAAGTCAACAACGCAAAAGCAATGAATGCTCTTCATTGTGCGTTGGACCCGAATGAGTTCAACAAGATATGCACATGTAAGAGTGCATATCAAATTTGGAACCATCTCGTCGTTACACATGAGGGAACGAACAAGGTACAGCTTTCTAAACTCTATGTTGCTGTGCAAAACTTCGATATGTTTCATATGCAGGAAAATGAAAACATAGCATCGATGTACGGACGTTTTACCGACATCACCAATGAACTGGAAGCTCTTGGCCAAATATACATCGAACCAGAAAAGGTAAGAAAGATCATAATGGGAATGACCTCCAAATGGGAAAGAAGAGCTATCGCCATCGAAGAGGTCAACGACTTGAAGACCTATACAGTTGTGAATCTTATCGGGACTCTCATGTCTTATGAAGTAAGATGGGAGAACCGATTAAAGATTTGAGCTTTGATGAATCCTTCGGAGGCCAAGAAGAAAGCTTTGGCATTCAACGCCAATTCATCATCCTTCGATAGTGAAGATTCAGAAGATGAGATGGACTTGGGTGAAATGGCCCAAATGGTGAAGAAGTTCCAACGCTTCTTTCGCAAAGGTAAATTTTCCTCTAACAAAAGATTTGAGTCTACTAATAATACTTCCTCTCTTTTCTTTAAGTGTAACAAGCCATGTCACATCAAGAAGGATTGCCCAATGCTAAGAAACAACGAAAAGTGGAAGGCTCTGAAGTATCACAAGTCCGACAAGAATAAGAGAGATAAGAAGAAAGGACTCGTCGGTACATTCGATGACTCAAGTGGAGACTCATCAAGTGATTCCGATGATGAGAAGGGTGAAAGTGCCCACATGTGCTTCATGGCCCGAGAAGATTCACTCTCCGATGAGAGTGATTTCGACATGGATGAAACCGAGGTAACGATGGATGAATTACGTATTGCTATTGAAGAATTATTTGCTAATTATCAATCTCTAATACTTAGATATACTATCTTAAATAAATTGAATGTTAGCAATCCATACATTTCATGCATTATCACAATGACACCATTGTTGATACTTTAACACTTGAGAAAGCAAATTTAGCTTCTCAAAATGTCACTTTGAGAAATGAGGTGAATACCCTCAAATCTCAACTAGATCAAACACATCCTAAGGATAATAGTGATCTAGTTTCACGACACACACAATTGGGTTTAGAGAATGGTTCTCTTAAAATCCAAGTGCACGAGCTCAAAGCACGGGTGTCCACCTTGGATACCAATATTTCTTCTCTTAAGGAGAAATATGAGCTCATGTCCTCCCGTATTGTGAGATTCAATAAGGGAAAAGGACAATTGGAGATTTGCTTACAAACCAATTTTCGGCCACACATCGTGTTGGTCTTGGTTTTGTGGAAGCAAATGCATCCAATGCACGTACTTCCTATAGTGGTGTCACTATAGAATTTGTGAGGTCTTTCTCCGGTGCATCCATAAGTGGTGTCAAAGACACTATAGGTAGCAAACCTACCAAGAAAGTCATCACTTCACCGTCTCCTCTTTTTGGCAAGAAACCCACTAAGGGTGGAAACCAAAAGAGAAGCCATGCTTACATGTACACAAACCTTCATCCACGTAGGAAATCTCCTACTTCACAAGTGGATACACATGACACTTTCTATGCTCCACACCCACGGACACGTACAAATCCACACATGAGAAATACTCATGTACGTGCTCCTATACACCCATATGCTCATACGCATCATTCTTACATGTATGCACATTCTTCGCATGTCATGCATGACCCATATGTTTCATACAACATGCATATTTCCAAGCATACATATAATCCTCGTATGTCTAATGCATATCCACTACCTCATTTATATGCTAGAAACCATGTTCCTAAGATGCATGCACCACATAAAAATCTAACAAGCATGCATGCAACTAGGAAAAGGACTTCCAAAACATACACCATTTGGGGTCCTAAGAACACTAGCTTAAATGATAGGAATGCATATGTTGATTCCTATTTTCATGATGTTATCAATAATGGTAATTATGTTGGGAAGCGGAAGTCCACTTGGACTTGGCTTTCAAAGGGCTAATCCCCTTGGACCCAACAAAAACTGGGTACCATGAGCTTATGGTATATTATGTAGGTACCCAAGAGAAAGAAAAAGGACAATAAAGATCAAACTAGCTCTAAAAGAAACGGATGGATTCTCGAGAGTTGTTGCTCCCAACACATGACATGAGATCCTTCATTACTCTCTGAAGTGAATAGAATCAAGAACGGTGCAACGGTCACTTTTATAGGTAACCAAAAGGGAACCATCATTGGAGTAGGTATAGTCGGAAACCCCTCCAAACCTTTAATTACTAATGTAGTTTATGTCACAACCTTATCTCTATTAGTCAATTTTGTGACAAAGGTTACAAGGTTAACTTTGGAGAGGGTATGTGTAAAATTGTTGATTCTAATTCGTATGTTTTATTTACCGGTATTAGGCGTAAAAATATTTATTATTTGAGCTTGCCTAAAACCGTAGAATATTGCTTAGTTGCTAACACAAATGAACAACTATTATGGCATCGCCGCTTTGGTCATGTTCATTTCAAACACTTGTATAAGTTAGCTAAGCATGATCTAGTCAACGGTTTTCCAAAAATTGCTTTTACTAAGAAAAACTTTTGTGATTCTGGTCAAAGAGGTAAACTTAGTAAATCATCGTTTAAGCTTTAAAAAGTCATTACTTCTAAGAGGCCGCAAGAACTTTTTCATCTAGACTTTTTTGGGCCAATTAAAACAGCTTCTTTAGGCAATGCTCATTATGGATTAGTTGTCGTTAACAACTTCTCTAGATTTACTTGGGTTTCAATCTTAACTAATAATGATGAAGCTTTTGAAGAGTTTACCATATTTTCAAAGAAGATTCAGAATCTCTTAGGATCCACCATTATCACCATCCGTAGTGATCATGGAGGAGAATTTGAGAATGAGTCTTTTAAAGTTTTGTGATAACACCGGGATAACTCACAATTTTTCTTTTCCTCGGGCACCACCACAAAATGGTGTTGTAGAGAGAAAAATAGGACTCTTATTGAGTGTGCTTGTACTATGCTCCATGATAGTCATATTGGACTACAATTTTGGGCAGAGGCGGTGCACACGGCATGTAATGTGCTCAATAGGATCCTAGTAAGACCCCGAACGAACAAAACTTGTTTTGAGTTATTTTATGACAAAAAGCCTCAAGTTAAATATTTTCGAGTTTTTGGTTCTAAATGTTTTTTCAAGAACACTTTGGTAATTTAGATAAATTTGAGCCAAGATCCAATGAAGGAATTTTTGTTGGATATTCCACACGTAGCAAAGCCTGCCGGTTTCTTCAACGATCGAGGAATAACTGCACGTCTCATTTTATGAAGATTTTGATTTTCCTCATGTTGTAGATGATAGTGTAGATGCTATATGTGATTCTCTTAGTAATGTAAAGATTAATGATTCAATTATTGAGACTAACACCACTAATGAGATTGTTGAAGATGTTCAAAGTGATGCAGGAATACCCAAAGCTTACCCAACCGTTCGCAACCATCCAAATGACCAAATTATTGGAGATATTTGTGTGGTTGTTCAACCGAGGTCAAGAATTGAAGATTCTCTCATTACGCATTTGTCTCTACCATTGAGCCAAAGAACATCCAAGAAGCTTGTGAGGATAACTCTTGGATAGTGGCAATGGAAGAAGAACTCATGCAATTCGAGAGAAATGAAGTTTGGGAGCTCGTTCCTCTTCCAAGTGGTCATCAAGTTATTGGGACCAAATGGATCTTCAAGAACAAGACCGATGAGAACGAGGTCATCACAAGGAACAAAGCAAGCTTAGTAGCTCAAGGCTACCGGCAAGAGGAAAGTATCGATTTCGAAGAATCCATTGTCTGCGTAGCTAGATTAGAAGCAATTAGATTACTTTTATCTTTTGCATCACATAAGAATTTCAAACTATTTCAAATGGATGTTAAAAGTGCATTTTTATATGGGATTGTCAATGAAGAAGTGTATGTTTCTCAACCTCCCGGTTTCATTCATGAAAAATTTTCAAACCATGTTTTCAAACTTAAGAAAGCATTGTATGGGTTGAGACAAGCTCCTAGAGCTTGGTATGATCGACTCAAGACGTTTCTTTTGGATTTAGGTTTTAAAATGGGAGAAGTTAATTCAACACTTTTCATTAAAGATTATAAAAATGACATCATCTTGATTCAAGTTTATGTAGACGATATAATATTTGGTTCTACTAACTTTAATCTTTGTCAAGAATTTTCTAAGTCTATGAAGGATGAATTCAAGATGAGCCATATGAGAGAGCTCCATTACTTCCTCGGACTGCAAATTCGACAAATGAAGGATGAGACTTTCTTACATCAAACCAAGTATACAGGAGAGCTTATCAAACGATTTGGGATGGAATCGTCTTTAAGCAAAAGGACTCCCATGATTACGACAATCCATCTACACAAGGATGAGAACAGAAAAGATGTAAACGTTCGTCTATATCGAGGTATGATCGGTAGCTTACTTTATTTAACTTCTAGTAGGCCCGATATCATGTTTTCCGTATGCTTGTGTGCTAGATATCAAGCTAGACCTAAAGAGTCACACTTGATTGCTGTTAAACGAATATTTCGTTATCTCAATCATTCACTAGATTATGGGTTACTTTACCCTAAATCTAGCACATATGAGTTAATCTCATATAGTGATGCCGACTTTGTCGGATGCAAATCCGATAGGAAAAGTACTTGTGGCACTTGCCATTTCCTAGGAAATTCCTTAGTCTCTTAGTTTTCCAAGAAACAGAAATTGGTATCATCGTCCACGACTGAAGCAGAATATATTGCCACGGGTCTTGCATGCGCACAAGTTCTTTGGATGAGACACACTCTTAGAGACTATGGTGTCAATTGTGATACTTGCCCTATCAGGTTGATAACCAAAATGCTATATGTCTTTCCAAGAATCCGGTACATCACTCCCGTACCAAACACATAGATGTGAGACACCATTTTATCAATGATCATGTAGCTAAGAAGGACATCATCTTAGAGTACATTGAAACCCAAAAACAAATCGCCGACATCTTCACAAAACCTCTTAAAGAAGATTCATTTGTGAGGTTGCGTGGAGAATTAGAGATTATGGGCGAATCTGAATTTTAGGAGCTCAACTTACTTGTTATAACACTTTTTGAGCTCATATCATCATGGTGCCTCTCTTCATGTGATATATCATATATTTGTTTTAAGAAAGGCAATTCAGATTTCTTTAATTACATGAGTTTTCAGATTGTTTTAAGAGATTTGTTTAATAAATGTTTTATCGTTTGATGTTGATTTTATAATAAGTTTATGATTAGAATATAGGTCCTAGGGTGAGTTGTGCATATCCTCTGGATTTTAACCTCACTGTGCATTTTTGGACCAGGACAGACCACTGTCTCTCCTTCGACAGTCGACTGCCTTACTCTATCTTCTCTGTCTGCAGAATGAATCTTTCGCACAGGCGACTGGTGACAAATTTACAGTCGACTGTTTGATCAACAGGCGACTGTATTTTAATCATCAGGCACCTGTCAATTTCGTCAGAAGTCTCTGTCTTTTCATCAATTTTATTGATTCTCAGTCAGTTGACTGAAGGGTATAATACAGTCGACTGTCCTTCGGATTGGCGACTGTATGTTACTCAACAGTTGACTGTCTGTCATCCTAAACTTATTTCTTATCACTTCATCCAGTCGACTGACCTTTGTTCATCAGTCGACTGTCTCCGATTGTGGCGGTTCGCTGCTCTAATTTGAGACGTCGATTCTTTGATCTAACGGCCCAGATTTATTCACCCCTTCATTAAATCATCGAGAATTTTAATTTCAAACCCACGGTTTCTCTCTCCTCCGATTGAAACCGTTCGTCTTCCCTGCTCAAATCCACAGCTGTTGATCTCTCCGCCGTCGATCTCCTCCTCATCGTCTGTCGATTGCTTCATCGTTGTCTCTTCGTGTCTTTCGACTAGGTTTGATTTCCTCTCGTTGGCTCTTTCATTCATTGTCTATTTCATACGTCTCCTTTCAAATTGTTCGATTGACTGTGCAATGGCTCGCAAGACTAAGCGCAAGGGAAAGATAATTGCTTCTAAGCGCCTTAGGGTTCCCAAGGCCAAGCCTACTGATGCCAAAAACAAGAAACCCTATAAGGCCAGTACCAAGCAAGCCGATTCTTCGTATCGCTCTTCATCGCAGGGTTATTCTCCTTCTGGGTCTTCTTCTTCTGAAGCTGAGCGCCTCTCGAAGCATCAGTGCAAGCCCATTGGTGTTCGCATCAATGAGCATAGCGCTGAGGCTCCACCTTCCCCCTCAGTATCGAGTTCCGAAGAAGAAACCCCTGTCGTGTCACCATCTGATCCCCTCGTTTCCATTTGTCAAGATGATTTATGCTTGGCAAAGTTTCACTCTCTCATAGGGATCAAACTTCTTAGAGAGTGATATATCGTTTTTCCCGCCTTCACCGTTGAGAGACTTTCTGAGATTCTTTCTGCTACCCGATTGGCTGACCTCTTTCGCTTCTCTCAGAGCGAATCTCCTCGAGCTTATCCATTTTTGGTTAAGCTCTTCTATGCTAACCGCATTTGCGGTGAGTATTCTACCACTGGAGTTATTGATACTGTTGTCCAGGGGACTTCCATTCGTATTGATCCCACTCTCTTATGGACCATTCTTAGGATTCTCTCCACTGGATCCCTTCCTTCAGACATTTCTATTTCTGATGTCGATGAGCTAGATCAGTCTGTCCTTCGGGACATGTTCCGTGAGATACCCTCAGCTCTATCTTTTGTGTTAGGTCGTCCATGTTCTCGGCTAGGGGTTGGGCTGTTCACCTCGTGGTGAAGTCCAACATCCTGCCGAAGTACGGATCTTCTGACCAGCCTTCCCAGAAGATACTGAGGTGTATGTACGCGATCTTTTCCGGGATGTCCGTGAACTGGGCCGGTGTCCTCCTTGACAGGATGGACAAGGTCGAGTTTACTTCTTCCTCCTCTCATATTCCCTGCGATGGACTTCCTACGCTCGTCTTTCGTCATTTTGGGATTGACTTGACTCCCTACGAGCCAGTGCCTTTTGGTTCTCTTCTTGATGCTTCTACAAAGTCGAAGTCCTCTTCGGATCTGCAGTCTGTATCTAAGAAGAGGAAATCCACTTCAGCTCCATCTTCCTCCACAGTTCCTCCTGCAGACCAGCCATTTACCTCTGCTCCATCCTCTCTTGACATTCTCTTTGAGAATGTTTCTGGTCTATATGAGTTGGCTTTCCCGTCTTTCCAGCATCAGGGCATGACTTTCCCTGAGCATCTGAGACGTTTTGTTCCTCGCTAGCCTCGTGAGCCTCCTCCTCCCATCATCACTGATCTCATTGTGCATCCTGGCATAGCTGCTACTCAGGGTGCTCCTACTGCTCCTCCAGAGGATACCACTGTTGACCCAGAGCCTGATTCTTCCTCTGCTGCTCCTGGAGACACTCACTCATAAATTTTTTTTTGTTTTTGAGTGATGTTTATATGATGGATATTTGGTGATGATGTCTGGAGTATCATGATGTATTTTGTTCTTTTTGAGTCTCATATATGATGTATTTGATGGACATGTTGATGTTCATTTGACCTTGTACTATTGTAGTGTTGATATATATATATATATATATATATATATATATATATATATATATATATATATATATATATATGTATGTATGTATGTATGTATGTATGTATGTATATATATTTTTTGACAGATAAGTGATAATCTTTATTAATGAACAAAAGTATTACATATATACAGGCTATGGCTTTCCAGTGAGCAACTAGAGAGGGAGGGGATATGGCACAAGCGCCGTCACCCTCTGCAGACTAATTACCCAATGGACAAACCCAGCGAAAACTCCAAACCAACTTAACCATTATCTAAAAATCCCCAGTTTGAGAAGGCAGTCACCGCTGTTGGATGATCCCTGTCAATATCCCGAAGCGATATCCGGATGTCGGCTGCAATATCCTCAAATAATGTAGTTCTTCCCACACTCTTGGCCTCAAAAATCCTTCTGTTCCGTTCTTTCCAAATGTGCCAAACCATGCAAGATAAAGCATTTTTAGCAAGCACGGCAACGCAATCCGAATTCTTAAAATGAGAAAGAATGAGGTCCCCAACACCCTTAATTGATGAGGGAACAGTGCCCGAGTATCCGAGCTTTAGGAGGCTCCGAATCAGTATGTAGCGGCTGTATTCGCAAATGAAGAATATGTGCTTGGAATTTTCGACGGTTGCAGCATTGCATAAAACGCAATCAGAATTTGAAATTGAGCCCCACTTACTCAGCTTGTCTTTTGTCGTTAGTTTATTTTGGAGTGCCCTGAGCAGTGTCAAGCCCATCTTCGGTACATCTTTGGGATGCCATATCAATCGGTGGTATGCGAAAGGAGAACCCACTGTACGGCTGCCTTCCCAAGCCTCACGGAAGCTGCAGATTTTCCCTGGAATCCACGTCCAAGAGTCGGTGCCAGGCACCAAGGTTATAGGCTGTAGAGTAGGCAGCAAGCTCTCAATATCTGGTGAATTTTTCCAACCTCCAGCTTCCCAGTAGTCGCTTACCAGCAATGGTAGGTGGCGTTAGAAGGAGATGTAGTGGACCACTTGGGTGCCAATTGTCGTACCAAAACGACGTCGAAGTACCATCCTTTACTTCTCGCTTGATGAGCTTTTGGGAAGTGCTGCGATTTTTTAGGAGAAATTTCCACGTACCCGATTGATATGGCGAAGAGCTAGCCGTGAAAAATCCTTTTGTAGCTTCACCATGCTTGCCCCTCATGTATCTGGCCCAAATCCCGTTTGTTGCTAGTAATCTCCATGTAAGCCGAACACTTGAAGCAACATTCAAATCATTCAGCATACGCAATCCAACTCCTCCTTCTTTTTTGGGCCGGCAAAGGTCCTTCCAAGCCCAAGAATTTTGATTACCCCAAATGAATTTCCTGCAAGTAGAATTAATGGTGCGGATAACTGAAGATGGAATACAATAAGCTTGCATCCAGAACGCAACCATCCCATAAATCACAGATCGAACTAGCTCTATTCTTCCAGATATGGAGAGCAAGGAAGAAGACCAACCAAGCAGACGTTTTTTGCACTTATCAATTAAGCGGCCATACATGGGAGCCTTAGGATACTTACAAGAAAGTGGAAGCCCCAAATAAGTAACCAGCGATGAAACTATATTGATACCGAGAATGCCAGCCAAATCTGTAGTATTGCGAGTGCCTTTGCTGAAAATAGCCGAGCTCTTATCCCAGTTGATTTGGAGACCAGTATAAAGATTGAAAGAGTGAAGCAGCTCCTTTAGCCCATTAAAAGAATAGGAGTTAGCACGACAGAACATAAGTAGATCATCAGCAAATAGGAGGTGAGAGATAGAACCAGAATGACGCATAGGCTGAATAGTTCGCGAAGCTTCAGCTCTGGCCATGAGAAGAGAGAAAGCTTCCATAATTATGACAAAAAGGTAGGGAGAGAGGGGATCGCCTTGGCGAATCCACCTATTAGAAGTGAAGTATCCTTCAGGAGCTCCATCTACCAACACAGAGAAAGAAGGCGTGGAAATGCATTCAGCAATCCAATTAATAAATCTGTTCCTGAAGCCCAATTGCCGAAGCATATAGAGGATGAAATCACTATTCACGATGTCAAAGGCCTTACGAAGATCCAGTTTAATACATGTTCTGGAACCCATCGGATTACTGAAGTCACTGATCTGCCCATGGGCAATAAGAGTGCAATCAGCAAGGAGCCTCTCTTTCAAAAAAGCAGCTTGATGAGGAGATATCAAATCACTGATGGCCATCTTCAACCTATTAAAGAGTACCTTACTGATGATTTTGTAGATGACATTGCAACATGCAATCGGTATGTAATCCACTAGGCCAGAAGCACTTGTATTCTTTGGGACCAGCGTCAAAAAGGTGTGATTTATTTGTCGGAGTAAGCAACCGGATCTAAAAAAAGAAGAAACAGCAGAGATGCCATCATCTCCAACAATACTCCAATTATGTTGGAAAAATAATGCATTAAATCCATCAGGCCCATGAGCTTTATCTGTGTCGATTTGAAATACCGCAGATCTAATTTCTGACGCTGCAATGGTACGGTCCATCCAAATAGAGGCTTCAAGAGAGAGCTTACGCTTTGGTATAAGTCTGGGAAACTCCTTCAAGTAATTAACTTGGTTATAAAGTTTCATGTAGAATAAAGGAGCCTCAGCTCGCAAAGATTCAGCACTAGTGTTTCTAACTCCAGAACAGTTAAGAAGGTGGCTAAGATTGTTGTGACAATGACGGGCCTTCATAGCATTGTAGAAAAATTTTGAATTCTTGTCACCCAATGTCAACCAGTTCTGTCTACTTTTTTGCCGAAGATCCGATTCTTCCACATCCATAGCAAGAGCTAGATTATTGGTCGCCTCTTTCTCCTCATGTTGCAATGATTGATCAGACCCCAATCTCGGATCATTTTGAATTATTTCCAGCTTCCTACGACAAGCGTTGACATCCAGCGATTCTCTTACTTTGGCCACCCATTGTTTAAGCTCCAACTTGATAAATTTGAGTTTATCCACCAATCTTTTCATCGCAGAACCTTCTGTATTAACTTCCAAAGCATTTTGAACAAGAGCTTGATATCCAGGGAAAGATACCCAAGAATTATAGAATCTGAAGGGCTTAGGGGAACGTGGAACCTTGGGGTGAAGATGTACTGCCATAGCTGAATGGTCACTGGTGCCAGCACCAGAGTATTCACAGTATGAATGGGGAAACAAGCTAACCCATTCCACATTGCATAGGGTGCGGTCAAGTTTCACAGAGATGCGGGAAGCACCACACCGCCTATTGCACCAACTTAGACTATTACCCACACTTTTCAACTCAATAAGATGACACTTGCCATTAGTAGAATTAAATGCATCAGTAGCGTTTGAATCAATCTTCCTTCCCCCCAACTTTTCATTGGAACTACGTACACAGTTGAAATCACCCCTACCAACCAAGGGAGACTGATAAGTGTTTTTGAATCTGCAACCATGTCATCCCAAAGAGACATTCTGGAGATGGCCGTATTGAATCCATATACAGCCGTCAAAGCCATAACAAAGCCACCAGAATTGGTGAAGATACCGGAGAAATGTTGTGCTGATATAGTAACAGGCTGACAGTTCCAAGTATTTTTATTATAAAAGATCAAGATTCTGCCTCCTTTACAAAGACTCCTATTATCCATACAGTTCCAATCACTTCCAAAGCATTTGATAAGTCTATCCTCATTGCAAGCCTCCACCTTGGTTTCAAGCAAACAAACAATGGAAGGTTTATTATCTTTAACTCTTAAGTTTCAACTCAGTCCGGCGAGATGAGTTATTAAGCCCTCTTGAATTCCAGAAGTAGATGGTCATTTAAGATGATAGAATATGGGATTGGTCACATCAACGACTCGCAAGTCGAGAACTACGCCTGAAGGAAGTCGGAGAAGCCTGTGCAGATTACCTTACAAAGTAGAATCCGCCTACTCCTTCAGCCTGACTTGTTCTTCAGTCCATTCCAGGTTAGGGACGCCCCATTCTAATGGCTCATCCAGATTTGCACTTTGATCGATCAGAGATGGGTTGGGTCTGACACTTTGATTCGTAGTGCGAATCGTGTCAGAAGCATCAACCGTAGACTTGATCTTCCCCACAGCTTCCTGCACTAGTTGTCCATTGGGGCACACCTCGTCTAACAGTACAGAGGGACTTGATGAACTGCTTGGGTCAATATTGCCAGAGACCAGACCTGCAAAACGAGAACTCTCACCAATGAAACAGTTAGGAGAGTTAACCGCAGGTGCCACTTTGGTGCTCTTGGCAGTAGCCTCCACAACATTGTCCGGAGGAATCTCCTGAATTTCCCCAGCTTCAAGGCCTGTAGCCTCAACATCAGTTCTGCCCCGACACTTACCAGCCTCACAATTAATAATAGATTCTACAACTGATGCAGGCACCAGATTTGGGACCGGGCTGACAACATCCTCGGAAACTTGGATTGAAGTGGGCTCTAGCGCAACCTTCTTTATGGAACATTGAGTATTAATGTGCCCAAAACTGGAGCACAGGCTGCACCTGGGGGGGTTCACCCTCGTATTTGACAGCAATGGTTAAAGGCGCACCATCCTCCATATCTATCAGAACAGTTCAAGTCAAAGGCCTACTAGCTTCCACCTCCACCAACCATCTAACATACGTTATACGATCCATATTAGCTGTGGCACAGCCTAGGCAAATAGGTGAACCAACGCTGCTTGCAAAAATATTTAAAATGTCCAAAGACAACATATGAAGAGGGAGGTTGTGAAATTGAATCCATACCGGGACAGCGGTAAGGAAATCCCGCTCATGCTTCATTGTAGGGCTCCAACGCTGTAGGACAACCAAACGCCCGTCGAACAACCAAGGGCCCCCATGTAGAATTGATTCGCAATCATTTTCATTTTCAAAGCGAAAATAAAAAAAACCATTTTCCTTACTGAATATTTGAAGTCCACCTTTAAGTATGTATGTATATATATATATGTATGTATATATGTATGTATACATATATATTTATATGTATGTATACATATGTATGTATGTATACATATGTATGTATACATATGTATGTATACATACATATGTATGTATACATATGTATGTATACATACATATGTATGTATATATATACTAGTCATAACCCGTGCCCGCGGGCACGGTTCAATTAAGATTTTCCCCCGCAAAATCTTTGTTCCCCAAAAAATTATTTACACAACCAAAATTTAAAAGAACAATAAATTAGGGTAAAAATATTTAGTGACCCGGACACCTTCGGCGTGGGTGCCTGCGGTGCGGAACAATAAATACGGCGTGGACGCCTTTGGCATGGGCGCCTTCGGCGTGGAACTACGCGCGAGAGCCTTCGGTGCGGAACAACAAATTCGGCGCGGGCGCCTTCGACGTGGAACAACAAATTCGGCGCGGGCGCCTTTGGCGCGAAACAACGCGCGAGCACATTCGGCGGGCGCATTTAGCACGGAACAACCAATTAGCGTAATAAAATTTAGCGGGTGCCTTCGGTGCGGAACAACCAATTAGTGCGATGCAAACGCCTTCGCCGCGGAACAACATACCTCAAGGTATTTTTTCGGTGACGATATTAGCTTAAATTTTTTTAAGCTAGTTTGTTGTTCCGCAGAATTTTTTTACGTTAATTTTATTGATTAGAGTATTAGTTCATCGGACTTTTTTCTCTATCGGGCACGGTTCATTTAAGATATCCTCTCAAAATCTTTGTTCCCCTCAAAAATTATTTTCCCCACCAAAATCTAAACGAACAAAAATCTAGCTTCGGTGCGGGCGCCTTTGGCGCGATTCATTTAAGATATCCCCCTGAAAATCTTTGTTCCCTCAAAACTTGTATCCCCCTCAAAAGTTTAAGATAATAGACGTAAGCACTAACTGGATATCTAGATGTTGGAAAACATTCAAATGAATTTCTTAACAAAGAAGTAGATACAATTTTGGATGTTTTCACAATCACACTTCATATATGGGAGTATATCATAAGAAAGAAAAAAGAAAGAAAGGGGGGACAACCCCCTGTTCTCACCTTTGATGAATAGAAAAAAGAAAGAAAGGGGGGACAACCCCATGTTCTCACCTTTGATGAATGAATTAAAAGGTTTTTGCTCCTCTAATGAGGGTGTTAGGAAACCAAAACCCTTAACAAAATGAAACTAACAAAAGAAAGGCTTCCAGCTACAGAAATTAATGGATATCAACTGAGAATAATAAAAGCAAAAATGATATGTTATCTAAGTTTACATTGCATGACATCATTAAATAGCAAATCTTACCATGGTGACGTTACATTTGCAATAATAGAGGTACGTCGGTGTCTAAAACTTCTCTCAAGAAGAAAGCAACATAAGTAGGAAATCTGTCCTAACAAATGTATAATAGATTTTTGTCCATTTGGGATAATTCTGAAACGCAAGAATTTATATACATGCAAGGAAATCTGTACACAATGACCTGCATTGTTCTTACACATCCAGGCAAAAGAGACCAAAGAACACATACTGAACAGCATTATGAATAACCATTAGCAAATAGCATCAATTGCTGGCTTTACAAAATAGGTGTAGCTCGATGGCTCTCTCCCTTGTAGAACAGTAGGCCAGTGACTCAGATACGTCATTTGTTCTTTCCATCAGAGTACAGTATTTTGTAGGATCTTGATATCTGTTCAACTCTGAAATATCTAGGTAAGGAATTTGCAGGGTTTTGGATAGAAGTTTTATGTAGGCATCAAGAGCCTCACGCATCCGGGGATATCATGTGATTCAGTAGGAATTACCCTGCATATGCCAATACAAATGAGTGTCATGTCCTTATAAATACAATAGGTAAGCTAGAGAATGCAATGACGATTATGATCATAACCAAGAGAATGCAATGACAATGATGATCATAAGACCTCCATATACAATGATTATGTGTAATGTGCAATATAAGGTCATGTACACTTAATACATTACAGCTACATGGAAATATACATTGAAAGCAATCAGGTTTTGAATCTGATAAAAATTTATATCTTCTTACCTAAATAATATAATAACTGATAAAATAATATAATATTGGGTTTATCCTTAACCTAAGTACACTAAGAGAAATATGTAGTTCAGAGGTAGCTTTAGCTCTAGTATCAGATATTATAATTCATTTCTTATAAATAGTGAAACCTTTTCTTTTCATGGTTACTGGTTAGTAATGCAAAATTGTTTTCTGGTAGGAAAATATTCCCATTTATTAGAACTGAGGCCTAACAAATTACTCTAAGAAGCTAAATACTCGTAAAGATAAAGGGATTGAGCTTTTTTGTTGATATAAAGTTGTGGTTATAGCTTCAAGTTCATGTTACCTTCAATCTGGCCGTCCTTGAGTGCTACTCTTGGGAACCATGACACTATTGTTACCATTCTTAGAGTCTCTTTCACAATCTACATGCATTCAAAGAATCACAATTCAATCAGCCGGAAATCAAATTAGAATCTTTCGATCTTAAAAATTATTTTTGCATACCTTAGAAGCATATGACATCTCACTAAGAAATTCAAGCCCAAGAGAAGATGCATGAGTTCTGAGTGCTAGCTGTAAGTGCAATGCCTGATCCAAGAGAAAAGTACACCTAAAAATGATCTTAAAACATAGACTTTTGAGCTTAAATTCATTTATCGACATCCAACTTACTCTAAGTCTCTCTTGAACCTCCTGGCTATTGAACTCGCTGTTGTGATTTGGCCTGCAGAAAACAACCATTATGCTTCTGATACAAATACCAGTAATGCTTGTGACCATATCCACTTCCACTATTAAACATGTGTCCATAAAACACCTATCAACAAATGTACAAATATAAAAGAATCTGGAATTCAGCTTGCCCCCTTTTCCCTAAACAGTTACCCCACGTTACTTCCGATTCCAACTTCATCCTCCCAAGATCCCCAATGACACATCCTGTTAACCCTTGACTTTTGTCAACTTCAGGCATAGATCTGCAACTTTCCATTGTCTGATTAAGACCATAATAGCCAGAACAGCAAAAAACTAATAGCACCCTAAGCTGCTCCAGATTATATGTCAACACAGTAATGTTTAGATACTTAGAAATCTCTGGAACCTGCCTTCGCATCTTCTGAAATCCTTCCTAGAACATATTTTTGCCAGATAGATATTAAATAATGAAAAAAAGTAAAAATATAAAGATTGTGATGCATGATGGTTCAATGGAGCCAAAGTGGTGCTTTATTGCACAAATAAAATCATAGGTCCCCTTACAATATACATGAGCAAGTCCATTTCTGGGTTTTACAGATAGTGCACCAGCAGCCATAAGCTAAAAGAATAAATTCACTAAAAAGTACCGAGACTTCATGGCTAAGGAATCAATCTATAGTAGATGAATGGAAGACGGATACATGCTAAACATACACACCTTGTACCTTAATAAACTGACAATGGGATAACATATGATGACTAAATAAGCAGTCCAAACAGATAACTTTTAAATATATGGTAGGGCAAAAAAGTTCATGCTGACCTTCAGTTCTTTGATCTTCTCCTGTAGATTCTTGTTTGAATCTTTAAGCTTTTGCGCTTCACTACGCAACTGGGTCACCATCCGAACAGCATCACTCAGAATAGCAGCTTTGTCAATTTTGGTGTTTCCAGGCTCCAAGATGGAACCCTGCTCCAAGAACCTTCAGGTAGATTTAAAAACAATGATAAAAGAATGTAACTCAAATAATGAAATATATGACATGGATATTATGAAAGACAACTGCAATTAAGTAATGACATTTTGCGAATAGTTTCATTGTGACCATAAGCGCAAGGATATTATCCAAAATTTGTGAATCTGCTGAGGGGTCATTACATATAGATTCATCCCTCACAAATGATTGCAAGAAGTCTTCATGTCACTCCAACCCTTTTCTCCTTAAAGCAAGTTCACAGCAGAAAGAAACAATCATTCGCAAACTAAAATGCTACCAAAATCAAAGAAACAGCAACACCAGCATGAAATTAAGCTATGCTTACCTTTTTGGTGCTTGTTGGTGCCTTTTGGTCATACAGAACTCTCTCTTTTTTAACCTTGATTTTTTTATTGTTATTCCCCGTACAAATTTGGGTCTGTAGTTCCCTTGATTTTCCTTTCCATAGCTTAAATTTGATATTGTGATTAAGTTGATTTTTTGATATTTGCAAAGGGATGTTTATTCTAGGATAATGTGCAAGAAATCCTCAGCCTATTTAGGAAAGGATCATATAATATAACATAATTTTATAGTGATTTTTTATTAATTCAATTTTTTAATACTTATTGACAGTGTTTGATTTTATAGACTTTGCTCTGAATGTAGGATCCTAAGCTTCAAATCATCAATATCTCATATTCTCTCTTTTAGAAATAAGGAACAACACTACATCAAATTGAAACAATTTCTTTTTAATATCACATCTCTTTATTATGCTATAGATATTTTAATTTCTATATACTCTTTCTGTTTCCTTGTTCTTCCCAAAAAAAACTTGAGGTACCATATCAATATACATAGCCTCTTATTATCCCCAAAAGTTCCTTTTTCTCTCATATTCTCTGAACCACAAAAGAAGCTTTTTCAAAAAAAAGTCATACATAGTCTAGATTACACCTTTTACTCAACACTGACTCTCCAAAAAAGATGAAATAATATGATTTTTATCCCTAGTTATGATTGCATTTTCTCTTGAAAATCTTCACACCACTACAAAAATCTGAAATGTTGAGCAATGGTATAAATGTCTTTTTTATCAAGAAGAGAATCAATCTTTTTCCTGTTCTGCTTTGATTTCAGGGGTGTACACAATATAGATACCAAAAAGTCAGTGCCAAGAAATGTTTTGATGCAAAGCTCTCCAACAATAACAACAATCACTAAAAGCAGCTGCAACAACCTATAATCAACCAAAGATGGCTCCAACCAAAGATGGCTCCAAGAGCAGCAGCAACAAAGGCCAGGCACCACAAACCAAGCCATGATTCAAGGCCTCAAAGCCTTCAAGAACTAACACTAACAGAATATCACCAAAAATGAAGCATGTACCTATTGTTGTTTAGTTTGTGACAGTAAAAACCCAAAACCAAGTCAGTAATGATAAGATAAAGCTTAAGCACGATGAGTTTTTGGATCTAAAGCAAATGATCGTAGCTCGAGTGCAAAATTCTAGGAAAAACATCAGAGTTCAAATAAAAAGATCAGATCTTAATCGTAGAAGAAAAGCCAGAAACAGTCAAGAGCAAACATTAAACACGGGAAACCCACCCAAATCCACTTCATCCCCTTGCTAAATTTTTGGGTGTGTTTCATTAACATCGTATACACTAAATTTGAGTAAAAACAGTCAAAAATCCTTCTACAGATGTATTCAACGACAACAAAGCCTCAATTGCATGAAACGAAAGCCCTGGCAATAGAGCCCTTTGCGAACCTGGCAATCTTATCGATTAAGATCTGTAGAATCATGCGGTTGATGTTCAGAACTGAGGGAGGGAACCTAGCGGCTCGATGCAGAAGCAGCATACGCAGTGGGGTGCTTGAGAGGAGACAATGGACCGTGGAGATTAGACGGTAGCGCATCGTTCTCATTCCCAGAGCGATTGTCACCAAAGCGATGGCGAGTGAAAAATGGTGTTGTTAGGCGTGCCAGTAAATGTTTTGACGCAGATCGATGAGGTGGCAGCCGTGTTTTCTCGTGGATCTATGAGATGGTAACATCTCCCACGGTCATTCCCCTGAGCATGCCCCTCGTGTGTGAGATAGAGTGCAGATTTTTTTCCATAAAGATATTAAATGAATTGGGTTTTCCCATACGGTTCCCTCGAAAACAAAACCCTTTCCCCCATTTTCACTCATCCAACCATTGATTCAGCAAGATTAAATCCAGACCGTCTTTTATCAACCAGTTTGTCCTAGTCAGCTTGTCCTAGTCAGCCCTAGGATTCAAAAATCGCTGTCAAATGTATAATAGATGTATGTATATATACATATATATATGTATATCTCTTCGAGAAATGGATATTGACGAGGCATATGATTCTACTCCATTCTCCAATTGGGGGTTTATAGATGCGGGCTAGAGTTTTTTCTCTTTTCCATTTTCCATCTTTCATCACCTTTTGTGATGGACATTTTTGTATGTTTGCTATAGAAATTTGTATCGCTGTTTAGCAAAGGATGATAGTAGGTTATAGTGAGTGATGACGCTTGTGCCCTATCCTCACTTTTCCAGCTATCATCTGCTGCTAATTTGCGTGATATGTACAGTTGATGCTTATAAATAAAGACTAACCTTTTACCTGTCAAATATATATATATATATATATATATATATATATATATGTATGTATGTATACATACATATATGTATACATACATATATGTATACATACATATATGTATATATACATACATATATGTATACATACATATATGTATGTATATGTATGTATACATATATATATATATGTGTGTGTGTGTATATATATGTGTGTGTGTGTGTATATATATGTGTGTGTGTGTGTGTGTGTGTGTGTGTGTGTGTGTGTGTGTGTGTGTGTGTATGTATGTATGTATGTATGTATGTATGTATGTATACATGAGGGAAATGTGCCCGAGGACGACCTCAGGCAGCAATACCTGAGCACACCCCCACTGTTTGGGGTTTGTAAGTACTTTTTTTGAATTTTATTTTTGCAGTAGGTAGATATATTTGTTATGTAGCTCCCCACAAAATTTCAGGTCAATCCGACACCGTTTGAGCCTTCATTCATCGATTTCAAAAACGTTGCGCAAAACTGTCCAGAATTATGGATAGTTTTGCGCAACGTTTTTGAAATCGATGAACGGAGGCTCAAACGGTGTCGGATTGACATGAAATTTTATGGGGAGCTACATAACAAAGGCTCAAACGGTGTCGGATTGACATGAAATTTTATGGGGAGCTACATAACAAGTATATCTACCTACTGCAAAAATAAAATTCAAAAAACAATACTTACAAACCCCGAACATCGGGGGTATGCTCAGGTATTGCTGCCTGAGGTCGACCTCGGGTACATTTTTTGGGGGTATATATATGTCATATATATTTATATGTATGTATATATATGTATGTATATATATATGTATGTATATATATATGTATGTATATATGTATGTATACATATATATTTATATGTATGTATACATATGTATGTATACATACATATGTATGTATACATACATATGTATGTATACATTCATATGTATGTATATATATATATATATATACTAGTCATAACCCGTGCCCGCGGGCACGGTTCAATTAAGATTTTCCCCCGCAAAATCTTTGTTCCCCAAAAAATTATTTACACAACCAAAATTTAAAAGAAAAATAAATTAGGGTAAAAATATTTAGTGACCCGGACACCTTCGGCGTGGGTGCCTACGGTGCGGAACAATAAATACGGCGTGGACGCCTTTGGCATGGGCGCCTTCGGCGTGGAACTACGCGCGAGAGCCTTCGGTGCGGAACAACAAATTCGGCGCGGGCGCCTTCGACGTGGAACAACAAATTCGGCGCGGGCGCCTTCGGCGCGAAACAACGCGCGAGCACATTCGGCGGGCGCATTTAGCACGGAACAACCAATTAGCGTAATAAAATTTAGCGGGTGCCTTCGGTGCGGAACAACCAATTAGTGCGATGCAAACGCCTTCGCCGCGGAACAACATACCTCAAGGTATTTTTTCGGTGACGATATTAGCTTAAATGTTTTTAAGCTAGTTTGTTGTTCCGCAGAATTTTTTTACGTTAATTTTATTGATTAGAGTATTAGTTCATCGGACTTTTTTCTCTATCGGGCACGGTTCATTTAAGATATCCTCTCAAAATCTTTGTTCCCCTCAAAAATTATTTTCCCCACCAAAATCTAAACGAACAAAAATCTAGCTTCGGTGCGGGCGCCTTTGGCGCGATTCATTTAAGATATCCCCCTGAAAATCTTTGTTCCCTCAAAACTTGTATCCCCCTCAAAAGTTTAAGATAATAGACGTAATCACTAACTGGATATCTAGATGTTGGAAAACATTCAAATGAATTTCTTAACAAAGAAGTAGATAAAATTTTGGATGTTTTCACAATCACACTTCATATATGGCAGTATATCATAAGAAAGAAAAAAGAAAGAAAGGGGGGACAAACCCCTGTTCTCACCTTTGATGAATAGAAAAAAGAAAGAAAGGGGGGACAACCCCATGTTCTCACCTTTGATGAATGAAGTAAAAGGTTTTTGCTCCTCTAATGAGGGTGTTAGGAAACCAAAACCCTTAACAAAATGAAACTAACAAAAGAAAGGCTTCCAGCTACAGAAATTAATGGATATCAACTGAGAATAATAAAAGCAAAAATGATATGTTATCTAAGTTTACATTGCATGACATCATTAAATAGCAAATCTTACCATGGTGACGTTACATTTGCAATAATAGAGGTACGTCGGTGTCTAAAACTTCTCTCAAGAAGAAAGCAACATAAGTAGGAAATCTGTCCTAACAAATGTATAATAGATTTTTGTCCATTTGGGATAATTCTGAAACGCAAGAATTTATATACATGCAAGGAAATCTGTACACAATGACCTGCATTGTTCTTACACATCCAGGCAAAAGAGACCAAAGAACACATACTGAACAGCATTATGAATAACCATTAGCAAATAGCATCAATTGCTGGCTTTACAAAATAGGTGTAGCTCGATGGCTCTCTCCCTCGCAGAACAGTAGGCCAGTGACTCAGATACATCATTTGTTCTTTCCATCAGAGTACAATATTTTGTAGGATCTTGATATCTGTTCAACTCTGAAATATCGTGGTAAGGAATTTGCAGGGTTTTGGATAGAAGTTTTATGCAGGCATCAAGAGCCTCACGCATCCGGGGATATCATGTGATTCAGTAGGAATTACCCTGCATATGCCAATACAAATGAGTGTCATGTCCTTATAAATACAATAGGTAAGCTAAAGAATGCAATGACGATTATGATCATAACCAAGAGAATGCAATGACAATGATGATCATAAGACCTCCATATACAATGATTATGTGTAATGTGCAATATAAGGTCATGTACACTTAATACATTACAGCTACATGGAAATATACATTGAAAGCAATCAGGTTTTGAATCTGATAAAAATTTATATCTTCTTACCTAAATAATATAATAACTGATAAAATAATATAATATTGGGTTTATCCTTAACCTAAGTACACTAAGAGAAATATGTAGTTCAGAGGTAGCTTTAGCTCTAGTATCAGATATTATAATTCATTTCTTATAAATAGTGAAACCTTTTCTTTTCATGGTTACTGGTTAGTAATGCAAAATTGTTTTCTGGTAGGAAAATATTCCCATTTATTAGAACTGAGGCCTAACAAATTACTCTAAGAAGCTAAATACTCGTAAAGATAAAGGGATTGAGCTTTTTTGTTGATATAAAGTTGTGGTTATAGCTTCAAGTTCATGTTACCTTCAATCTGGCCGTCCTTGAGTGCTACTCTTGGGAACCATGACACTATTGTTACCATTCTTAGAGTCTCTTTCACAATCTACATGCATTCAAAGAATCACAATTCAATCAGCCGGAAATCAAATTAGAATCTTTCGATCTTAAAAATTATTTTTGCATACCTTAGAAGCATATGACATCTCACTAAGAAATTCAAGCCCAAGAGAAGATGCATGAGTTCTGAGTGCTAGCTGCAAGTGCAATGCCTGATCCAAGAGAAAAGTACACCTAAAAATGATCTTAAAACATAGACTTTTGAGCTTAAATTCATTTATCGACATCCAACTTACTCTAAGTCTCTCTTGAACCTCCTGGCTATTGAACTCGCTGTTGTGATTTGGCCTGCAGAAAACAACCATTATGCTTCTGATACAAATACCAGTAATGCTTGTGACCATATCCACTTCCACTATTAAACATGTGTCCATAAAACACCTATCAACAAATGTACAAATATAAAAGAATCTGGAATTCAGCTTGCCCCCTTTTCCCTGAACTGGTACCCCACGTTACTTCCGATTCCAACTTCATCCTCCCAAGATCCCCAATGACACATCCTGTTAACCCTTGACTTTTGTCAACTTCAGGCATAGATCTGCAACTTTCCATTGTCTGATTAAGACCATAATAGCCAGAACAACAAAAAACTAATAGCACCCTAAGCTGCTCCAGATTATATGTCAACACAGTAATGTTTAGATACTTAGAAATCTCTGGAACCTGCCTTCGCATCTTCTGAAATCCTTCCTAGAACATATTTTTGCCAGATAGATATTAAATAATGAAAAAAGTAAAAATATAAAGATTGTGATGCATGATGGTTCAATGGAGCCAAAGTGGTGCTTTATTGCACAAATAAAATCATAGGTCCCCTTACAATATACATGAGCAAGTCCATTTCTGGGTTTTACAGATAGTGCACCAGCAGCCATAAGCTAAAAGAATAAATTCACTAAAAAGTACCGAGACTTCATGGCTAAGGAATCAATCTATAGTAGATGAATGGAAGTCGGATACATGCTAAACATACACACCTTGTACCTTAATAAACTGACAATGGGATAACATATGACGACTAAATAAGCAGTCCAAACAGATAACTTTTAAATATATGGTAGGGCAAAAAAGTTCATGCTGACCTTTAGTTCTTTGATCTTCTCCTGTAGATTCTTGTTTGAATCTTTAAGCTTTTGCGCTTCACTACGCAACTGGGTCACCATCCGAACAGCATCACTCAGAATAGCAGCTTTGTCAATTTTGGTGTTTCCAGGCTCCAAGATGGAACCCAGCTCCAAGAACCTTCAGGTTGATTTAAAAACAATGATAAAAGAATGTAACTCAAATAATGAAATATATGACATGGATATTATGAAAGACAACTGCAATTAAGTAATGACATTTTGCGAATAGTTTCATTGTGACCATAAGCGCAAGGATATTATCCAAAATTTGTGAATCTGCTGAGGGGTCATTACATATAGATTCATTCCTCACAAATGATTACAAGAAGTCTTCATGTCACTCCAACCCTTTTCTCCTTAAAGCAAGTTCACAGCAGAAAGAAACAATCATTCGCAAACTAAAATGCTACCAAAATCAAAGAAACAGCAACACAGGCATGAAATTAAGCTATGCTTACCTTTTTGGTGCTTGTTGGTGCCTTTTGGTCATACAGAACTCTCTCTTTTTTAACCTTGATTTTTTTATTGTTATTCCCCGTACAAATTTGGGTCTGTAGTTCCCTTGATTTTCCTTTCCATAGCTTAAATTTGATATTGTGATTAAGTTGATTTTTTGATATTTGCAAAGGGATGTTTATTCTAGGATAATGTGCAAGAAATCCTCAGCCTATTTAGGAAAGGATCATATAATATAACATAATTTTATAGTGATTTTTTATTAATTCAAGTTTTTAATACTTATTGACCGTGTTTGATTTTATAGACTTTGCTCTGAATGTAGGATCCTAAGCTTCAAATCATCAATATCTCATATTCTCTCTTTTAGAAATAAGGAACAACACTACATCAAATTGAAACAATTTCTTTTTAATATCACATCTCTTTATTATGCTATAGATATTTTAATTTCTATATACTCTTTCTGTTTCCTTGTTCTTCCCAAAAAAAACTTGAGGTACCATATCAATATACATAGCCTCTTATTATCCCCAAAAGTTCCTTTTTCTCTCATATTCTCTGAACCACAAAAGAAGCTTTTTCAAAAAAAAGTCATACCTAGTCTAGATTACACCTTTTACTCAACACTGACTCTCCAAAAAAGATGAAATAATATGATTTTTATCCCTAGTTATGATTGCATTTTCTCTTGAAAATCTTCACACCACTACAAAAATCTGAAATGTTGAGCAATGGTATAAATGTCTTTTTTATCAAGAAGAGAATCAATCTTTTTCCTGTTCTGCTTTGATTTCAGGGGTGTACACAATATAGATACCAAAAAGTCAGTGCCAAGAAATGTTTTGATGCAAAGCTCTCCAACAATAACAACAATCACTAAAAGCAGCTGCAACAACCTATAATCAACCAAAGATGGCTCCAACCAAAGATGGCTCCAAGAGCAGCAACAACAAAGGCCAGGCACCACAAACCAAGCCATGATTCAAGGCCTCAAAGCCTTCAAGAACTAACACTAACCGAATATCACCAAAAATGAAGCATGTACCTATTGTTGTTTAGTTTGTGACAGTAAAACCCAAAACCAAGTCAGTAATGATAAGATAAAGCTTAAGCAAGATGAGTTTTTGGATCTAAAGCAAATGATCGTAGCTCGAGTGCAAAATTCTAGGAAAAACATCAGAGTTCAAATAAAAAGATCAGATCTTAATCGTAGAAGAAAAGCCAGAAACAGTCAAGAGCAAACATTAAACACGGGAAACCCACCCAAATCCACTTCATCCCCTTTCTAAATTTTTGGGTGTGTTTCATTAACATCGTATACACTAAATTCGAGCAAAAATAGTCAAAAATCCTTCTACAGATGTATTCAACGACAACAAAGCCTCAATTGCATGAAACGAAAGCCCTGGCAACAGAGCCCTTTGCGAACCTGGCAATCTTATCGATTAAGATCTGTAGAATCATGCGGTTGATGTTCAGAACTGAGGGAGGGAACCTAGCGGCTCGATGCAGAAGCAGCATACGCAGTGGGGGTGCTTGAGAGGAGACAATGGACCGTGGAGATTAGACGGTAGCGCTTCGTTCTCATTCCCAGAGCGATTGTCACCAAAGAGATGGCGAGTGAAAAATGGTGTTGTTAGGCGTGCCAGTAAATGTTTTGACGCAGATCGATGAGGTGGCAGCCGTGTTTTCTCGTGGATCTATGAGATGGCAACATCTCCCACGGTCATTCCCCTGAGCATGCCCCTCGTGTGTGAGATAGAGTGCAGATTTTTTTCCATAAAGATATTAAATGAATTGGGTTTTCCCATACGGTTCCCTCGAAAACAAAACCCTTTCCCCCATTTTCACTCATCCAACCGTTGATTCAGCAAGATTAAATCCAGACCGTCTTTTATCAACCAGTTTGTCCTAGTCAGCTTGTCCTAGTCAGCCCTAGGATTCAAAAATCGCTGTCAAATGTATAATAGATAGATAGATATATATATATATATATATATATATATATATATATATGCAAAAAATGTACCTAAGAACGTGCGCAGGTAGAATTACCTGCGCACGCCCCCTCTGTTCAGTGTTTGTAAGTATTTGTTTTTGAATTTTTTTTTGCAGTAGCTAGATATACTTGTTATGAAGCTCCCCACAAAATTTCAGGTCAATCCGACACCGTTTGAGCCTCCGTTCATCGATTTCAAAAACGTTGCGCAAAACTGTCCAAATTCTGGACAGTTTTGCGCAACGTTTTTGAAATCGATGAACGGAGGCTCAAACGGTGTCGGATTGACCTGAAATTTTGTGGGGAGCTTCATAACAAGTATATCTAGCTACTGCAAAAAAAATTTTCAAAAAAATATATTTAGAAACCCCGAACAGAGGGGGCGTGCGCAGGTAATTCTACCTGCGCACGTTCTCAGGCACATTATTTGCCCCTATATATATATATATAAATATATATATATATATATGTTGACTAGGATCCATTCGATCAAACTTGCGGATCCATCCAAGTGGAATTTAAAGCTAGACAATGTAAATAGAAAATCCGACCATGGGATGTGTATGTATACATACATATGTATGTATACATACATATGTATGTATACATATATATATGTTGACTAGGATCCATTCGGATGGATCAAACATGCAGATCCATCCAAGTGGAATTTAAAGCTAGACAATGTAAATAGAAAATCCGACCGTTGGATGTCATCTAACATGTCTAAACTAGCTCCAAACAAAATTTCAACTAATTTGGACATGTTTTGCCCATGCATCAAGTGGTTGCAAAATTAGCCGATTTTATAACTATTCAAAAATATCGATTTTGCAACCACTTGATGCATGGGCAAAACATGTCCAAATTAGTTGAAATTTTGTTTGGAGCTAGTTTAGACATGTTAGATGACATCCAACGGTCGGATTTTCTATTTACATTGTCTAGCTTTAAATTCCACTTTGATGGATCCGCATGTTTGATCCATCCGAATGGATCCTAGTCAACATATATATATATATATATATATGACTTATATATATGACTTATATATATGTGTGTGACATATATATATAAGTCATATATATATGTCATATGTGTGTGTGTGTGACATATATATATGTGTGACATATATATATATATACTAGTATATAACCCGTGCCCGCGGGCACGGTTCATTTAATATTTTCCCTCGCGAAATCTTTGTTCCCTAAAAAATTATTTATACAACCAAAATTTAAAAGAACAACAAATTAGCGTAGAAATATTTAGCGACGTAGGTGCCTTCGGCGTGGGCACCTTCGGTGCGGAACAACAAATTCGGCAGAGGTGCATTCGACACAAAACAACAAATTCGGCGTGGGCACCTTCGGCGCGGAACAACAAATTTGGCGTAGAACCACAAATTCGGCACGGGCGCATTTGGCGTGGAACAACAAAATAGTGTAAAAAATCACCGCGAGCGCCTTCGGCATGGAACAAAAAATTCTGCACAGGCCCTGCCTTAAGTGCACGGTTCATTTAAAATATTTATCCCTCAAAATCTTGAAACCCCTAATTTTAAATAAACAACAAATTAAAATGTGTTGTATGATAATGAACTCAAGAGAGAGAGAGAGAGAGAGAGAGAGAGAGAGAGAGAGAGAGAGAGAGAGAGAGAGAGAATTTCATTGCTAAGAATAAGTCACCATAGCTAAGAGCCATGGTGCTCTATTTATATATCTCATAGTGGGGAGGCCAAAAGCCTCTAGGAGACCAAGGGTCCCCATTACTCTAAGTAATGGGGGCCTAATGAATGGGTAATGAAGGAGGGGAGGCCAAAGGCCTCCCTCATTCATAACACTCCCCCTTACAAATTCATCACTTCGGTCTCAGCTACTGAGGCAAGGGGTGGATACTTCTGGATGCAGAGTAAGTGTGTTTGCCTCGTTAAAACCTTAGCTGTGGAAAACCCAGTGGGAAAACCCAACAGCTTAAGGAAAAAGAGTGCAACCCACATGTTACTCCCCCTGATCCGTACAAGCTTCAGGCTTGCAGGTCTTTCAACTGTCACATACCAATGTTCTTTACAAGCTTTACAAAAGTACATTTAGGCAATGCCTTAGTAAAAAGATCAGCTAAGTTGTTGCATGACTGGATCTGTCGAACTTCAATCTGCTTATCGTTCTTCTGCTCGTGCGTCCAGAAAAACTTGGGAGAAATGTGTTTTGTCCTGTCGCCTTTGATGTAGCCCTTCTGAAGCTGAGCAATGCATGCGGTGTTGTCTTCGAATATGGCAGTAGGCTCCAGATCACTGGTCTTCAGGCCAGTGGATTGGAGGATGTGTTGGACGACGGAGCGTAGCCAAAAACATTCTCTGCTCGCCTCATGGATCGCGATGAGCTCTGCATGGTTGGAAGATGTAGCAGTAGTGGTTTGTTTTACCGATCTCCAAGAGATAGCAGTACCTCCGTAGGTAAATACAAAACCTGTTTGAGATTTTTCCGTGTGCGGATCAGAGAGATAACCTGCATCAGCATAACCAAACAATTTGGGGGAGGCACCTCTCTGGTAGTAAAGTCCAAGATCAATGGAAACCTGAAGGTATCGCAGAAGATGCTTTACTCCGTTCCAGTGGCGCTTTGTGGGCGCAGCACTGTGTCTGGCTAGTAGATTAACTGTAAACACTATATCGGGACGCGTACAGTTAGCCAGATATAGAAGTGCTCCAATGGCACTGAGGTAGGGTACTTCAGGACCCAGTATCCCCTCCCCCTCTTCCAGTGGCCGGAAGGGGTCCTTATGTACATCTAGTGATCTTACGACCATAGGAGTACCTAAAGGATGACATTTATCCATATGAAACTTGCGTAGAAGTTTCTTTGTATAATTAGATTGGTGTAATAGGATTCCACCTCTTAGGTGTTCTATCTGTAAGCCAAGACAATACTTTGTTTTGCCTAGGTCTTTCATTTCAAAAGTATGTTTAAGGCTTTCAGATATCTCTTTGATCTCTGCAGGAGATCCTATGAGATTTAAGTCATCTACATATACAGCTATGATGACAAATTCTGTTCTCGTTCTTTTGATAAAGATACACGGGCAGACTTCGTTATTCGTGAATCCTTGCTGTGCAAGAAAATCACTTAGTCTGTTATACCACATCTTGCCCGATTGTTTTAGACCATATAATGATCTATGTAGCCTTACAGAGAATACGTCCCGAGGTATCTCTTTCATCTCTGGGGGTAGATTAAACCCATCAGGAAGTCTCATATAGATATTTTTATCTATATCGCCATATAGATATGCAGTCACAACGTCCATGAGCTGCATTTCTAGGCTTTCCAGAGAAGTTAGGCTGATTAAAAATCGGAAGGTGATCGAATCCATGACCGGGGAATACGTATCTTCGTAATCAATCCCTGGTCTTTGGGAAAATCCCTGGGCTACAAGGCGTGCCTTATAGCGAACGATCACATTATTTTCATCTCTTTTTCTTATGAAAACCCACTTATATCCCACAGGTTTTACACCTACTGGTGTTTGGACTACTGGTCCAAAGACTTTGCGTTTCAAGAGTGAGTCCAGCTCTACTCTTATTGCCTCGTCCCACTTTGGCCAATCATCTCTGCGTTTACATTCCGCTAGAGATCGTGGTTCGACGTCATCGTCATATTCAGTGACGTGAACGGCAATATCGAACGCAAAATCGTCGACGACGACTATGCTATTTCTGTCCAGTACTTCTCCAGTACGTACAAAATTTAATGATGTTTCTCCTATTGTTTCCTCTGCTGGGGAAATCAGGAGGGGAGAAGTAGCTGGTCTGAGCTCAGCATCCTGTGGAGGGATAATCTTAGTATCGCCAGGAGTCTTCCTCTTTCGAGGAACTTTATCTTTTGAACCTGGTGGGCGTCCTCTTTTCATTTGAGGTACAACCAATTCTGCTGCCGGTGGGCTGCATCCATCTATGGGGATGTCAATCCTAGCTGGCGTATTGGCAGCAGGGACGTGTGAACGGACAATCTTCTGGTTGTCCGTGAATTTATCTGGTAAAAGATGTACTGTATTCTGGATGTGAAGGATCTTCAGGATCTCATCTTCACACAGATTAGTACGCGGATCATATAGGGACAAAGACTTCTGGTCCCAACTAATGGTCTCAGAAGCTTCTGGCTTCTTAGACTTTGTGCCCAGTTTTGGAAAAAATTTCTCATTAAATTCACAGTCTGCAAAACGTGCCTTGAATGCGTCACCCGTCAGGGGTTCAAGATATCTGATAATAGAGGGCGAATCAAACCCAATATATATACCTAGACGACGCTGAGGACCCATTTTGGTCCTCTGCGGTGGTGCTATTGGGACATATACCGCACAACCAAACACTCTCAAATGAGAGATATCTGGAGGTGCGCCGTATGCTAGTTGCATCGGGGATAAAGTGTGACCTCCAGAGGGTCTTATCCTAATAAGTGATGCGGCATGTAAAATAGCATGCCCCCAAGCATCCACAGGCAACTGGGATTGCATAAGCAATGGACGTGCAATCCATTGGAGTCTCTTTATAAGGGACTCAGCTAATCCGTTTTGGGTGTGAACATGTGCTACAGGATGTTCAACTTCAATACCCGTTGCCCGGCAATAGTCTTCGAAGACTTGTGAAGTAAATTCTCCCGCATTATCAAGACGTAGTTTCTTGATTTGGTTATCGGGGAAATGAGCACGCAACCTTATTATTTGTGCCAATAGCTTTGGAAAAGCTAGGTTGCGGGTGGACAAGAGGCACACATAAGACCATTTGGTTGATGCATCAATCAGTACCATGAAGTACCGAAATGGGCCACTTGCGGGGTGAATAGGCCCGCAAATGTCACCATGAATTCTCTCAAGGAAGCCAGGAGACTCTAATCCCACTTTCAGGAGGGATGGTCTCGTTATTAGTTTTCCCTTAAAACAAGGGAGACATGGAAATTCACCCTTTTGAAGAATCTTCAGGTTCTTCACTTTGTGTCCACAGGATTCAGTGATGATGCGGCACATCATTGCTGTTCCAGGGTGACCAAGTCTATTGTGCCAGAGTTGGAATTCTGGTAGTGATTGGCACGTCTGGTGTTCAATCATATTGGCTTCTACTGGTTGAATGTATGTTTGGTATAGACCCGACGGGAGTCCCTTGAATCGCTCTCAGATGATCTTCCGGTCATCTTTTTGACGAGTTACAATTAGATATTCAACCTTATTTTTATCCCTGGTCTCTAAGTGATATCCGTTTAAACGGAAATCCTTGAAACTTACGAGATTTCTGTTTGATATAGGAGAGAATAATGCATTATTAATTTGAAGTCTTGTGTTATTTGGGAGCAATATAATTGCTTCACCAGTTCCTTCGATTATTTGGGACAGTCCTGAAATTGTGATAACAGGACCGTCATATTTGTTTAAGCTATTAAAATAGCAATGATCGCGAAGGATTGTGTGCGTCGAGGCACTGTCCACTAGGCACTCAGACATCATCTATATAAGCCAAAAAAAGAAATTTTATTTGAGGGAAAATGTAGACAACATTCATAAATAAAAGTCCGCACTAAAGCAAATAACAGATGAAGATACATCGAATTCTAAATGCATAGATAAATGATGATGCTCAATCTAGCAGATCGTCGTTCTCGAAGTCTTTAGCAGTAAAGACTGTTGGCGGCTGTACACCTGCCAAGTTTGTTTCAGGTCGAGACTTCTGGCTCGCCTGGTATAGATCCTGTAGGTGGCGAGGAGTGCGGCAGTTTCTGGACCAATGGCCAGTCATGCCGCATCTATGGCATTTGTCCTCCCAAGTCTTCTTTGGAAGTGACACGTGCTTGGTGTCCTTTGCTTCCAAGTGAAGTTTCTTTTCCCTTTATTGTTTTTGTTTGTCTGGGGAGCTGCACCTCTTGGTTGCTTCATTACCGCTTTCCCTTTAGTATTTTTAGTCTTCCTCTTGTTTTTCCACTTCTGGGGAGAAACGTGGTGGGCTTCAGGGATAGGGGCAGTGCCAGCTGGACGTAAGTTATGAGTTGCTATCAGTAAATCTCGATTCTGCTCTGCTCTAAGTAGGCATGAGATCAGATCGGAGAATCTCGTGAAGTTGCGTTCACGATACTGCTGCATGAGGATTGCATCTTTCTCGTGAAACAAGGTAAATGTTTTTTCCAACATGCGCTGTTCTGTCACTTCTTCACCGCACAACTTCAGGCGTGAGGTGATGTTATGAAGTGCAGAATTATACTCAGCGACGGACTTATAGTCCTGAAGTCTGAGGTTTTCCCACTCATAACTGGCACGGGGTAATATAACATCAATTTGATGTTTATACCGTGCGTCCAGTGCTGTCAACAGGTCCTTCGGGTCCTCAACCGTTAAGTATTCGGCCTTTAAGGTCCGATCTATATGCTTCCTAATGTAGATTATGGCTTTCGCCTTATCTACATCGGATATAGTGGTTGTGGGGCTGCTGCTAGCTGTAGCAGAAGCTTCGGCCGCTGCTGGGGCCGAGGAAGGAGCCAAAATGGACCCAATGAGGGCCATTGAACGCAAGTGGAACTTTAGGTCCACTCTCCAACTCAGGTAATTTGTCCCTGCAGAATCTAGGACCTCGAAATCGACGCTTGCCAATTTTGCCATTTATCTACGTATTTTAAAATGAGCATGAATTAATTAAAATTCAAAAATTCATGCATAAAGAAATAAACAAGTAAAAATGCGGGGATCGGCCAGATACCCAAAATAGTACACAGTCCAAAGTTCGTTTAAAGTCCATAATAGAAAAAAAAATAATACAACTTTGGAAACCCAAACTGAACTGGGTCCCTATATCTCCGTCTTCATATGCTGTTGCATCGAGCTTTGGCTTACACAGTCATGAATCGACTCCTTGCGGTCCAACGGACGCGGCCAGGGAATTGACTAAGCCAGGACCACTTGTTACCCAGTCAAGCTAGGTTGGTCCAGCAAACTTAGCCAAGCACATTGACCGACATCATGATCCATTGAAGGAGTTTTCATCAATTCTATGTGCTGTTGCATCGAGCTTTGTCTTTAAAATACAAATTTCCTCACTTACAAATTCTCTCAAAAGAAAATAAAAGTGCAAGGAAAGTAAATAGGTATACAATGGCCGATCCCGAAAAACACATTTTTACTGATTTAAACATCCATGCAGTTCTAAATATGCTATGGGCATAAAAGTAAACAACCACGCATATATCTCAAGCAAAACATATGGTAAGGGAAACTAGAAAATATAAATATCATGTGGACCACGTGGAAACGTCATACACCGTTAGGTTAGTTGACTAACGGCAGAGCGGTCTCAGGATCTTTAAGATAATTATATTTTGAAAAATAGAGTCCTAGTAAACCATAGATTATAATTTGCAAAAGCGATGTTTAAATAAAGTTGTCAACATGGGCTATAGAAATTATTTGTGATTTAACATAGAGGATAGTCCCTTTAAGTAATTGGCTTCAGGCCATTATTTAGTGGGAAAAAATAATAACCGTTAAGGAATTGGGGTTGCAGGCCCAATTAATTTATTTAGTTATTGATAGGCACAAGTGGGCTGCAGGCCCAACAACAAAATAATCAATTTTATTGAATTTAAACAAAATCAGCCATTAAGCCCATTTTTGGGTTGTGGAATGTAAATAGGAATGCTTGAAAACCATATGTTGTTTTCATTGACATATTTACAAGTTACAGTAACTGTTTTCAAAAGAATCAAGTTACTGTCAAAAGAATCAAGTCTACTTTCATATACATCATCTTGTTTTCTGATTTTAGACAGTAACTTGTAAATATGTCGTTGCTCTATGATGCCTCAATGACTGTAGTATTCCAACCCTTTCAAATAGGCGATAATGTATAAAACAAGAGGTGTTTCGACCCGGATAAATGCCATATTCTGTTTGGATTATTTTGTCTACACATTTAACATCTGGTTAGTGACATATTAAGAAGATCCAGCTGTGTGGTTGTATCTCATCGATATTCAAAAAATCAAATTTGACTTTCTCATGTATTGTACTAGGCTCATTCTTTCTCATGTATATAAATGCTTGTAAAAAACTTGAATGCGAGCCATGCCATTGTTTGTATGCTTACTACATTCTGCTATTCTTAGCAATCATTTCTGAGAGAGATGTTTATTTTTTGGTTTTAAACAAAGGTGCCAGGAACAGAACGGTGATTTTGTTCCGGTATGTGGAATGAAAACGGTATGTACAGCACTACCGGTCAAATTTTGGAAAAATCATAGCCAAATCAAATTTTATTCGTATTTATCTACGGGGTTTACGGAAATTACCTCTAGATTATAAATCTAGGGACGATCGAAAAATGAGAAGATCCGTAGATATAAAATCCCACGCTCCGAGTACGCACAATAGGAACGCTGATACGTAGAGCCGCAACAAGAGATTCCTTCGCGCGTCACAAGTAAGAATAGCGTAACAAATTTTTGGGATGGATTTAGGGTAGAAAGGCTCAAGAAAAGGGGAGCAAACGTGCTGATAACGTATTGTATGATAATGAACTCAAGAGAGAGAGAGAGAGAGAGAATTTCATTGCTAAGAATAAGTCACCATAGCTAAGAGCCATGGTGCTCTATTTATATATCTCATAGTGGGGAGGCCAAAAGCCTCTAGGAGACTAAGGGTCCCCATTACTCTAAGTAATGGGGGCCTAATGAATGGGTAATGAAGGAGGGGAGGCCAAAGGCCTCCCTCATTCATAACAAAATGCAATAATTATTATTTTCCCCCCCAATAATTTTACTTCCCCAAAATTTAGTTCCTCCTAGAGAATTTAGTTTTTACCAAAAAAATTTAATTCTCATCAAAATTTAGTTCTCTCCAGATTTAACTTGTCCCCTAAGGACATGGGTCATTTAAAATATTTCTCCCTCAAAATCTGCAATCCCCTAAGTTTAAACGAATAGTAAGAATTAAAGCGCAATAATTATTATTTAGCATGTTGTCTTGTAGCTTGAAATCCATCTTGAAAACATTGCAAGCTACATGTGCATGGAAGATTTTGTGTGGGAGTGATACAGAGCAAATGTTGGGAGGAATACATTGCATGTGGTTGTGTATGGAAGTTGGAAGCACTGTCCGTCTGATAGAAATATTTGTATGGAAGCTGGAAGCAATGCTGGAAATTTATCATGAGTTTTAGTTTATATGGAAGTAATATATCCGTAAAAAGCAAGCTGGAAGCTTGCAATGTCAAACTGCCAAGAATTTTAACTTATGTAGGAAATTTATCATAAGTTTTAGTTGTTTTGAAAGCAATGTTTGTGTGGAAAGCAAGATGGAAGTTGAAAATGTCAAACTGCCAAGAATCTGAACTTATACAAACCAGAATCTCAAACTGTTGATTTCTTGTATAATGGACTATTTTATTACAGGAGAAAAAGAAAATGTGTAAAGTGATGTATAAATTTTTTATAGATGTGATATTAAAATTATCTACTGGAAGCGATATAATTTTTTTTTCTTGGTTGGGGTGCTAATTCTAGATGAATACACAGGTTATGTTGCTGCCAAGTGGTTCTAATGACTTGTATCAAGATGTATATATGTCAAGCTGTAGTTTCATATATATCTATTATAAGATCTGATTGTTGCAAACAAAAAATACACAATCCAAACAGAATATGTATAGATTCCAAACTAATTCTTCTATAGATTGTTAAATAGATTCTTAAACAGACTCTTACAAAATTGTTCAACATATACAACATATTCTTAGAAAATTCCCAATATCAAACATGCCAAATTCTTCAACATATTGGGTGAAGCTTCAATGTCACCAATTATCCAAGTTGCTTTAAGCTTCCCATTATAGCCAAGTATCCAAGAACAAATTCTCAATATAGCCCAGCTTCCAGGTTGCTACACGTTGCTTCAAGCTTCCAGGTTCCCACAATAGCCAAAGAATCTAAGTTGCTTCAAGCTTCAGGTTGTTACAATGACAACAAATTCCCATTATATCCAAGTATCCAGGTTGCCTCATGCTTCATGCTTCATGCTTCAATTACACCAAATATTAGATGTCTTGATTACTTCCAGTGCAAAATGCACATACCTCAAGTGCACATACATCTAGTGCAAGAAAATGCTCAAACTTTCAAATACATACCTGATACACATACACATACACAAATACAAAATGCACATTATCTTCAGCTTCAATGTTATCTCCAGCTTACAGGATGCACATTATCTTCAGCTTCAATGTCTTTAGCTTACAGGATGCACTTTATCTCTAGCTTCCAGGATATTGATAATCAGAAATTTTCCACCAAATTTCGCCAGCTTCCAGGTTGAACTCTAAAAAAGGTAAAACCTTTTGATAACAAATAGTCTTCCAACATGGAGTGTACTCCTGAAAAATAATGACATGGGTAAACATATACATGGGAAGACTATTTCAGTGTTAAAAGAAGAAGAAAATGCACATACCTGACACCATTGTAATCCAAACAACAAAATGCATATACACCGCAACCCGTCAACAAAATGCATATACGACAAAATGCATATGCAAAAAAAAATAGCAAACAACAAAATTTATTAATCCAAACAACATGTCAAAGTGCAAGCTGAAATTTTAAGCGAAAACTAAAGTTATAATGGCCAAAGATGCTAACACGTCAAAATTACACAAAGAAAAGAGCAAACAACTAAGTTTATAATAGCTATTTTTAGCTGTTGCTGTTTGATCCCCCAAACTGAAATTTTAAGTGAAAACTAAATTTATAATGGACAAAGATGCCGACATGTCACAAATCTTATGTAGGAAGGAAGATCGTACTCTAGACTTCGGAATGGTGCGGTGAAATAAGTGTTTGCTATGTCATCACTTCCTATTACTATGAGATATATACTCCTAGAAACTATTTTGGCTGCCACTTCTTCTCATGCAATGGTCTTCAGCTTTTCCTTGTACTCTCGAAATAGATTTAGAGTACAAATATCCAAGAGATGTGTGGGCAACAGTAAAGCTCAATCCATCAAAAAACAATCGAACAACATATATAACAAATATCCAAGCGATTCAGAGGACTGGGACAACAACTACAGTTCTATGCACAGTAAATATCATTGTTCTAATCTTGGGCATGCATCTGCCTTCATCTGGTACTATTGGCATGATACTTGTAAGTGGATACTATTTCTTTAACTTTCTTTCTGTTTTGTCCATTTTTACATTAACTCAATAAATCATTGGAGTGTTGCCATGGATGCTACCACATTCCACATTTGAGCCATACCATCGCAAATTTATGATGTTATTCAATTGTCTAGAAATATTAGGATCAAGAAGAATGACACAGTTGATCCAAACATTGAAGTTCTATCCTACCCATTAATGGTTATTTCTCAAAAAATACATTTGCTTTTGATTCTTTACAAAGCTTTTCTTTCTTTGTTCCTTTTTCAATTATGTTGTAGTTTACATGGCCATATGTTCTGGAAATGCCTTAGACAATTGTAACATGATGGGAATTTAATATTAATCATGAAAGAAGTTCCAATTTTTCCATTAGATCAACACATTGCTAAACATGCTTAACAAAAATCATTGTCACGGAAGCATGCAAGAATGTGCTAGTTTTGTTTTGGAAGCTCAAACATTAAGCACAAACCCAGGGGAAATATAAATGCCAACTCAAAGAAATAACAAAAAAGTTATGCTGGTTTTGATATAAACTAAACACACAAACTTTTTTAAAAAACAGAGAGAAACAACAAAGAAAAAGAAGAAAAAAGAAAATGATATTTAACTAAGCATTCTTTTACTTATGATTTGATGCTTATGCATCCCAAATTAAGAGTTTTACTTAAATTTTAGCTAATATTTTTTAAAAAACTGTTTAAAATGAGAAAAATTGTGTTTGAAAACCCCTTTCGACGATGCTTCGAGGGTGATTGGCACACCTTCGCTTAGCTCGGATCTTGCAAGGCACCGAATCCTGAAACTGCAAGAACTTCTCGATGGCCGCCATCTCCGTCGAGGTCTTTGGCAGGCTGAACTGGTGGCTCAGCCCATTTTGCACATATCCTTACTTCTGTAAAAACCCAAGAGCAAAAGAACTGAAACTATTTCTCCAAAAGCAAAGCATCAATGGATATAGATTTAATTTGGGGTTATTGGTACCTGTTGATT